>OZ024740.1:383820914-383850914 GCA_964016885.1 Eledone cirrhosa | reverse complement strand
TGGTGTGGTTACCACCAATTGAACCCGGGATAAACATATCTCTCTCTGTCACTCTCGCTCTCCCTCTCTCCCCCTATCTCTCTCTCTCACTCTCTCTCTCTCTCTCTCTCTCTCTCTATATATATATATATATATATATATATATATACATAAATATATATGAAAAAGAGCACAAGAGCGTCTACAACATCAAGATATTTTTATTGGCTTACAATGTTTCTTCCTTACGTAACCGTAGGATTCGTCAGAGCTATAAAAGGTGTTTGATTGGTGTTATGGACTCTACCAATTAAACATTCAAGAACAAAGAGTAAAGAGAGTAAAGAGCAAAAGTAGGGGACGATAAGTCTAATTTTGGTGCGGGGGGGTGGGGTGTGGGTCCTTGTTTACTAGCTGCGGTCATATTCATTCCCGGGAGTCGGGTGGTTAGCTGAACCATAGATGGGGTGGCGTCGATAGTATGGTGCAGAGGGTGTGCAGAGGCTACACAAACACAAAGGGTATACAATATATATATATATATATAGCGGAGGAGAAAGTACATGAGGTAATTAGAAATGGAAAAAGAGTAATAATAATAATCTATAATTAATAGTGTATAATAAGGCATGGGGAAGATTACACTATAATAAGGTATAAAAGTAAGAATAAGGTAAAATATAAAGGAGGATAAAAGTGGAAATAATAAAGATAAAAAAATAAAGATAAAAAAATATATAGAGAATATATAAAGAGATATAAGCGAATATTTGGAGGGGAAAACACAATGTAAAAAAACCGATTTTCTTCAAATAATAATAAAAATATAATAATTATGGGGGAAGAAAACTGGATAGAGAAATATGATCAAATGTGATTAGTTGAGAGAATATAAGATGATAATAGTTATGTCAAGTTTATACATCTTAATAATAAATAATATGTGTGTCAGAGTTGCAGAACCTTCAATTCACTTACGGGTTCAAGCCACGTGGCATGGTCCATTGTTTATTTGTGCGGTCATGTGCGTTTGTTTTTGACACCACAGCAGATGCACAAGTTCGTAAATTCCAATGCAGATAGAACTCTATTTTTGCTCACCGGACATTGACGGAGGATCCAATATTCCTAGTTCAATATGTGTTTGGTGCTATTTTGGTCGCACAAATCAATCACTTGATTCAATATTATGGAGTATAGATTTCTGGTCTTCGTAACAGTGTCAGTGGTTGTATATCTGGAAATCACAAGGATCACAGTACTCCGGTTTGGTTTGATTATCGGTCATCCAGCTATGTTGTTGGTGGTTGGATTCAATTCTACTCGCCCGAACGTTGACCTTTGGTGTCGATAGGACAGGGTGAGATCGCATCTGTGGTATAAAACTGTACGCAAGGAAATTCTTCGTACTCGTTTCATATATATATAAAATTGTCCTAATAACTTATTTTGGTTATTATTGCACCGAAGTGAGATATATGATTTTTAATGCAATGAAATATCTATGATCTTCGGCAAATCACTGATGAGGGACTTATTTTATTACATGTTATCCATGTGCTACCTGCAGTATTTTTCTCTATATTTTAATATATATATATATATATATATACATATATATATATATAAATATATATATATATCCGGGTCCAGCAGTCACGTGCTATATATATATTTATATATATATATATATATATATATATATATAAATATATATATATATATATATATACAAGCAAATTATAAACGTAAACATGTAAGTGTATTTTTGAAACGGTGCGCGAGTTTGAAATTAGAAATTATAAGCTTTCACCGTATTTTAGACTAAAAAAATTTCTAGCCTGGTAGTGGGGTTTATAACCCTCGGAGAAATGGTAAAAGATGAGTGTTGCCGTACATGGGAGTCGAACCCACATCTTTGGTAATCCAGACCACTGTGCTAGCATTACACCAATACACATCCCGTCTCCTTCCATTCGAATTAGAAGCTATGAACTTAACAAGTGAATGATAAACAAGCAAATTATAAACGTAAACATGTAAGTATATTTTTGAGACGGTGCGCGAGTTTTAAATTAGAAATTAGAAATTATAAGCTTTCACCGTATTTTAGGCTAAAGAAATTTCTAGCCTGATAGTGGGGTTTATAACCCTCGGAGAAATGGAAAAAGATGAGTGTTGCCGTACATGGGAGTCGAACCCACATCTTTGGTTATCCAGACCACTGTGCTACCATTACACCAATACACATCCCGTCTCCCTCCATTCGAATTAGAAGCTATTAACTTAGCAAGTAAATGATAAACAAGCAAATTATAAACGTAAACATGTAAGTTTATTTTTGAAACGGTGCGCGAGTTTGAAATTAGAAATTAGAAATTATATACTTTCACCGTATTTTAGATTAAAGAAATTTCTAGTGGGGTTTATAACCCTCGGACAAATGGAAAAAGATGAGTGTTGCCGTACATGGGAGTCGAACCCACATCTTTAGTTATCCAGACCACTGTGCTACCAAGGAGACTGGATGTGTAGTGGTGTAATGGAAGCACAGTGGTCTGGATAACCAAAGATGTGGGTTCGACTCCCATGTACGGCAACACTCATCTTTTTCCATTTCTCCGAGGGTTATAAACCCCACTATCAGGCTAGAAATTCGTTTAGTCTAAAATACGGCGAGAAGATTATAATTTCTAATTTCTAATTTCAAACTCGCGCACCGTTTCAAAAATATACTTACATGTTTACGTTTATAATTTGCTTGTTTATCATTCACTTGCTAAGTTCATAGCTTCTAATTCGAATGGAAGGAGACGGGATGTGTATTGGTGTAATGGTAGCACAGTGGTCTGATAAGCAAAGATGTGGGTTCGACTCCCATGTACGGCAACACTCATATTTTTCCATTTCTCCGAAGGTTATAAATCCCACTATCAGGCAATATATATATATAATGAAGGAAATGTGGTAAGGAACCAGGTGGACTATAACGCACCAAAGTACTCAATACTTACGGTAGTAGAGTGGGTAATAGGAACGAGTAGGACCCGGACGGCTGACCTCAATCCGTTTCGACGGATAATTCTGGACTAAATGAAAATTTTTATCCTGGTATATGAATAGCCGAGCTTCTGAGGGGGTAATTCCATATATGGTAAAAGTGATTGTCAAAAGGATTGGTCAAAAGTTTGTTGTTGAAACACATAATTCTATCATGCTAATTTGTGGGAGGATGGGTAGCTGAACCTGCCAATAGAAGAAAGGGGGTGAGGGTGTGGAGGAAACCCAGTCATGCGTTGATAGTGCCAACTACAGCAGGGCAGGAGATCAAGGAAGTATACTAGGGAGGGGAGGGGGAGGAAGTCGTCGTCCTTTTCACATTCTCCCCCACCCGAGGCAGCCCCTCGGTCCTTTGTAGCCTCAGTATCCCCCACCCCTTCCCCTATTCTATGATAGAATTGGCCGACTCCACTTTTTATAGCAGATGTGATAGAGCCTGGATACTTCCTTTCTTATCCGATGGCTGCCCCGTTTCCGTGCTTTCTACATTTCTTAGTGGTATCTTTGCTTTAATTTCTCGTATATCAATATTTATTTTTTTTGTGGGGAGGGGGGGGGGATTCTGAATTAATTTTCCGTATCAAATATTTCATATACTTCGTACAAGCATTTATGTAGTTTGCACTAGACTTTTTGTATCGTAGCGGCACCCTTAGAGATAGTATTAGTATTCTTTTACGGGATTCTGAATAATTATTTCGTATTAGTTTATTTTTTGCACTGGGTGGTTGCTGGCCTTGTGCCTAGGGTAGAAACAATTATTTCGTATTAGTCTCGGGACTCTGAATTATTATTTCGTGGTAGTTTCTTAGTATGTTTGCCCCCCACTTGTTGACCCGTCACCGTAAGATATACTCGGTTGATTACTACAACCTCTTAAAAGGGTCTCATTATAATTCCGTCCCACCTAGTAAACCTTTTTATAGTCTAGCAGTACCAGTGAGAGATTTGATGGCTGTCCTTAGGGAATAGTAACCAGAAATTGTTTTTTTTATATGTAATTGTTGTTTTAACATTCTCGGTATTTTTTCTGTATATTTACCCCATATTGTTTTACTTATTGTTTCAACTTCCTCCCCCTCCCCCTCCCTAGTATATAACCTTGACTTCCTGCCCTGCTGTAGTTGGCACTATCAACGCACGACTGGGTTTCCTCCACTCCCTCTCCCTCTTTTTTCTACTGGCAGGTGCAGCTACCCCTTCCTTCCACAAATTGCAATGATAGAATTTTGTGTCTCAACAACAAACTTTTGACCAATCCTTGTGACAATCACTTTTACCATATATGGAATTACCCCCTCACAAGCTCGGCTATTCATATAGAAGGATAAACATTTTCATTTAGTCCAGAATTAGCCGTCGAAACGGCTTGAGCTCAGCCGTCGTGGTCCTACTCGTTCCTATTACACACTCTACTACCCTAAGTATTGAGTACTTTGGTGCGTTATGGTCCACCTGGTTCCTTACCAGATTTCCTTCGTTATCTAGCTCCTATTCCCGTAGTAGAGCACTTTCGGACCCTACCACGCCGTATCCAGACTTTTCCGCTAAGCTCAAGTACTTTCACCCGCACCATGCGAAATCACAACATCGACTTCTCTACCAAGAACATCCCAGTTCCACCGAAAAAACTTTACCTTCGGATGCTCACGCAAAAAATCGACCTATTTGCGAAAAGATTTAGATGGATAACTTTTCTCTACGACAGATATTGCGACAATCAGGACTTCGGTACCAAGGAGAGATTCGGATTTAATACCTACATATCTCCCCCTCCGAAGCCTATGCTCTCACCCTTCGAGAATGACCTTTTCCAACTGGTCAAGAACATTAAATTCAAACCCAGACACAACTGATTCCTACAAAAACTCCGTAGCAACTTAACAGAGTATGATAACACGAATGATATCATGGTGCACTCGGATAAAACTGGTAACCTCTACTTCGTCAACCCCGACATATACCACACACTGATCAGGAGCAGCCTAAACTCCCCCTATAAAAAGGCTAACCATTCATGCATCGAGGACATAAATCGAGATGGACAACAAATTACCTCCAGCCTCGTGGTCGCCGACCGCACGGAACCTCTAGACCCACGGACACCCTACTTCACACTGAAGGACCACAAATCCGATTTCGACCGTAAACCTTCTATCAAGCTTATAAACCCAACGAAGTCCGACGTAGGGAGAATCAGCAAAAAAATACTAGACCGCGTTATACCAAAAGTTAAGCAAAACGCCAGACTTAGCCTATGGGTCAACACCCAGGAAGTAATCTCAGGGTTCAGCAATATGGAGGACAAACGAGACACTAAATTCATCCAGTTTGACATAGAGAGTTACTATGCTTCAATTACCTTACCGCTACTTACGGCTTCCTTGGACTTTGCCGAAACACTTGCGGCCATCACCGACCAGGAAAGAAACATCATCCTCCACGCGAGGAAGACAGCCCTACTCTTCGACAACTCCAAATGGATAAAGAGAGATCCCGACTCACCCTTCGACGTTAGCATGGGCGCGACGGATTCGGCTGCGGTCACAGATCTTATAGGATTATTCCTACTAGCTAAACTCACTGATATGTTTCCTGCATTCGGCGGTGGATTGTACCGTGATGATGGGCTCCTTACACTTAAATGGTACAACCCCAGTAGTACAGATCGGGTCCGTAAACAATTGATCAGCTTCTTCCGCGACTGGGGATTTAAAATAACCTTACAAACGTACCTGACCCGAGTAAACTTCCTGGACGTTACCCTTGACCCCGATATTGATCTGTACTACCCATACAGGAAACCCAACGACAACCTGCACTACATCCACCGCCGGTCAAACCATCCTAGGAACATCCTAGGAACATCCAATAACCTGGTTAAAAACATCTCCCTCCGCATATCTCGTTTGTCCGCTAATGAGCAGATATTCGAGGAACATGCGCCTTATTATAACCAGGCCCTCAAGCGGAGTGGTTTCCGGGAGGAAATATCCTACTCTCCAGCTTCCATTAGCGGAACCAGCAGGCGACAACGCCGCTCACGCAACGTAACGTGGTTCAATCCTCCCCACAACGCCGAGGTTACAACTCCTATCGGGAAAATCTTCTTTGGCTCATTGAAATACACTTCCCACTACAACACCGCTACCAGAACATAATTAACAAAAATAACATCAAACTCTCCTACAGCACCACACCAAACTTTTCACAAAACATCGTCTCCTCTAACAACAAAAAACTCAACCCCGATGGAAGAAATAACCTAAATAGCAGTATAGAGCCGACCAGGAGGTGCAACTGACCTGATGGATCCATTTGCCCCCTCGACAACAGATGCAGAGATCGTAATGTGATCTACCAGTGCAACGTGAGGACGGACAACCCACAACAAAGCTTATATAGGATTAACCGCATGTGACTTCAAGACCCGGCTATACCAACACAGACATACCTTCCGAAAACCCGGCCCGGCGTCACGCCACCACACTTTCGGGCCACATCTGGGACCTCAAGTATAACGATATTACCTATGATCTCACTTAGAGCTTACTGTACAGAGCCAACTCTTACACGGGGGGATGCCGTGCGTGCAATTTATGCTCGGAGGAAACTTTACAAATGCTGTTTTCGACGGACCAACTCCTAAACAAGAAAGATGAACTGATAACTGCATGCAAACACAGATTGCGTAGGGCTTACCTCGCCCTCAAACCCCATAATGATCCGGGGGTGGTGGGGGGTATACAAGGGCTGTAACACCCCGCTTGCCGACTTTGTAATGGGTAGCCCTTGCTTGCAAAGGTAGACGTAAGATCTTCTTTTATATCTTTTTATCGCTTCCTCTATATTTCCTTCTTTCCCCCATCCCTTCCTCGTCCTTCTACTACAGTCCTCTTTCTTTGTCGTCGTCCTTTTCACTTTCTCACCCACCCGAGGCAGCCCCTCGGTCCTTTGTAGCCTCAGTACCCCCACCCCCTTCCCCTATTCTATGATAGAATTGGCCGACTCCGCTTTTTATAGCAGATGTGATAGACCCCGGATACTTCCTTTCTTATCCGATGGCTGCCCCTTTTTCGTGCGTTCTACATTTCTTAGTGGTATCTTTGCTTTAATTTCTCGTATATCAGTATTTATTTGTTTTGTGTGTGTGGGGGTCTGAATTGATTTTCCGTATCAAATTTTTCATATATTTCGTACGAGCATTTATGTAGTTTGCACTAAAATTTTTGTATCGTAGCGGCACCCTTAGAGATAGTATTAGTATTATTTTTCGGGATTCTGAATAATTATTTCGTATTAGTTTATTTTTTTGCACTGGGTGGTTGCTGGCCTTGTGCCTAGGGTAGAAACAATTATTTCGTATTAGTCTCGGGACTCTGAATTATTATTTCGTGGTAGTTTCTTTAGTATTTTGGCCCCCCACTTGTTGACCCGTCACTGTAAGATATACACGGTTGGTTACTACAACCTCTTAAAAGGGTCTCATTATAATTTTGTCCCACCTAGTAAACCTTTCTATAGTTTAGCAGTACCAGTGAGATACTTGATGGCTGTCCTTAGGGAATAGTAACCAGAAATTGTTTTTTATATTTAATTGTTTTTTTAACATTCTCGGTATTTTTCTATATATTTACCCCATATTGTTTTACTTATTGTTTCGGCTTCCTCCCCCTCCCCCTCCCTAGTATGCTTCCTTGACCTCCTGCCCTGCTGTAGTTGGCACTATCAACGCACGACTGGGTTACCCCCACCCCCTCTTCATCTTTCTTCTACTGGCAGGTTCAGCTACCCTTCCGACCCCAAATTGCCATGATAGAATTATGTGTCTCAACAACAAACTTTTGACCAATCCTTGTGACAATCACTTTTACCATATATGGAATTACCCCCTGAGAAGCTCGGCTATTCATATACCAGGATAAAAATGTTCATTTAGTCCAGAATTAGCCGTCGAAATGGCTTGAGCTCAGCCGTCGGGGTCCTACTCGTTCCTATCTATATATATATATATATGTATATATACTGACAGGCATTTTGTAAGAGTAGCAGTTTTTAGAATGTTATGCATTCACATGCAAATTTACAAATAATATATGATTATATACTACTGTATCGATCTAGCATTTCCCGGCTCCCACACTTCTTCCTCTTTATCTAGATATCTATCTTGCTATGTGTGTGTGCCTGTGTGTGCTTGCCTTTGTGTGTGTGTGCGCTTGTCTTTGTGTTTTTGCGCGTGTGTGTGTGTGTGTGTGTGGTTGTGTATGTACATATGTATGTGCTTATACGCATATATTGAAACGCCTGCCAAGAATAACACCCGATGTGCTCGAAGTAACTGAATAACAAAGGTTAAGTAAGAATGAATATTATATGTGTTTATATGTACATGCTTGACCTGTGTTTTATTCACTAGATTTGTTTTCACAGAATCAAACAAAGAGAAATACATCTATACAGAACGACATTCACTTGTAATGAGACATACTAACACACCAACCCACATACATGCTCACATACACACGCAGAAAAACCACATTGTTACATCGACGCATATTTAGTTATGGAAGCATGTTTTTCATATATCGTATTCATTGTGTGAGAATATTTGCATATATCGATCGATGTACTAGTTTTGTGCGCACTTTGACATTTTTGTTACCTTAGAAGAAGGCATACACACACACACCTACGCACCTATATTCATACACACGTACACATACATACACAGACACATTCACACACACATATATATATATATATATATATATATATATATATATATATATATATATATGTGTGTGTGTGTGCGTGTGTGTGTGTGTGTGTGTGTGTGTGCATGAAATACATTACATGTACAGTTAAACATCAAAATGTAATGGAAAAACAAATCTATATGCAGAAGTAGTATTAAATTTAATATCGCATGAAGTATCACATTTTGAGATCTCCAAAACTCGGGTATTACATAGACAATCACCAGTGGAGAAAAAAGAGGCCTTATAATCATACATACCCAACTTTTAGTAGCGTATGTTTATTTAGTATTCGTTATTGGAACGAAAGTTGATAGAACAAGCCGAACTATGACATATGTAGATATGTGTTACCACCCGGAAATTATATATTTAAGTGATTAGTATAAAAATTGTTTTACATAGTTCAGACATGGGTAGATGTGAAAGAAAATTTAGTTTTTCAACGCAATGAAATACACATTTTAACGTCAAGTGAGGGCTTGATATGCAGAGAAACTTAAAAATATTGGTATACATGCAGCCAAATATAACTGAAAAGAAAACATGTTATACGTGAAAATTATTCGTTTGGCGTCTCGTACTGTTTCTTGTGTGCACACATCTGAGAAGCCCCATGCGTTTCATAACTACATTTATTCAATTCATCGTATTTCAGGGTTATATGCTTTTTGTAAAGAAACAAAAAGCGACAGTATAATAGCACTTTAACTATGTATCTATCTATCTATCTAAAAATACCTTAGGTCGCCAGCTTGTGTATCACCGAAGAACTTACATTTCTCATGTTTATTCAAAAGAAAAGCTATCTGTCGAGAACGTTTATGATGATTACATAATATATACAACCAAAATACGTATATCAGTGATTGCGTAATATATGAAATTCTAAGATACTGCCGTCTAAATCATTACAACATTAATATATATATATATATCATAAGTAGTTAACAAAGTTAATAAAGTTAATTAGAGAAGGCCTGCATTTCAAATATAAATTTTAAAATACATCTCCAAAAAATATTTTTTCATAATATATTTAAAAATATTTTTAAAAAATTCAGATGCACGTGTAGCATAGCTAGGGATTACAGAAAGGAGCAAGACTATAAGTCCGACTACATAATTCAGTCATAATAATAATTATTTTTCAAAACCTCCAAAGGAGCTAATGTAATGCTGAGTGATTAAATACAATCACCAAAGTAAAAAATCCAATATAGATGAAAGTATTATCAATAACGCACCCAAGACACATCATCTAAAGGGCCACATGTTTTTTTTATTTTTGTTGCTTTTATCTGCTCCTAATTTGTATAGCATTTATCTGCTCCTATACTTCATTTACATTGTATTTCGCCTCTGTAGTATACTTCTTATTTTACATCGATCTATCTTCATACAAGTAACTGGGTAATATTTACTATTACCCGCATTATATATATATATATATATATATATATATATATATATATATATATATATATATATATATATATATATATATATATATATATATATATATATATATTTATACCAGAAAGTACGTCCATAGAATCATTTGATAACATATATAAAGTATTTCCTCTACTTGACTTGACCACTAGCCACGTCACAGTTCTTAGCCATTTTGAATTCGTTTCTGGCGGGGATCATTTAAGAAAAATCTTTGTCCAATTGAGGATGTTTCCCTGATGATTTCGAAACTCGTGAATTTATCCTTGATAGGATATTTCCAAAAAGCGAATGAAACTTCATGGGGCAGAGACATAATTTTGATATGCTTATATACATTTTTTCTTCTAACTTTGATTTTGTACCTAATTGTGTATGGTTGACGATATATCTAATCGATTTACACGTGGTATTAGAAATACTGGATAAATATTCTGTGGCTGCTGATCGCGGATAGATAGCTATCGTTTATTTATCTATTGTTTCTTCTTAGGTGCCTTTTAATCTTATAGCCTTGTTTAATTGATTTTTTGTGTGGTTGATTATGCTGATTGGGAGAGGTTATACTGTATATATTTATCAAATGATTCTATGGACGTACGTTCTTGTATATTGCTATGATTGTTGATTATTTAATTAATTAATTCGTCTTTGAGCCACATGGTGAACGGTTGCCCAAAACAGACATATATATCTATGTCTTTGTCTAGTTTATGTATATGTAAATCTATATATGTTATATATATATATATATATATATATATATATATATTAAAGTGTTAAACAATATTCTATGATTATGTCAAATAATGAGTTTTACAGTAGATTGGAAGCACTCAACGGTAAAAATTATTTTCTGGAGTTATTAATATTAAAATATAAGTATTAATAAAATAGATGTTCTTTTGATCAATTACATTTTATTATACATATTTCGGATGTTTTAATACTTATATTTTAATATATATATATATATATATATATATATAAAAATATCAATTAGTGAGAATCGTATTTCGGCTATTGGAAATTAGGCAAAAACAACTTCCGAGATGTGTAGCAAGCGCTCAATAGATTCTAACAAACCAGAGCTACCATATACGTTAAAAGGCCAAACATACTGAGACGATGGTTAAACCATTATCCGCACACCCATAGAAACGACCAAGTAATTCGAGTCAAACAAATAAAAAAAATATGACTGAAATATTTACCCGGACCCCTGGATGGTGGGTGAAAATCCAGCATTTGGGTTTCTGCGACGCCTAAATCAAGTACTGTCCGCTTAGACAAATAATGTTAAGCTTTTGGTAAGGTGATTGAACAAGTACGTCACTTTCTCAACAGGCTTTTAGTTTAAGTGCCAGGCCAAGTATTGACCGTTACCAATACCCACGTGGGGCTCGACAAGGAAAGCAACCCTTATTTTTGGTGGATGAATTCAGTATGTGTATTATTATTGAAAAATTGCAAAATATCACAAAACGAATTAAGTTCTCAACAGAATGGTTTTAAAGTTAACAAAAGCTATTCATCAGTCAATAGAATCAACTAAAAAAATCAAGAAAATTAACTGGTCAATAGCTAGACCCTGGAGATTAATACAAATATAAATTAGCGAGAATCGTATTTCGGCTATTGGAAATTAGCGAAAAACAACTTCCGAGATGTGTGGCAAGCGCCCAATAGATTCTAACGAACCAGAGCTACAACATACGTTAAAAGGCCAAACAAACTGAGACGATGGTTAAACCATTATCCACAGCCATAGAAACGACCAAGTAATTATTTCAAACAAATAAAAAAAATATATTAAAAAATATGTGTGGGAGCTCAACTTTTAGAAACTTGAAAAATAAGGGCCACCCTAAAGCCTCCAAATATATATATATATATATATATATATATATATATTTAGAACCTTTAGGGTGGCCCTTATTTTTCAAGTTTCTAAAAGTTGAGCTCCCACACACCTATCTCGGTTATATTAAAACAAAACCAATCTAGGCAAAACTCTAGCTCAAGCGAACAACGGCAGGGCGACCCTAATCGAAATATTGAAGTTTTCGCAGGGAAGTCATTTTTTCAGATAAAAATCTTTAATCTTATATAATTTTCTCTTAAGTTATAAAGTTGTTCAGACTTATTCTTGGTATTAGAAGTATAACTGACAATAAATATAATGGGGAAGGGAACTTGCAAAGCTGGGGACAGAGCACAAGTATTGTGCAAACAACTATACTTTTAACCTTTGGAAAATTAACCATGGTTAAGGAGCCACCCTGAGATATATATATATACCTGCATGTGGTTGACAACTGTGAGAGATGAGTACTCAGTATTGAGTTATATATATATATATATATATATATATATATATATCGGACTGCCCGCCCAGCCAGTGGGATGGAGTCATCGTATGGCTAAAACACCACGTGCTGTGACCAGCGGCACCGATGGCGTCCGACAGACTGGTCGGTCAAGGTGATCAAGGTGATATATATATATATATATATATATATATATATATATATTGTTATACTTGGGGAGGGTCATATTTGTGTAATGTTGACAGAATTAATAACAGATCAAACTCACTGTTTGGTTGGTTTTCGCTTTTCGCTTCTGTGTCTTTTATATCGGTAATCTAATTTTTTCGGTCCTCAATGTTGCCATTGACTGACCGACGGTCAAAAATAATACAGATACAATATAGACACAAACACATATATATATAGTTTATTAGAGTTATTTCGTTGCACATCTGCAACAACGTCAGTGGTGCTATTGTTTCTTCCCGTTGCATTGTATGTCTACGCCATTTTTATTTAGTCTGTCTATATATTTATTTATTTATTTGTTTGTTTGTTTATTTTATTTTGTCTTCTTTGCGCATGCGTTTGCGTGTGTGCATAGTGTTTTGTTTGATGTGTGTTCGTGATTGGGTGACTAGTGTGTGTTTATATGTGTTTGTGTCTATATTGTATCTGTATTATTTTTGACTGTCAGTCAGTCAATGGCAACATTGAGGACCGAATAAATTAGATTGCCGATATAAAAGACACAGAAGCGAAAAGCGAAAACCAACCAAACAGTGAGTGTGTTCTGTTATTAATTCTGGCAATATTACACAAATATGACCCTCCCCAAGTATAACAATATTTGTTTCGACACACGATTTCATATACAAAACCTCGCAAAACTAATTCATCGCCGTTATATATATATATATATATGATATGTATATATATACTCTCCTTACTATCCTTGCTTTGATAATGTTTCCTTGCTCCCCTTTTCTCATTGTATTTCTATATAAACAAGTACATAGTTACAAGGAGAAAGGGAGAGCAAGGAGAAAAGAGAGCAAGGAGAGGTTAAGGCAAATATTGATCAAGATATGCTGGAAACTGACAAAGGTGAAGAAGAGGAAGAAGAAACAATCAACTGAAGAGGTACATTCTCCGCCAAAATGACTTTTCTTTCTTTACAAACATCGAATTTTCGTCTTTTGTTACTCCTGGTACAAAAACTTTCTTCACGAGATTATCTATCAGCACCGATTTCCTCGACAAAGACCCTTCAACATGGCAGGATGAATCTGGTTTTTAAAGTAGTGTTGAAAAACTTGAGAAGACAGTTGTTGTGAATGATGTTGCAGAAAGAGGTGTCAAACACATTCAGGATTAAAATAAGAATCTCACAAAAGATGAAACTGAGAAACAAGTTGTATTACAGATCGTTACCCAAAACCGTAAAACATACCCAAGTGCCACTAAATCATCTCTTATAAAAAAATCATGTTCAATATTCAATGTTCAGTGTTCCCATTATGTTTTTACACTATAGATATTATTGTTGTAAATAAAAACGCGTTTCTCTGATAAAAGTTGTCTGCTTTATATAGAAAACCTAATATTTCTTAAGGTTTTCATGGAATTTCAGGAATTTTTCGAATTAGCTATTAGTAAATTTGATTCAGAACTTTTTAAAACATTTGCTGCGGTTGCCTGTATGTGTCCACATAAATTTCTCTAAGAAAAACAAAATTGGTCGAGATAGGGAACAGTACCCGACTTTTGAACAGAATTAATCGTTGCGTATACTATCTTCCAGCTTCACGGTGTTTGATGGTCGCCTAACAATTGTCCGATTGAGCTGAAATGTTGCACACCACGTGCTTTTGTTAATTGGAACAGGATTAAGGGATGAGAGAAGCAAAATTTTAACTTTCGAAAAATTACCTTTTGCTAAGGTCCACCATAACATATATATATATATATCTCCCTCGGTTGAGCACTCTATTGACGTATATTCATCATGCAGAAACAACATCTGACTATTTCTACAAAGAACATACCCATACCAAGCAGGAAAACATACCTAAAACTCCTGATACAGAAAACAGACGCGTTCATTAAATGGTTGCGTTGGCGTGCCTTTTATTTCGATAATCCGCGAAAAGCAGACAACAAACAGCATAAATTTTGGTTTAAAACCGATAATAACCCCCCGCGTAACCCAGCAGTGATACCCTTCGAAAATGATGTCTTGGAACTCATACGGAGTATCAAATTTCGGAATAGGAGCAATTCCTTCCAGCAGGATCTGAAGAATAGAATTCGTTCTATTAAGGATTCTAATGCCGTGCACGTCCATTCCGACAAAACTGGCAACCTATATCAAGTGGAGCGCAGTACTTACCATCAACTACTACATAATGCTGTAACTAAGGATTACCGTAAAACTAATCGGTGCGTCATCAATGAAATCAACGATGCTGGGTTTAAAATCACCTCTGATCTCAACATCCTGGACCGGATCGAACCTCTGGACCTTATTTCTCCACACTTTACCCTGAAGGATCACAAATCCAATTTTCCTAACAACCCCTCTATTCGGCTTATTAACCCTACGAAGTCCAATTTAGGTAGACTTAGTAAAAGGATTCTTAATAGAATTATACCTGAAATTAGAAGTTTGACCCCTCTTGCACTGTGGAACAATTCTTTCGCGGTGATTGATTGGTTCAACGGTATATGCAACAAGGAACATTGCCGTTTTATCCAATTCGACATCAACAATTACTACTCCTCCATCACTTTACCACTTCTCCTTAGAGCTATCAATTTCGCTAAAACACTCACAGTGGTTAAGGATTTCGAAGTTGATGTCATCCTCAATTCCCGTAAGTCAGTGATTAATTTCGACGACTCTATTTGGATTAAAAAATCCAATAGTACCCCATTCGACGTGAGTATGGGCGCCAGCGATTCTGCGGAGGTTACTGATCTTATCGGCCTTTTCCTTCTTTTCTCTATCAAGGACGAATTCCCCAACGCGGGCGGTGGTTTGTACCGTGATGATGGTCTTTTGACCATGGCTAAGTGCGGACCTCGTGCTTGCGACAGGTTCAGAAAAGAACTCACAGCCTTCTTTAAAGGTTTCAACCTCTCTATACAGGTTGAGGCCAATCTCTCGGTCTTTAATTACCTCGACGTTACCCTCAATTTATCGAATGGGTTGTATTACCCGTATAGAAAGCCGAATGATACGCTTAATTACATAAGTAAGCATTCCAACCATCCTGCCAGCATAACCATGTACCTGGTAAGAAACGTTTCGTTGAGGCTTTCCCGTCTATCTACTAACGAGCATATTTTCAACGACCATTCCACTTATTACAATGAAGCTCTTGCTCGGAGTGGATTTGTCGATAAGGTAGCATATACAGAGTACGAAAATAGACCTAGGAGAAATAGATCCCGTCGGATTTGTTGGTATAACCCACCATATAATATAGAGGTGGCCACACCTTTAGCTAAGATCTTTCTTTCCCTATTACGAAGCATTTTCCCCCTACACATAAATATAGTAAAATCTTTAATATAAATACTATTAAAATGTCTTACTCTACGACTCCTAACCTTGCACATAACATCGCAGCTTCAAATTTAGCTAAACTACCTAGCCGTAGGAACACGTGCAACCCTGTAGTTAGTACCAACTGTAATTGTAGGAATCGGGTTGATTGCCCCCTATCCGGAAAATGCTTCTCTAGTAACATTGTCTACAAATGTAAGGTTGAAACACCCACGTCCCGTAGGGCCTACATAGGTTAACCGCCAATAGATTCAAGCAGCTTCTTTACATGCATACCCATTCTTTTCGTTACCCTCAAAGAAAGAATATGACGTCATTTTTCAGCTTATATCTGGAGTCTAAAAGACAACCACACCCAATATAAGTTACACTGGGAGATCCGAGCTAGGGATAGATCGTATAACGGAAATAAAACACCATGTGACCTTTGCGCCGCTGAGGCCCTGGAAATACTCTACGCCACAGACCACATCTTAAACAAAAAATCTGAGGCAATTTCGGCTTGTAAACATAAATTGCACTTTATTCTTAACTCTGAAGCGGAGATTCATTCGGTTCCCTTGTTAGAATTTTAGTCTACGACTTCAGCTATACCATTTACGTGGCTTCGTATTTGCGTGCAATTGTTTTCCACGCTCCACATATGACGTATTATCTTCGTTTTTTCCGTTCATTGCCAGAGAACGTCTCTATTAACCACCTAAGAGAACATTAGTCTACGACTTCTTTTATACCATAAACGTGGTTCTGTCTTTGCGCGTAATTGTTTTTCACCGCTCCTATTAATGACGTATTATATTCGTTTTTTCCCGTTCTTTGCCAGGGAACGTTTCCACGAACCAAAGTATCGTCTTCCTATTCTTCCTCCGGTTGCAACGTTTTTTGAAATATCCACTTCTGCGTTTACAGTTTGACTTTGTTAGTTTCAGAAGATCCCGTTAAGGGTGAAATTAGCGAATCTTTGCTTAAACTTTAATCTGTTATTTTAATTAATATTTGCTCTACGGTTCTTATATATTTGATATATCTTTATCCTTATTGAGCCCTCTTTGGATTTAATCTTCAAATTTATTATTATTACTATATATATATATATATATATATATATATATATATATAAATATATATTGTTATACTTGCGGAGGGTCATATTTGTGTAATAATATTGCCAGAATTAATAACAGAACACACTCATTGTTTGATTGGTTTTCGCTTCTGTGTCTTTTATATCGGTTAATTTAATTGATTCGGTCCTCAATGTTACCATTGACTGATCAACGGTCAAAAATACAGATATAATATAGACACAAACACATATATATAGTATAACAAAGTTCTTTCGTTGCACATCTGCAACATCGTCAGTGGTGCTATTATGTTTCCCACTGTTGTATTGTATGCCTACGCCATCTTTATTTAGTCTGTTTATTTATTTATTTATTTATTTATCTTCTCTGCGCATACGTTTGCGTGTGTGTATAGTGTTTGATGTGTGTTCGTGTTTGGCTGACTGTGTATTTATTATTGTATTCTATCTTAGTTTACTAGTGTGTGTTTATATGTGTTTGTTGTTATTGTGCTTGTATGTATTTATTTATTTATTTATACTTCTCTTAGGTAAGTATTGGTTGCTTGGGTGTTGTTATTCCATTCAAAAAATGAAACGAAATTTCATTTCTCACTCGGTAAATCCATATGTACATATATATATATGTGTGCATGTATGTATATATATACATACTACTTTACGTCTGTATACATATATGTATGTACGTATACATACTTATAATTCAGTAACAGCCGTACTAAGAGTGAGAAATGAAATTTTGTTTCATTTTTCCCGTTTATCGTTTTCGGTGCGCCCGGCCGATTAACTCACTCGATATGCAAATAAGGCTGCTCAGCCGTTAATATGCATAAGGAAAGTATATACTTTCAGACGTTCAACTATCCGGCAGGAAGCTATACGTTGCTGACGATAGCTAATAAGTTTGAAACTAGTACATCGTTCCTTTGTTAGTGTTGAACAAAAGGGCAACGATGGTTGCTAAACACTGTACGGCTTAATTCGGGATGTTTGTTTACAAACACACCGAGCATTATAATAAATGTTCGGTAAATCCATATGTACATATATATATATATATGTGTGCATGTATGTATATATATACATACTACTCTACGTCTGTATACATATATGTATGTACGTATACATACTTATATTTAAGTAACAGCCATACTAAGAGTGAGAAATGAAATCTCGTTTCATTTTTTCCGTATAGAGAGAGAGAGAGAGAGAGAGAGAGAGAGAGAGAGAGAGAGAGAGAGAGAGAGAGAGAGAACGGATCTCTGCTAGTCACCATTGCAGGGCATCAAAGACTGTAAACAAGTGTAAAATATTGCATTTCGACGTTTCTGATTGAGAGAATTCCAGAAATGTGATGAGTAGGGAGAAGGTAGTGTCACAATACGGATAATGGGAAGAAGAAAGACGAATCAAGTGTAAGCATCTGAACCAGGTCGGCACAAGATCAAGCATTTTCCTGGATTAGGCGCCAATATGTTATAGGTAAAGGTGGAACGTATCTGTTTATCATGTTATGCCAATTAGACAAGTGGCTTTTTTGTAAATGCTTAAATGTTAAATGTGTTAGCAGAATCATCTCGGATATAAAATCTGTACTCTTTCTTGTGTGTTAACTGCGTTTTGTAGGTGATCAGAAATTACTAAGTTTCAGAATTAATATTCTTTGTTTCTGAAGAGACGGGCCAGTCTTTTAGACGCAGATTCAGCTATGTTTAGGAGAATTGGACAGCTCTAATTGTTTCTTGTTCACGTGTAAGTGTCACAGCGTGATATCAATTTGTTTAGATTGAATCATTTCTTTTACATCAAGTCTAGTTTTCACAACATTGTAACCAAATTAATTACTTCCTGTTTCGACTTGTATAATTTGAAATACATTGGGAATGTGTTGGAATTTTTTCTTCTATTCTACGTTCATTTTCTCATTATATTCCTTGCGCCAGAGATGGTGGAGTAGGTCACATTTAAGATGCATCTATAATGACGCTGACTGAAATTGCTTATCTATTAGTGTTAGAAATATTTAACTACATTATATTTTTCCGTTTATTCAGAACATTAAATCGTATTTGGGGACCTATTCTTAGATAGGTGTTGGATGCTTACATACGAGTCTCCTTTTAGACCATTGCGTACACGCTTAGCTAATGTACTATTATAATTACCTGGGAGCTGGTTTATAAAAATAAATATAGATATAGAGATACTATATTTTATTATTTTCTTTAATCTATAATAGTCTATCGTTATCTACATTAAATGTAGTATCTAAAATGTTCGTTCTTTAAAGATTAACAATAATTGTAATTTTTAATGTTTCTGTGTTGAATGTTCACTTATAAATTCATAACAATCACCTATACCCCATAGGAGCTTAATTATTGTTACATTAAAACAAACCATTTTTGAAGCCTATTTATTTTATTGTCCATCCTCTCCTAACCATTTTCCTCTACTCTATTGTCAATAGTCCAATAATTGCGTCCACATGTAAGATGTATGTTTCCAAAACTAGAGTAATTGCTTCGTATATACTTGTTTAATTATTTTACTTAATTTTGCACGTTGTTCTCCTTGACCGGTGTTCTTTCAATCGCAACACACTCAATTATTAATTTTTTTAAATTTTCCTTGCGGCCACACTGCAATCTATTACTTTAGGTGTACACAACATTTAAATTAAATACTTTTCTCCAGTACAATAATTCATATTACATCCAATGTATTTGTTGATATCTAAACTCTAAATTCGTCTTCCATATATCTCACATAAATGCTTTTATGACAGTTTTAATTTATTAATTTAACGCATAAATGTTCACATAGCGTACAAAACGTCTTACTAACTGAATTATTCCCCTTTTCAAATCAAATTAACATCGATAACGTTCAACATATACATTTCTAAATAGAAAAAAATTATATCTGCTCCACAGATATTTAATCACGATTATATGGTTTTCTCGAAAACAAAAATTATTTTAAAATGAAACAATTGTTTGTATTGTATAGCTCTATACTATTTCCCACCAAAATAGATAATATTAACCTTCATTTCCTGCCCTCTAAATATGATTTCATATAGAACTATTGCAGATGTAGACCTCTGAACCCAACACAATTAATGAGATTTTGAGCCAATTATTTTGAATCGTATCACTAAATACGTTTTCTGCATTACCCATCTTTTTTCTTGTAATGTTTTCCTCTTCACATATAAACCATCGTATACATTAGAAAAACAAATTTATTGGTCTATTAGTAACTAATATGTTTATTTCGCTGCTCAAACGTTACCCTATAATACATAAAAATTGTTACCTATTCATTGTCCACGTAAATTAATAGTTTTATTATACGACTCTTTTGCATGTCCTCTTTGAATTTGGTCCTTTAAAATACGTTATTAAATATTCCCACCCCATACCAAAATATACGTATGTCTAGTTAAACTCACAATTCATGCATAATTACACCTATTTGAAAACGGAGATAATAAGTAATATATTGATTGAGTTAGTTTATAGAATAACCATTAATTCCTCTTAATTTCTAGCTCAAAGTGTTTACATTATTAACTATAAATTGACATAAATTGATTTAACGACTTGTACGAGTTGTAATAAACATATTTCCTACCTACCAATCTACCAACCATTTATATTCCAATCACCTTTTACAATTTGATAAAGTATACACATTCTGTTCTCCTTTTCTTCATATTTTTTTCACTCATTCATCATACATGAACTTCATCTTACCACATGTATGTGATAGAAATGTTCATAATTCATCAGTTTGAATATTTCTAACTATAATGTCCAAGGAACTGGACATAATTTGCCTTCTAAAGAATTATTATTATTATTATTCCTCCATTTATTCTTGTAAGGGTCATGAGCACAGAATCCAGGGTCATGCCTTCAAGAAGCATATCGAGTGAGTTAATCGGCCGGGCGCACCGAAACGATAAATCGCCCGGCCGATTAACTCACTCGATATGCAGATTAGGCTGCTCAGCCGTTAATATGCATAAGGAAAGTATATACTTTCAGACGTTCAATCATCTGGCAGGAAGGTATACGGTGCTGACGATAGCTAATAAGCTTGAAACTAGTACATCGTTCCTTTGTCAGTGTTGAACAAAAGGGAAACGATGGTTGCTAAACACTGTACGGCTTAATTCGGGATGTTTGTTTACAAACAAACCTATCATTAAAATAAATGTTCGGTAAATCCATACGTACATATATATATGTGTACATGTATGTATATATATACATACTACTGTACGTCTGTATACATATATGTATGTACGTATGCATATTATATTTAAGTAACAGCCGTACTAAGAGTGACAAATAAAATTTCGTTTCATTTTTTCCAATTATATATATATATATATATATATATACGTGGAGAAGTATATAAAGGAGAACAAACAGTTAAAACATGTTTATTTAAAACATGTGTATCCGCTCTGCTTATATTCTCGCTCACTAGATATTAACACTTCTAATATTTAACACTGCAGGCAGAAGTGTTGAGCACGTTTAGCATATGCTATTGGCAAATAACTACATGTATCGCCTATCTCTTCTTCTCTCTCTCAATACTTAAATTCTCTCTCTCTCCCTCTCTCTCTCTCCCCCTCTCTCTCTCTCTCTCTCTCTCTCTCTCTCTCTTTATATATATATATATATATATATATAGTATTCTGATAATATGACCGGTATTAGAAGTATTTAAAATCGAGTGTCACAACATCATTGCAGATACCGATTTTTAGACACATCCAATCACATACTAGCCAATGAAACATAAGTAAATGCTTGGAATCAACCCTACTGTATAGCCTATCCGTGTTACTTTTCATCATTTCATTATTAGTACGCCAGGACCTGCCCGAAATCAGTCATCCGAACGCCACAACTAAGTAAACATTTTGTTGAGTGTAACAACACCGCAAGTTAAAATCCTCTGCGGTACAGATTTCTTGTACTCTTTACCTTAAACGATACCACATTTACTTCAATGTATATATATATACATTGGGGAAAATGTGGTATTTTTAAGGTAATCCAAGGTAAGGTAATCCAAGTAAAGGTTACAAGAAATGTGTACCGCGGAGGATTTTAACGTGCGGTGTTGGTACACTCAACAAAATGTTTACTTAGTTGTGGCGTTCGTATGACTGATTTTGGGCACCTGGTTAAGCAGTTCCTGGCGTATTAATAATGAAAGAATCAAAAATAACACGGATAAGCTAAACAGTAGGGTTTATTCCAAGCATTAACATATGTTCGTTGGCTAATATGTGATTGGATGCGTCGGTATCTACAATGATGTTGTGACACTCGATTTTAAATACTTCTCAAACAGTCATATTATCATAATACTATATATATACAGAAAGATGCGATAGTTAAATGTGGTTCCTCTGACTGGTCTCATATATATAACAATGAAGAGTTAATAAATTAAATAATCAGAGCTATATATCATAAAACATGTCTATAGAATCACCAGATAAAATATAAACCGTTTCCTCTCCCACGTCACGATTCTTAGCCATTTTTGAATGTATTCTTGGCGCGATTACTTTGGAAAATGAATTGTCTAAATTTGAGCTAACTCCTAAAGAGTCCGGTGCTCTAGATTTCCAATAATATCGGATATCTTAAAATGCGGACGAAACCATGGTAGAGGTAACTAAATATGTTCACTTTCCTTCTAGTTTATTTTACACCTAATTCTGTTTAGTTGACGTTATATTTGGTCGATTTATAAACGCTGTCGAAATACTCGATAAATACTCCGTCGCAACCGCCGCGAAGGGCTGCTTTCAGTTATTTGTCGGAGATTTCTTCATAGGAGCTTTTATTCTTATAGTTTGGTCCAATTGATTTTTTATATAGTTAATTTTGCCAATTGGGAGAGGGAAACGGTATATATTTTGTCTGGTGATTCTATAGACATGTTTTATGATATATAGCTCTGATTATATATATATATATATATATATATATAATGGAAAAATTTGAACAGGGACAAAACAGAAAGGCAGTAAAATAAATGTTTATTAATTTCACGCGCAGGAGAGTGGGGGGTAGGTGGGGGACGACGTTTCGGGCATAAGCCCTTCATCAGGTGAGAAGTGTGTGGGAACAGAGTTCAAAAGGTGTGTAGGGGAGTGGTGGAGAGACATATAGCGAAAGGAAACGGTGCGAATGAAAAATTAACAAATAAAGATAAAAAATAAAAATAAAGTATGATCAAAATACAAGGAACGAGAAAATTTAAAAATAAAGGCATGATCAAAATAAACTGAAATTAAAAGGGGAGTAAACAGGTGGTGGAAGGGTGTGGGGTGAGTAGGGGTGGTGGCGGGTGGAGTGGGGAGAGGGAGACGGGGTGTCCGAGCGGGGAGGGCTGAAGGTGGTGTGTGTGTGTAGGTGTGTGTGTGTGTGTGTGTGTATGTGAAAGTAAGGGTTGGGGGAAGAACGGGGTTGCATGTTCAGGAAGAGGTGTGTGTGGGGGGCGTTTTTGTGGGTCGGAGTGTCTGTGCGTGTGTGAATAGGGGGTGGGGGAGAGGAATCAGGAGGCTGAGGGTGTAAATATGTGGTGGGAAGCACGTGTGTGTGGGGTTTAAGCGTGTTGTGGGTGTGGGTGGCGTGTGGAGAAAAATAATTGTTGGGGTGTGTGTGTGGGTGAGTTATATAGGTGATGACGTAAGAGGATGGTTGAAAAGTTTGTAAGTTCCAAGGATGTTTGGAGGATTGGTTATAAGTCAATATCTGCGTGTGGGTAATCCATGAAGCGGTGGTCGGAAGAGAAGAGATGTGGGGTATGCGCGCAACAGAAAGTGGTCAGCAGTGGGAGTGCTGTGGTCTGTTGGTGCTGGGAGGTGGTCAGAAGGGCATAGCAACAGTGGGTGGAATGGTAAGGGGGCGAGGATGGGTAGGTGTGAAAGTTGGAGTGAGGAGGGTGTGTGTGTGTGTGTAATAGTAGGGGTGTTAGTGGGATGAGTGAGTGTGGAGCGGGGGTGTGGGTGGAGCGGTGAGAGAAGGGTGTGTGTGGTTCTATGGAGGAAGTGTGGTGTACTGGTGTGTGTGTAGTTTGGTGAAGAGGTGTTAGTGGGTGTTAGTAAACGGGAGGTGGGGAGGCGTTGAATGCAGGTGTGAGTGGGGGTTAGTGGTGGTAGGGTGTGTAGAGTTGGTGGTGTACGAGGGTGTGTTGGTACGTGTGCGTGGGGTTGGGGTGTGTTAGTGATGTTAGTTGCGTGTGGGGTGGGTGGTGTATATATATATATATATATATATATGTGTGTTTAAACTTTTATATGTAATAATCTCCCGTTAGGTTGAGATACAAATTTGGCTGTATTGGGCTGCGCTTTCTAGCAAAAAGCCTACTAGCCGTAAGCAACTAATCACATCCTTTCTAACTTGACCGCTGCCACGTCACGATTCTTAGCCATTTTTTAATGTATTCTTGGCGCGATCACTTTGGAAAATTAATTGTCAAAATTTGAGCTAACTCCTGAAGACTCCGGTGCTCTAGATATCCAATGTTATCGGATATCTTAAAATGCGGACGAAACCATGGTAGAGGTAACTAAATATGATCACTTTCCTTCTAGTTTATTTTACACCTAATTCTGTTTAGTTGACTGTATATCTGGTCGATTTATACACGGTCGAAATACTCGATAAATACTCCATTGCAACCGCCGCAAAGGGCTGCTTTCGGTTATTTTTTGGAGATTTCTTCATAGGAGCTTTTATTCTTATAGCTTGGTCTAATTGATTTTTTATATGGTTAATTATGCTAATTGGGAGAGGAAACGGTATATATTTTATCTGGTGATTCTATAGACATGTTTTATGATATATATATATATATAGTAATAATAATAACTTTGAAGACTAAAATCCAAAGAGGGCTCGATAATGTTAAATATATAGCAAATATATAAAAACCCTAGACCAAATATTTATTAAAATAACAGATTAAAGTTTAAGCAAAGAATCGATTCTTTCACCCTTAACGGGATCTTCCGAAACTAAAAAAATCAATCTGTGAACGCAGAATTAAATATTTCAAAAAACCTTGCAACCGAAGACAGGAAGACAATACTTTGGTTCATGGAGACGTTCCCTGGCACAGAACGGAAAAAAATGAAGATAATACGTCATTATTTTGATCGGTGAAAACAATTACACGCAAAGACAAAACCACGTTTATGGTATAAATGAAGTCGTAGACTAATATACTATTTAGGTGGTTCGTGGAAACGTTCCCTGGTAATGAACGGAAAAAAACGAAGATAATACGTCATTGTGCTCTGCGTTGAGAACAATTACACGCAAAGAGAAAACCACGTTTATGGTATAAATGAAGTCGTAGACTAAAATTCTATTTAGGAAACCGAATGATTCTCGGCTTCAGAGTTAAAAAATAATGTAAATAAATTTCAGAAGTTATTGAAATCAACAATAATTAAATATATACATGCACGCATCCATATACGTACAGTATTTGCATACCAAGGCTGGTGTTTTCGCGTATGCACGTGTATGTATGGATGCGCCATCGTCCTTGTCAACGCTCCGTTTAGTTGGTATTTGTGGTATACACTTAGATGAATGGCGCACAAAGGGTTAATGTTTATTGGCAAGAAGTGGCAACTGGGCTGGCTTGCCTCGCTTATACTATATATCAAAATAACAGATTAAAGTTTAAGCAAAGAATCGCAGATTTCACCCTTAACGGGATCTTCTGCAACTAAAAAAACAATCTGTGAACGCAGAAGTAAATATTTCAAAAAACGTTGCAACCGAAGGAAAACAGAAATACGATACTTTGGTTCGTGAAGGCGTTCTCTGGTATTGAACGGAAAATAGCGAACATAATACGTCATTAAAGTTCCTCAGAATGTCGTAATGCAGACAACCAGGCATACAGACAGATATTATAAGGGCGTGATGAAGGGGCGGTGAATTGGCAGTATCGGTAGAGGGTCAGATTATGCTTTGCAGTATACTGTTACGTCCAGTTACGTCTCTTTACGATCTGAGTTCAATTGCCGCCGAGGTTAACTTTCCCTTTCATCCTTACGGGGTCGATAAAATAAAGTACCAGTAATTTACTGTGATAATTGCTGGCCTTGTGCCAAAAAGTAGAAACAATTATAAGGGCGCGTCGGAGATCGATAACCGGCGCATAACACCCATTTAACAACAGAAAATTGAAAAATAAAAGCTGCGAGCAAGTTTGAAGTCAATCGGAGTAGAAATGTGGATTTGTATAGACTTTGCAAAAATGAGGACACACACACACACACACACATACAACTACAGTTTTATATATATGTATAGATATACATAAAAAAAAACTTTTCAATTTTACTAATATTTATTACGTAGATTAAAAAACAAAACGACAACACAATCGCGTTGCTTATCAAACCAGTCATGGATTTAATTGACTCTACTGACAAGAAAATTCAAATAAAAAGAATTATAAGTTGGTGTGTCTTTAGATGATATAAAATCAAACGTATCAATTCAATTGCAGTCATTGTTGTCACTGTGGTTGTGGTGACTGATTCTCTTGAAGTTGCTGCAGCTAATATTGTAAAATCGTTCTGCTGCTACTTTTGATGTTTTGGCTCTTGGCACTTCCATTGTTTTGCCCAATGTCAATTCGATTCGATCAGTCGTTCTAAGTGTACCAATTATGAAGACGCAGAGTGACCCATGTCAATAGTTTGGCCTATTTGTTGTGCGTGGTAGTGCTTAGCGCTTCGATAATGAATCTAGAAGTTTATGCTAACCTTACACTTAAGCACTCATGAACACAGAGAAAGACCTCTATATTGAGACAAGAACACGTGATATTGTGGTTGAATTCAAACAATGGAATTCGCGCCAAAATATAACTCGACCAGAATATAGCATATATGCATATATACATATATACTTGCATATATACATATATACTTGCATATATACATATATACTTGCATATATACATATATACTTGCATATAAACGCTGACTCGGTACAAAGTCGAACCTTAAATACGCAATATTTAAGAAATACCAACTAAAACATAGAAAGCTACCCCTCTCTCTCTCTCTCTCTCCCCATATATACATATATATATATATATAATTGTTTCTACTTTTTGGCACAAGGCCAGCAATTACCCAGTGCATTACTGGTACTTTATTTTATCGACCCCGTAAGGATGAAAGGCAAAGTCAACCATAGCGGGATTTGAACTCAGATCGTTAAGGGACGTAACTATTATATATATAATAAAACAAAACAAGGACGAGTGGTTTGCTCCTTCATTACGCTAATTGGTTGGTGACGCGTGTTTCGCCACTGCTCAGCTCAAGGTTCGATCCGTATCTAGCCCGACTCTATAATCCACGGCTCGTCAGACCCTTTTAGTGGCACACACACACACACACACACACACACACACACACACACACACACACACACACACACACACACACACACACACACACACACACACACACACACAAACACACACACACACACATACACACTCACACACACACATATATATATATATATATATATATATAAAGAAAATTTCGCTCTACATGGCTGAATACAATAAATGTAATCTGAGTTTTTCGAATATTATTAATAACATTCGATTCGTTTGCAATTATGCAAACGAGCCTCAATTGTATAGCCATGTCAGTAGAATGAACACTTCATTCTTGCTCTTGTGTTGGTATGTAAACAGAATTGCAGACACTAATGTTTCTGCAATTAGTGTCTACAGTTCTGTTTAAATGCCAACACAAGAGCAAGAATGAAGTGTTCATTCTACTGACATGGCTATACAATTGATGCTTGTTTGCATAATTGCAAACGAATCGAATGTTATTAATAATATTCGAAAAACTCAGATTACATTTATATATATATATATATATATATATATATATATATGCAAAAGTTTTATTTAAATTGTTGGGATACAACAAGCAAATATTTATATAACTGATATAAAGCACTCGACAAATATTTGGAGTAGATATACGATATTAATAAATGGAAACTATATTTATAAAACCCTATTTATTTCATTATATATATTTCAAGGATATCAAGTTACATTATGGTATGCCTTCATCAGACAACATACAATAAATAACAGTTTTATAAATAGACATTGACGTACCCCTTTAAAAATTGACCGTTGTTTTTGGAGGCCATCAGGATAGTGATTTGTTTAATTTAGTAAGTCATAGTGTTAAGAGTAAGTAAAAAGATGGAGAGAGAGAGAGAAACGTGGAGAAAAGAAAGGGAGAGATAGATAAAGAAAAAGAAGAAAGCAAAAAGAAAAGAGAACAGAGGAAAAATAACGGAGATATCAAACCATCAGGCAGAGAAAAAATCCAGAGAGAGATATATAGAGATAGAGAGAGGAGGGAGAGAACGAACACCTTAAGTTATGTCATATTAAGTTGAGTTAACAATTGGGATGAAAAGCATCAATAAAATTAGAAATATTAATATTCATGAATGGAATATAGATATATAATATGAGAAATTACACATTATTTAATTATGATTAGATATTTAGTTTAAAATTATTAAAAAATTGGAATTTAAACATTATAAAATATATATATTGCTAGAGAGATTATCTATCGCATATTACATACACATAGGCAAAGGTACATAAATATATTTATATACACACACACTCACCCAATTGTTAACTCAACTTAATATGACATAACTTAAGGTTTTCGTTCTCTCCCCCCTCTCTCTATCTCTATATATCTCTCTCTGGATTTTTTCTCTGTCTGATGGTTTGATATCTCTCCGTTATTTTTCTTCTGTTCTATTTTCTTTTTGCTTTCTTCTTTTTCTTTATCTATATCTCCCTTTCGTTTCTCCACGTTTCTCTCTCTCTCTCCATCTTTGTACTTACTCTTAACACTATGACTTACTAAAGTAAACAAATCACTATCCTGATGGCCTCCAAAAACAACGGTCAATTTTTAAAGGGGTACGTCAATGTCTATTTATAAAACTGTTATATATTGTATTTTGTCTGATGAAGGCATACCATAATGTAACTTGGTATCCTTCAAATATATATAATGAAATAAATATGGTTTTATAAATATAGTTTCCATTTATTAATATCGTATATATATATATATACACATAATTGTAAACACAAAAGAAAATGACATATTTGAGGCGATTTAATACAACCAACTACCTAGCTCATTAGCCAGTCCCTGTGCATTGAAATTTCGTGCATAAGCGGATATTGTAAAATAGTGAGCCGAAGCTGGATGATGGTTGTGAAAAACCCGTCAGAAATATGCAAATGAGGCATAACACAACATTGTGGAGACGAGACATGGCAGAACAAGAGTGTGTCTTTCTATTTGGACAGTTTTGCAAGCATATATATATATATATATATATATATATACATGTGTGTGTGTGTGTGGGTGTGGGTGTGGTTATGTGTGTGTGTGTGTGTGTGTGTGTTTGTGGGAGTGTGTTATGGTTTGCTGTTTATATCCTGTATCTTAGGCGTTTAATTAATACGGTAAAACGAGTACAATGCTTCAGAAAATGAAGGACAGAGTCAGTATATTCGATTAAATATTTCAAAGCGCTGCCCCAGCACAGACTCAGTCAAATTACTGAGATGTATAAAAGAACAAAGGGATGATAATATACGTATTTGTTAGATCCT
>OZ024740.1:383793414-383815914 GCA_964016885.1 Eledone cirrhosa | reverse complement strand
CCACGGCATCGTCATGCATCACCATGCCGCATAAATGCTCTGTCAGCCGCGATCCCTTCCTTAGCCCTTTCTTTTTCCTGCCCGCAGTGCTCCTTCAAGACTGCCATGGATCACCATGCGGCATCCTTGCCACCGTGCACCTCTGCCCTCTTCCTTGCCTGCTGGCCGTCGCCCCACTACATGTTCATGCCTCAGGATGCCGCCTCCATGCACTGTCAGCCACCATCCCATCCTCGGCCCTTTCTTTTGCCTGACCGCCGTGCTCCTTCAAGACTCACATGGCTATCTATGCCGCATCAATTCCTTGCCACCCGCTTAAACGTCATCAGTATGGCTTATTGTTGCCTCATTTGATCACAGATTTTCGCAGGCTAAACACAAGACCAACGTGCACGATAGTCCATGGTAAATCTTTTTAATTACATGTTCTTGAGGCTGTTGCAAAGGGCAATAACCCTAGACGCAATTTTAATCAACTTTTTTTCACATATAGCAAATTTACCGGGACAGGTCTTTAGCTACTCAAATCTACTTCAGAGGTCACGCGTTCATGTAAAAAATCAATAAAACTGAAGCGGGGTTCGACTTTGCGCAAAAAACAAGGCAAAGTTGCAGATGGGATAATGTTTTACAGGAACGTCCGATTTTCGTGAAAACTGTCGCAAATGAATCGTCCATTAGGTCGCGATTCAGATAAAGTCCCTTTTATTTCTTCTTCTGCACACGTGAGCGCCAAAATTGTAAAAAAAAAAAAATATTTGAAAAAATCGACTTTTTCACCCTGCTTTAAAAATCAACTGAAAATTCAATTTCAATGAATTTTACTTCCGTCAGTCTTGCAAAGAACAATTTCAACGATACACTGTGAACCTACAATTGATCCATTATTTATGCTCAATTACACACCTGCGTATACTAACCTGTTTTTTTTCCTTGAGGTTCGAAGGTTTTTGCACCTGTGATGCGCGGGAAGTAACTTTCAAACATTTTAACAACAGACCAAAGTACGACTTACACCCGGGCAACGCCGGGTACTTCTGCTAGTATATATATAAGTATATGTATATATATGCTTATATATATATGTATATATATATGTATATATATCTATATATATGTATATATATATATATATATATATATATATATATATATATATATATATATATATATTTATATATATATATATATATATATATATATATATTTATATATATATATATATATATAATATATATATATATATATATGTATAGGCTGCTTTCAATCTGACCGGTATCGATAAATACTTTTACCAATAATACAATGTTTGTCGATACAGTTGAACAATACCTATCACTTACAAGCGTTGGCGTTTTATCTCGTCAAAAGAAATTTCAAAGAAATCAATATTAATTCATGTAATACGGTGATGAATAGATATAGTATCGTATTTAATGTATTCCTATGTTTCGTTTCTTAGCATCGATGTTTTGAAGATCAGTACGTAACATGCAGTAGAGCATGCGAATTAATTAATGTTATGTAAAATATATATATATTCTAGCCTTGCCGCCCAAAGTGATTGGGGTTATAACTCCCAGACGGAACAGTTAAGTTTAACAATTGCAGAAAGATAACGATTTTGACATTGTTGTATCTCCATCAGTTTTGATTTGCTTTAGATAGGGCCATATATACTTATGGCCCAGTCGATATCCAGGATCAAATTCTAGTTTTATTAGATTTGAAATAAGTTTTCGAAGAAAATTATTTAACACATGATAGTGTATGATTTACCGGAGCATCGAATATAGAAATGAATTAATTCTGTATGAAAGTTTATCTAACGTTGATTGAAAAATACGTGTGAAGCTAACTACACTGTATATGATCAATTAAGTACATGCTGCGTTCCTTTTGTTGCTAGAATCGTGTATTTATTTTCTATCGCTTATGACAACCAAATTGATCTGCAGGAAGGCAAGAGATACTTTCAATGTTATGAGACCATATTTAGTCAAGTTGAATTTGCTTTCAAACTTCGATGGTGGCTGAAGAAAGAAAAACACATTGTGATTACTAAAGGTTTTCCTTTTATATTACGAATCACTGATTAGTAATATAAAGGAACACTTTAAACAACTGTAATATTATATCGCCAAATAACTGTTTCTACTTTTGGCACAATGCCAGCAAATACCCAGTGCCTTACTGGTACTTTATTTTATCGATCCCGTAAGGATGAAAGGTAAAGTTAACCTCGGCGAGATTTGAACTCAGAATGGCAAGGGCCGTAACTCTATGCGTCAAAGCATGGCGTCTGACTCTCTACGGATGCTGCTAATGCAACTCAAAATAATATATGTTTCAAGGGGGTGGGGGGCTCACTCGTCAACAAACCTTAGATATCAGATACACAGATTAAGAGAGGCAGAAGTACTTAATTATGAGATATATGCATATAGTAGACTAAATTATCTGAAGAGCTTACTAAACCAAAACATTGATCAATCCCAATCGCGTATGCTTCTTAATTCAATGACAATCTATGTATCTCAAACAAATCAACGAGAATTTATACAACGATGTAAAATCAAGAGCAAACATTTAAATTTTCCTTACGATCCTGCTGTAATCTCGATTAGATTAAAGACGGTTAACTTCAGTCTAGTAGAAGAGAACAAGAACATGTATGTGGTGTGTTACTATTTGTTACTACGCTGGAAATCTAAAGCTCTTAAGAAAGTCGACGGGAACAAATATCAATTTAAATAGGAGCACTAAGGATAACTTCATCTTGAAGTTGTACTAAAAAACTGTCACACGGTCTCGGTAATTAATTATGCTGAGCTATTCTACTCTACACAATTTCATAATTCTATTCGTGTCCGTAATGATAAGTGAATCATTTATGCTAGTGCCAACTGATTTATACACGTTTTCAATTTATAAATCAAAGGAGATGTATCAGAAATTCGATTTCACGAATAGAAGAAAAGAAAAACGGAGAAAAAAATATATTTGTTTTCCAAGGTGAGAATAAGCCAAGATATTGTATCATATGTGCGTGAAATGCCAAAGTTGCGGCGCGTTAGTTACAGTGAAAGGAAAAATATTATTTTCTTTTTTTTTGTAAGATAAGAAATTGCATTCCTTCCACAGCACGATAATCTCAAATTTACGTTATCAAATTAAATCTGAATTTCTTATAATGGAGCAACATAATGGCCTAGCTAGAATTGTCGGAAATTATAAATATTAAGAATCGAATTTCAGCGTTTATATCACCATATATATTGCGATGTATATATATATATATAGATATATATATATATATATATATATATGTATGTGTGTGTGTGTGTGTGTGTGTGTATAATGAGAGAGCGAGAGAAAGAGAAACGGAGAGATAGAGGGAGAGAGAGTGCGGGGCTGAGGGAGGAAGAGAAATGGTAATACCTAATATCGACATTGCACAGCTTTAGCTAATGTTACTAGCTGGTTTCATGCAAGATTCAGATTTTAGCGGAGATTTTATTTGCGTTTGATCAGTTTTTCATGGGGACGTCATACACCTGATCGATAGATTGCAAGAAATTACGAACATTGTACGTTATCTCTAAATAGAGGTGGACAGAAACTAAGTATCTATACAAATTAAACAGCGATAGATATCAACAACTAATGCGTAATGATATCCTTAGCATGATATCAGAAAAACGTATCAGACATCTGAAATGGTATCAAAGATGGAGCTATGACCATTGCTAGACGATAGAAATAGATACCAGTGTAGATTGCCTTCATTTTCTCGAGTGATCTCAAGACTGAGTTCATCAATAGTTATAGCTGACCACAACAACGTCAGTCAATATGGGAATGAAGGTCTGGCTTTCTCCTAGATCTGTGATTTACATTCCGACTCTAAAAATAAATAAAATTAACTTTCCATTAACTAGGTTATAAGCTCTTCGTCAATAATAATCTAACGAAACTGGATTCCTGAAATAACACTTAACATAACTATAGGTAATTATAAGACGAGAATGAATCTAGGTGGTAACCTCAAATAACGTTGTGTAATACAATTTATATAATAAAATATAGAACACATAAACCCATAACTATATGTTCCATTACTTGTTGATTATTACGATATATGTACGCACACCAGCATAAACAGAGAAATCTATTCACACCTATATATTCGGACCTGAAGCGTCTTATGGTGTGTACATATTTAATTTGATGAACTATGTATTTATTTCTTCGTTTCTACATTCAACTGTTCAATAATCAATTCCACATACATATATATAAAGAGAGAGAGAGAGAGAGAGAGAGAGAGAGAGAGAGAGAGAGAGAGAGAGAGAGAGAGAGAGAGAGAGAGAGAGAGAGAGATGGATAAATAGAGAGAGATGCAGTTTTTATATGTATTCAAATATAATCTCGCTTCGTCTCGATCAGAGTCAACATTGTTTTTGCTATTACCTTTAGCATAGCTATGATTAGCTTTCTATGTAGGGCAGACACCATGGCTCGAGGTCCACTATCTCTTTATTTTATTTTATGTTTTCTTTCGTCCTGTGATATTTGTATTATCACACACATCATACCGGCAGAAATATTAATTTTTCTGTTGCAGGATCAAGCATTTTAAAATGCTACTCCCAATTAAATCGTTCGAAACCATATTGCTGGATTGAGAGGTGATGAGGTGGAAATATGTGTGTAAACTTGACTTGTATATCGCCTTTCTTTATTTCCTTCTATGTGGCGAAACGCGTCTCCTTGTACGCCTTCTCTTTCAATCTTTTCTATATTTTATCTGCCTGCCACCCACCTTGATATTTGTAACTCTGTTAACCACAGGTCGCTCCTTCTCTCCCCTGGGGCATTTTTACCCATCGCTGTCTTTGACACAATTTAGCTGATTTGACGTTTGTTCTAGCGATGAGTTTTCTCATTTTTATATGTATATACATATGAATGTATGTATATATATATATATATATATATATATATATATATATATATATATATATATATATATATAAGCATATCCAGGGTTAACTTGAACCGTTAAGGTATATTATCCTTGGTTATGTCAAAATTTATAAAACACACCAAATTTCAAGGTTACCAACATTTTTGGTAACCTTGAAATATATATAATAGAATAAATATGGTTTTATAAATATAGTTTCCATTTATTTAATATGATTGTATATATATATATAGGAAAAGAGTCAGGACCCCGATGGCTAAGCTCCGGCCGTTTCGAGAGCTAGGTCTGAACTAACGCGGTATTGTTAGGACACCAGTAGCCTGGCTGAACTTAACATCGTTATATATATATATATATATATATATATATATATATATATATATATATATATAGAGAGAGAGAGAGAGAGAGAGAGAGAGAGAGAGAGAGAGAGAGAGAGAGAGAGAGAGAAAGAGAGAGAGAGAGAGAGAGAGAGAGAGAGAGAGAGAGAGAGAGAGAGAGTATATGTTGGCTAATAAACGAAGCCAAATTTTAAATATTTGACTTAATTATTTTATTTTATATATATATATATATATATGTGTGTGTGTGTGTGTGAGAGAGAGAGCGGGAGAGCGAGTGCATGTGTGTATGTACACACACACACATATATATATAAATACATGTGTGTGTGTATACCCATTTTTCTTTTGATGTTTTAATTTTACATAATTAGTGTATTGTATTTTCTATGGAATAGACTTGTGTTTTTGATCGGTAGGGTTCTCCAAGAAAAGATTTTATAAATATATTACTACCTTTAATTACCTGTACCTGTATGCACGAACCCTAATAGATGCTATTCACTAACCCTTATTCATCCATAGCGTACTACACACGACATAAAGTGAAACCAATTACGCCCTTCAAAACAATAATGAATCACAACCAGCATCACAACAACCAGCCTACGCGAATTACTGGTACTGAAAAATCAGATATCATCAAGATCAAGTTGTCCTATTACATGGTTCCTGAAGGATTCTACAGTAACAACTCCCGAATTAAGTCTTTGGTATTTCACCCACACAGAATCGGAAAAATCACCAGAAATAATCTTCAAGCCTACACCCGCGAGGGATATACATATTTAACACCATATAATTGAAAATTGAGACAACGGATGATTTTCATATATGATGGCTTATGTTAACTGATTCTAAGCTACAAGGCACATCTCATGAACACTTCATCAAAACATGCGCCCTCATCAATCCTCTCTATTTCAACCGCCTATACTCACACGCGAAGTGATCTATAAATATGTTTGAATATGAGAACGTAAATATATGTCTCTGAAACGTGTAGAAGTAATCTTTTATGATTTTTGTATGTACAGAGAGAAAGATTTTACACTTCAATTTTCACAATTTGTTTTCTAATTTCGTATAACTGCATTCATTTTAACTTAAATATTAAAGGCGTTGTGTTCTAATATATATATATTCATCTAAGTACACACAGGCACACGCATCCAAACAGGCACACACTCACGAACACACGCACGCATATACATATATCTTTGTGTGTGTGCCTATGCGTATGTGGAAATGTCTGAATGTTTAGTCTTTACGTATATTTTTATGTATTGGAATACGTTTACTTTCAAGTATATTCATCTTAAAACAGATTAATGCATTAGAGTGAAAGTTACTTCTCTTGTCTACTCGTCTTAGTATATAACCATTTCAAAGTGAGATGATAGTATACCTCAATGCAATATACGTTGTGTCCAATCAATGAATGTGTCCAATCAATGAATCATTTCCGTGATATTTGTCTAAAATTAGTGCTTGTAGACTGAAAAATCACATAATTCATTCGTTCGTGTAAAACATAAGGTATACGTTAATTCCTACATACACATAAAAATACACATACATACATATATATATATATATATATATATATATATATATATATATATATATATATATATATATATATATATATATATATATATATATATATAGGGTAGTGTCCAATCCGTATGAAGAACTCAATGTAATCCAAATATCATTAAAAGAGCAGATGCATTCAAAGATTCTCGATGAAAATTCCAGGAAAACAGTCAAGAAGAATTAATAAAAACAAAGCACATCCCAAGTAATTAACTGGTTTACTAATATTAGAAATAAATCATCTGCTTCATTTCTACGATTTTATATAGATGCTTATTATCCCTCTATATCACCCATACTCCTGAACAATGCCTTGATATTTGCCAAAAATAGATCAAATTTAACTATGGATGACATTAATATTATCATGCACGCTAGACAAACACTACTGGAATTTCAGAAGGAATACTGGACCAGAAATACATCTAGTAATCTATTCGACATTACTATGGGCTGTAGTGATTCTGCCCAAATTACCGATCTTGTGGGCCTCTTTCTTCTATTTAACATAAATTCTTCTTTTCCCCACCTTAAAGGTGGTTTATATCATGATGACTGTCTTCTTCTTTCCACTAACATTAGCCTATCAGAAATTGAAAAAAATAAATAAACTTATTAGAACTTTCCTCAACGACTATTATAGTTCACTATTACATTTGAAAACAGCAGTAAAATAGTTAATTTCCTAGATATAACTTTAGACTTATCTACGGGTATCTACCAACCTTACCATAAACCTAACCAAAACTTACATTACATACACTCACAATCCAATCACCCTAGACATATCCTTAAAAACCTGGCATATAATATCTCACTCAGAACTTCTAACATTTCATCTAACCAGGATCTATTCGAAAAAATGCGCCCTTTTATAACGAAGCTTTAGCTAGAAGCGGCCACAAAAACAAATTAGTCTATATAACTTGCACCAATAATACTTCAAATATACAACCCAATATTACCAACAAACACCAAATGAAAAACACGCCTAAATGCCACTCACACTACATCCAAAAATACCAATCTAAAATTAATTTCTCTACCTCTTCTCACATAAAATATAATAACGTTCAAAAACCATTCAACCTAATACTCCAATATACGTTAATAACATTACTAACACAATTCCTAATAATCAGACTAAAACACCTAAATCAGTTAATCTAACTAAACCTATATATATAATAAATTCACTAATACTAACTCTCTTAGTAAACATCCTGATACATCGTATAAATATACAAAAACAACAACGAAACCGTAATAGACGAGTTACTTGGTATAAGGCTCCATTTAATCTACAAATTAAAGATAATATCCCTAAAAAATTGTTTACTATCCTAGAGAAAAACTTCCCGCCAAACCATAAATACCATCAAATTTTATATAGATCAACTGTAAAATGTTCCTACTCCAATACCAAAAATATACAACAAAATATAAGTGCGTACAATGCATATGAATGTAAAAAAACCACGAATATACCACCAACACATCAAACCAACCATAATACTAAAATAAACCACAACAAAAAACCATCTCCTTCACATATAACAAGTCGAGTTAATTCCACACCAAATTTGACTAACTCCCCTGATATAATATTCACGAATGGTTGTAACTGTAGAAACAAAAGAAATTGCCCATTAAAGGGAAATTGTCTTATTAATAACATAGTATATAAATGTAAAATTAGCACTAACGACTCAACTTATTCATATATAGGAGCTACGTCTAACCAATTTAAAGTAAGATTTAATACCCACAAACATAGTTTTAAAAATGCCGCATTAGCTAATACAACATCCTTGGCTGAAATAATTAATAATTATAGAAAAAAGAATATCGATTACAACCTGACCTGGAGTGTGCTCAAAAGGGCCACCCCTTATCAAAATAACATATATGAGTGTAGATTATGTTCCTAGGAACTTATTGAAATGATGAAAACTAAGGATATCCTATTAAATAAGCGACAAGAATTAATTATATCTTCCAATCATAGAATTAGAAGAACTTTCAAATATTATAAACCTAATTAATATACACCTTACACTTATATTTTACATATTATTATAATTAATTTTTTTTAATTTAGTTAACCTATAATTAGTATTTTACTACAGAGAACTTCATAATTTTATTTCCCTCTTACAGCTCTCTTTTCCTTAAGTTAATACCAAAAAGTATACATATAAATTAATTTAATTTCCTGTTATGAATCTAGATTCCTTGTAGTCTATATATGATTGGATTTTCTCACTACTACATTTATCCCCAAATTTTATTTTCCTTCGTTTTTAACAACATTCTTTAATAATATCTAATTCTTATTTATCACTTCCATATGAATTAATATAAATGTATCCCTATAAGTATACCTATCAATTAATTTAATTTCTTGTTATAGATCTAATTTCCTTGTATTTTAAATTTTAAATAAGATTGGTATTTCTCACTAACAACTTTACCCTAAAACTTTATCCTCCTTCGGCTTTAACATTAACATTATTCTTTAATAACATCAAATTTTCGTGTACCCTTCACCGGCTTGACTCTTTTCATACCCAAAGTATTCTTTCCATTCAAAACTTAAGTTTGCATTCCTCTACCCCTAAATTAAATTTCTACTACTACTATTCTATCAACTTGACCTCTTACTACTTTTCTATTGGTCAATTCAAAACCTGTTCCCAAACAGACCTATTATATTAAATCTCTGTTGTTTTTTTTTCAATAAACAAATATCATTATTTCTGAAGACAGCATATATATATGTGAATGTATGTATATTTCCTCTGATAGTTTGTAACATTTTTACATAAATTTTTACATAAGTCTATATGATATACATACCAACACACATATATATCCTAGAAACGATCGTAAAATGAGGAATTTTTAAACATAAGGAAGTTGTTCGTTGTTTTTATTCATTGTTTTATATATATATAGTCATTGTTTGATATATATATATATAAAAAGTGAGGTTTCTTTTACAAAATGAAAAAAAAACGAGGTGCCCTACACTAGTCAAACTTTAAAAAGATGAAATCGAAAATGCAACTGGAGTCTTTTTTTATAAGCATATATACTTATTTCGTTCCTTTACCGGTTTCAAAAGTAGAATTGAGATGGAGGCTTTGTGGTTTTTCTCACACCTGTGATATATGTATGTGTGTGGGTGTGTGTGTGTGTGTGTGCGTGTGTGTGTATGTGTGTCTGGGCTTGCATATATAATCTTTCTAGAGGCGTATACGTATGCATATATACTATATTTATGAACAAGAAACAATCATCAGTCAAGTACAGGGTCTTTAAAATTGTGACATAATAGCAGCTACTTCAGTAGCCGTGTAAGGACGCCAGAAACTAGTGTTTGAGTACATGTTCACACACACCCACCCACACATATATATATATATTCTTACTTTTTAGCTATTTATTCCCTCTACTTCAGTCTGGTCAGCCTCTCTTCCTCTCTCCCATCCCCTCTTTCCCTTTATCTATCTACTAATTATATATCTATCCAACTATATATATCTATTCATGAATGTTGGAATTGGGAAAGTGATCCAATCTGAAATGTGATAGATCTTTTGGCTTTGGTTTTAAAAGTATAATTATTGCATGGTACTCTGGCAAATTATCCATGTCATTTTCGAAGAAATATCCGGCTGCAGTTTTGCGTACTGTGAGGGAAATGGCAAATAAAGAGATTTGCTGTGATATAATCAAGATGCTGACGATGGTTCTGAAAAGAAGAATTGTATGATGTTTTCTTTATTTGATTCAGTGCGTGTGCTGATGTGCGTATATATGTAAATGTGTGTGAAATTACAGGAATGTCTTATTTGTACATGTGAGTAGGAGTCGCAGTTGCTTTCACTGTAACTGTGTTGGAAAAATGAGGATTTATGTATATCTGCGTCTCCCAGAGTTTATGACTATGTACAAGCATTACTGTGGAAAAGAGACAAGCCAAAGAAATAAACGATGCTTGAGTATTAATATATCGTGAGAGCAACTGAGAATTTGCATATGTTAATAAGATCAGAGAGAAAGTGAGTAGCTGTAAACGAAAGAGGGAGTGGGGAAATTAGTAATATAAGAAAGACAGAATTAAAGAAAGAAAGGAGACGAAAGTAAGGCAAAGAATGGATTAGATTAGAGATCAGATTTATTGCAGAATTAAGAATCAATATTTTCAGTAAGATCACTTGTAATACGGGTGAGGTTTACTGAAAAAGGCGATATCGGCAGGCCACGTGATCTATAAACTTCAGTTAAATATGTATTTGAATTCTATCGATCACGTGACCTAGCATAGGCATTTCCACACGCGAAAACACACATATATTCACATGTGCGTATGTGGCTTCCTTTGTGAACATATATGTAATATGTCTCTCTCTTTATATATATTTACACATACTCTATACAGAGTAACAGATTATAAACATACAATAGAGACACACGCAAACACACACACAAACACAGATATATATATATATATATACGTATAACATATTTTCACTTAACAAAGCCACTTACACACACATACACACATACAAACACACCCGCTTTCTCTTACATGTTCAAGATTCACATTGAAATTACTGTAATAGCTCGAATGTAGTAATTTATCATTGAGCATTCTCAGCGAAACGTATCTACTATGAAGCACATGTGCATTTGTTACGAGGTTTGTAAACTGGAGAAATATGTACTCTGTGTATATAATATATATAGTAGCATGTTATTCGAAGTGTACGACAATGCAAAACGGACGTTATATTTTGCAAATAATTGTTTCTAATATTGGCACAAGGCCAGCAATTATTCCAGTGCATTACTGGTACTTTATTTTATCGACCCCGTAAGGATGAAAGGCAAAGTTAACCTTGGCGGGATTTTAGCTCAGATCATAAGGGGCCGTAACTCTATGCTCCATGGCATGGCGCCCAACCCTCTACTGATACTGCCATTGGAAATAATTGTTTCTACGCTTGGCACAAGGCCAGCAATATACCAGTGCATTACTGGTACTTTATTTTATCGACTCCGTAAGGATGGAGGCAAAATTAACCTCGGCGGGATTTGAAGGCAAAATAGCAAGGGCCGTAACTCTATGCGTCAAAGCATGGCGTCCGACACTCTACCGATACTGCCAATCCATTAATGAAGGCAAATCAGTTGTTAGTATGTTACATTATATTTTATTTACCTGTCCTATAATAACAAACGCACAAAGCTTCGAAATAGGTACTTATTGTAATTTGGGGACTAAGTCCGGAAATATTTGCCTTTAATTTTTCTAAAATCTACCGTTCGTTTCGCTAGAACAATGCTTCGAGCAAAGTACATCTATCTTTCTATCTATCTATCTATCAATATATATATATATATATGTGTGTGTTTGTGTGCGTGTATACATATATATGTGCTTGTGTTTGTGTGTGTATATATATGTGTGTTTGTCTTTGTGTGTATATATATATATATATATATATATATATATGATATATAAGTGTAAGCTGTTTATCTGTATATTTATGTATAAATATGTAATTGGCATACACGCAATCAAAATTCTATTCATAGTGTTGCCCTGTAATATCGTAACGAGTGCACTCTGATGCCAGGAATTTATTTATCGCCTCATTGTGTGCATAGGGACTACTTCAGATAATTGGACATGTTGCCGATGCACAAATACAACTCCAAAATACCATTATATAAAGAAAGAGAGAAAATACGTTTTTCGTAACAAGAAAATATATTTCCTCCTGATAACGATGCTCCCATATAGTATAAGCTTTCATATACACTCCTGTGTGTTAAATAATACCAACATGTAATTATTTTATAGATTTATCGTGATCGACTACAACCCTGAAGATGGTGCTCCAGCATGACAAGAGTATAACGACTGAAACCAACACCGGAATAAGATAACAGAGTGATGAACCAGAATAAGATATTTCAACTAGCAAAATGAACAAACCAAAACAAATAAAAAACATTGTATGGGATTAAATGTAGTCAGCTGAAGCTGAAAGAGAAACTTGCTAGTTTTGTCAGTATTGTATAATGCGTGTATCTTAATTTAGTAATGAATTATTCGTATCCTAAGTCAGTATAAGAATTCATCGTATTAAAATCGACAGCAGTTAATTAGTTTTATGTTTCATGACAACATAATTTTAAGATATCTGTTTTTAACTAAACTAAATCTATCGGACCAATTCTCCATCATTTCCTTTTTCTCATTCATCCAACCCACACACTCATTCTCTCTGTGTATTTCTCTCTCTCTCTCTCTCTCTCTCTCTCTCTCTCTCTCTCTCTCTCTCTATATATATATATATATATATATATATATATATATATATATATATATATAGATACACAAACACATATACACAAACACATATATATATACAGATACACAAACACACATACACATACACACACACTCTCTCTCTCACTCACTCATGCACACACGCACACACACACACACACACACACACACACACACACACACACACACACACACACACACATATATATATATATATATATATATATATATATATATAATTCTGGCTCCCTTTTTTCTATTTCACGCCTTATCGTAGTTGATGAATTTTGATGAGGAAATCTCGTGTCAGATGGCTTAGCAAAACTAGATTGCCATCTGCTTATAGTTTTACGTTCTTATATTCTTACCATCTACAATTATGTTATCATGTGGCATGCTCTTGTCGATACTCATAGATTTATCTAGTAGATTTGTTCAATAATCTTCAGACTAGAATTAACTCTTCTCAATACATATATTAAACCTGATTTTAGTTGTATACATAAAGACGTTTAGAAGCCACTTGATGAATGCATAAATCTCGATTTGGTTTCGATCTATGTGTATTACGGTTATGTGATCAAGAGAAATATGCACCCCTTTCGTTATAGTGTATATGACTGAATATTTCACTGGTATGTGTCTTATTAACGTAATTCTCTCGTAAAATCAGTCTGACACACTATGAATAGACTGAACGCTTCAATCACAATAATAGTTAATCGGAGAGACTTACTTAGTTTCCGTTTATTCAGTTTCATTCATATAGCTTGTGTCCTCTCAAAACATTATTAAATGGCACATTCCCAAGATGCCATGAGTGGGTTCTAACCCAGGATCTCTGAATGTGAGTTGAACGTATTACCTTCTCCATCACATACCTATCTCTCGGGATATTATAGAATTATTTAATTGCTTCCATTTATGTCTGTATTGAATTCCCTGGGTGATTTGATTTCAAATTTTCTCTTCCTGCTGTCGATAAAATAAGAACCGATGAAATAATGAGTCGACTTTAATCCTTCCTGATAAATTTAGTAATCAGTGTTATCTTTAGAGTAGACGACATAAAACTTTAATCGTTTTCGTTATATATATATATGTTATCTATGTAATATTTTGTTCTTTGCCGAGTCAATCATCAGATGTTTGGAGATTATGAACATTATAAAAAAATCTCTGATAGATAATTTTTGTCGTATGAACTTAATGTCGTTAAGGACACTGAAGCGTATTAGTAGTTGTCGATGTGACTAGATGACAGGAAATATTAAACAGCCAGCACATTCTCGTATCATCAGATTGCACTGCGAATATACTCTTCAGCATTCTTCATCTGTTTATTTTTTGTTTCTTCTTTCAAAGAAGGATGTTGTAAGCTGCCTAACAATAAGTTTAAAGCAATCTTCCCTTGATTAGATCAACGTCCCTATATATATATATCACTTAATTCATTCTTCCTCATTTAAAGCTCGACTCATTGGGATTTGAAATCTGAAGAGACATTATATCTTATGCCTTTCTTTCGACAGACGTCACATGTTTTCTTTGTTAGCGCTTCAATCGTTTTTGCTATTGTTGTGTATGTTCAGGTCAGCTCTGAGCAAATATATAATAAAATATATTGAAGCCTATATCGTTTGGTTTCGTTGTCTTTTTTAAGTTATAGTATATCCAGATCTATATTATCTTCGATATATATATATATATATATATATATATATATATATATATATATATATATATATATATAATATCATCCTCAACTTAGTGCAGTATCATGTGATTTGGAGGATATTTGGCTTTCATTTCTAGCATTTCTAGCAAGCTAGTTTTTCTATTGCAGGAGAAATAGTAATGTAAACAGTCAATAACTACAACTGGAAACTAACATGGTGTCATTTGATCACTTCAGCAATTGCTGTTTTATTTTAACATAACACTTAAATCGAACGATCAATTTATGCATCCCATGAAAGGAGTGGGCATGAATGTGCACCTGCCTTATGTAATATTGAATGCCTCGAAAATATTGATCTAGGAAGAAAATTGTTAAACACTGTACTGTATGAACATTTCATTATTTTGTTAAAATATAATTTGAGGGTGTTATCCACGGAAGTAAGAATCAGCCAAGGAATTTGCTGAATTATTCTACGATATATAGAATTTATTTTTTAAAATGCGTGAAATAGCAGTTTACATTCCATCAGATCGTATTCTGTTGTCATAAAAAAGGAAACTATATATGGAATAATCTAGTTCTAGGATACATTTTATTGGAATAAAATAATAATATGATCACAGTTGAAATATATTTCATCATTGGTGATTGAACAACAACAACATCAATAGTCGAATCTGAAACCGAAAGAAGCTGATTCAAGTGATCGGTCTCGGACAGGCAGACCTATAAAGATGGCAGCGAACAATGATGCGAATAATAATACATCATCAAATTCAAGGAGCAAATCGCCTTGAGAAGTAAAAAATATCAAACAATTTCATTTCTTGATTCATATCAAGCCTCTAAAATGCGAACCTTAGTGTAATTTCATAAATATATATCCTATATATTTTAGTTTACATCTCTTACCATTTGAAATCAGATTCTTCTAGCGCAAACCTTGAGGTTTATAACTGGTTAGTGAAATAATATTATCAATATACTGAGGTCAATGTAACAAATCATATTTCTAAAGAACAATATAAGTGGCTATATATTCAGTTTAAAATAAGTCGATAAACAAAACAACAGAACCAAAACCTATATATTTACTGTAAATGCATTTATTGGTACGTATCCTGTGTTGCCTATATTAAGAAACGAAAACAAATCTAATGTGACATAGAGAATCTGAAAAGTGTTAACAGCATTCCTCTTGTTTTCAACATTTGTGTTTAGATATAATTTGTGACTAATTTCTTACTCTACGCTTTTTATGTATTTCACAAAGAAACTCTAACGAACTTGATTTAATATCAGATACAGATGCTATCTTGTCATAGTGCTTGCGTTAAATATCTTCAAAACATTTGTTGGTAAATTATTACGATTTCAATCAAATATTATATTTAAAATGTTCACTTCGCATATGTACATTAACACACTAATACAAACTCGTAAACGAACACTTACATACAGATCTGGATACTGGGAGATATAAAGACAAACATAGACATTCTCTCAATATATATGTTTGAAGAGAAGACCTAAGGATACTAGAAACTTCGTATATGGATTTAGGCAAAATATAATATAATACACAACAGGGGTTAGACACCTTATTAACGAATTGAAATATCTGAAACTTAAACTGATAATAAACAACAGAGGTGATAAGATGTTATTAACAATATTAACAAACTGACATCGGAGATACTTTGTTTTCTAGTTTTCAGACATTTCCTAGAATGAACTTGTTAATCAAATAAATGCCGAGGAAATGTATACATATGACTTATTTTATACCTTGCCGTGAAACTTTAAATATTCTGTAGAATGGCTAAGTATTCTATTCAACGCTGGGATTCCCCACTTTGCTGTTAACATACAGAATACATAATATGCAATATATGATCAGCACAATATATAACATGCAAGTAGTACACATAATATAGACTTCAGAAATCTAATATATAGATAAATAACTATGCATACACACGCGCACACACGCACACATACACGCAAACACACATAAACACGTACATCCATAGAGACCAAATCATTTTTTTCTTTTCAAAATTGCTTGCTGCCTTATTTAAATCTTTATTTACTTGTTGATATTCAATTCTTGTCAATCACTTTTTGACAGCAATCTTTTTCTAGTTTTGCATAACGTCGTTTCAATGTTACACTTTCCATTGAGTACCTTACTTACTTACCTTCGGCTCATTAGCATAATTGTGTTTCTTTTCTTTCCATGTTATATTTTTCTCCCTAAATAAATATGCAAATAATTTCATCTTAGTTTGTTTAATTATGAATAGCACAAGGATGGGGCTCTCATGATCAGCAAGTATCTATCACAAAGAAAAGACATTTTCAACACAGCTAGGCATGCATCACAAGGACTAGTTTTCTTTGTGGCCATACATTAATTAATTATCTAAATTAATCTAATAATCTCAGGTGGCAAGCATAAATAAATACTGCTCCCACGTGTGGGGGCTATACTAATATTGTGCATTGTGGTACGGTTATCATCATCCAGAAAAATGTCACATGGCTAGACGCCTTTGTTTCATGCTCTTGTCTCCTAGCAAATGTTACAAGAAAAAATATCACTTTTTGCCTTGGAATAGGTAATGTTAAATGTTAGGCTAGAGTGGCTCACCCAATGTAGCGCGAATGATCATGTTTCCACACACACACACACACATATATATATATATATATATATAAATATATATAACGAAGGAATTGTGGTAAGGAACAAGGTGAACTATAACGCACCAGAGTACTCGATACTTAGGGTAGTAGAGTGGGTAATAAGAACCTAGTCAGGACTCCAACGGCTGATCTCTGGCCGCTTCGACAGCTAGATCCGAACTGTTCGGGTATAGCTATCGAAACGGCCTGAGCTCAGTCGATGGGGTCCTGACTCTTTTCCTATATATATATATATATATATATATATATATATATATATATATATATATATATATATATATATATATATGTATAAATTAGAATTGGTGCTCTGAAATAGCGATATATATATGAATGTATATATAGTGTATTTTGGAATACACTGTATGCTCAATTAAAAGCATTTTGAAGACCATACGCTATTATTTTAAAATAGTGACAATGTCACTTATTTACATGTTCAGCAAACAGGGGGAGATAAACTGACAGAGTTCTCTTTCGTACTTCTTTCGTACTTATCAAAGTTCACCACTCCTCCAATTGCTGAAAATTATGTGTGTTTGATTCTTATAGAATTCCAGTAATAATCAGGAACTGATTATACAGAGCGGTGGCCGGTCCAGCAGAAATTGAAAATTAGAATTGGTGCTCTGAAATAGCGATATATATATGAATGTATATATATAGTGTATTTTGTAATACACTGTATGCTTAATTAAAAACATTTTGAAGACCATACTCTATTGTTTTAAAATAGTGACAATGCCACTTATTTATAAGAATCCAACACACATAATTTTCAGCAAACGAGGGAGTCATGAAATTTGATAAGTACCAAAAAGTACGAAACAGAGCTCTGTCAGTTTATCTCTCCCTGTTTGCTTAATATTTATATAAGTAACATTGTCACTATTTTAAAATAATAGCGTATGGTCTTCAAAATGCTTTTAATTAAGCATACAGTGTATTGCAAAATACACTATATATACATTTATATATATATATCGTTATGTAGTTGACGGTGAAACACCAGAGTACCATGAATTAATATTTAGCCTTGTAAAGATATACAGTTACGCATTAGAATAATCATGGAAGTCTTTTAAATATTACATATGTCAACATATTAACATTTCTATTTTGTGATATTAATATAAACCATAGTGTCAAACAATATAATATCACATCTGTGAACTGTAACTAACCCTATTTCACTATGCATCAGATACTGTGTCAGAGTTAGTGACAAGAAGCTGGATTTCGGCGAACAGTTGTCAGTTTATATTTCATCTTCACTATCCTAAATAATAACAAACTCAATATTATTATATATGTATGTTTACATGACTATCATAATTGGTTAAGTTTCATAGACAAACACAGTTTACATCACTTTCCAAATAGTTCCGAAATAAGGAAAGACAGTCAAAAGAAATATAAAGAAAATTTCCGAAAGGGTGAAATGTTCTCCTGTACGTCAGGTTGAAAAATACATATTCAAAGGATAATTTCCAATTGTACTAATTTCAAAACTAGAAATTACATATTTGCATTTACAATTTTGTTTGTCAAAATAACATGATCAAACATATATTTTGGAACTAAAGCAATTACATCGTAGAAACGTCATTTTAACTATTTAGAATTACAAAGAGTCGCAAAAACTGTGAAATGAACTTATATCGTCGCACCTTATACAACCTGGTCAGTGAAGCAGTCCTTCTGTATTTTTATTACTTCAACCAACGAACTTAATCAGGTATATCATTGGCAGACGTGTCTATTCTATCTGTACAAGGAAATTAATATGATTTGCTTTTAAAAAAATGAAAGTTTGTATTTTCGAATACAGGAATAAATAACTTCATGATGATCCGAGTTTGAACCGATGAAAAGCAATCTCTTAAAAACATACAAATCATATGCTATATTAATAAAGTTAATACTCCAAATTATTATCTGAAATCAAAAGCTCTTCTTAAAGTATTCAAATGATGCATGTGTGTAAGTATATATATGTATGTATATATAAGTATATATATGTGTGTGTGTGTGTGTGTGTGTGTGTGTGTGTGTGTGTGCATGAGTTTGTGTGTGTGGCTGTGTATATGTGTATGTGTGTGTGAGAGTGAAACACCACCTAATACCATGCTTGCGATTATCCAGTTGTCTGTTATTCGAACACAAATATGCGCACAAACTCACCAAACTCAACACACACACACACACACACACACACACACACACACACACACACACACACACACACACACACACACACACACACACATATATATATATATATATATATATATATATATATATATATATATCAGTTGCAATGTAAGAGAAAAGGAAAGAGACGGGAAAAAAGAAAGGTAGTTGACACGGTATACACCCGCCCCATCCACATTTAAACATGTAAGTCACGGGAGAACATTATCGTATATATTGCATAATCTCTTTAGCAAGATATAAACATTTTAAAGTGACTAGTTTCACATTAAGCTTCTCTCTTTGCGTGTTATATTACAGTCCATATAAACAAGATTTCGATGTAAATATTTGCATTGTTCAAATTTCTGATTTACTAGGGAACATCTTATATCTGAAAATGTAAATATTTCACTACACGGACACACTCACATTCATATATTATATATATACATAGATACACACACAAACAAACGCTCCCACCACTCCCCATATATATATATATAAAACCATGTGGTCTCTGATTGAGACGAAGCGAGAGTATATTTGAATACATATAAAAAAGAGAAAAAAAATCGCTGGAACAGCCGTTAAAACAGTCAAATGCTGCCAAAGACGGTGATGGGCAAAAATGTCTATGAGGACAGAGACCAGCTGTTAGTGGTCAATAGAAAGATAATCCACAAGGTGGGTGTCATACAGATGAAATATAGGAAAGATTGAAAAAGGAGAACTCCTAAAATTGACTCGAAGAAAGAAATATAGGAAGGTGATGATCAAGAAAACTTTACACACACACATATTGGTTCATATTCTAATTTGAATAGGGCCTCTATAGATTCGTGTTGTATTCTTATGGAATTCTATATTTAGTTTTGTAGCGTTATCGAGTAGTTTTTCAATTTACTTAAAAAGTCGTATTTTCTGGGTTTGTTTACATGCTTGCAATTTATGTGTTTATTTTTACATTTTGATGCAGTCTCGTTTACACCCTCTGTGTTTTATCATACATTTCATACGCTAGCGCACCTGGTACTATATATATTAATTACGAACACGAGCGCTAATTATAAGCAAATTAATATGTCCATTTCAGAAAATACTAAGAGCAGATTTGTATACCCATCAAATACAGGTTTACTTGTGTTTTATTGGATGATGAAGGTTCAACAAAAAAAAATATTGTTTAAAGATGTTTATATTTATTTTCAATTCCCATCAACATTAGTAATTTCTGGCATGCTTATCTTCCCACAAATTAGATATGCGTATATATTTATACAGATTGGTATATATATATATATATATATATATATATATATATATATATATATACACACATTAGTGGTAGCAGTAATGATCCAAAGATGGTAGAGTGCTCAGACTAGCGACCGACCAAGAAGCTGGTAAGCTACGTATTGTCACTCAAGGGCGGGGACTTCTACATCCAATGACAGATCCTCAGAAAAATCTATACAATACGAGAGTGGAGTGTATTCCTGTAAGTTGTGCATCGATGGAAGAAGGAGTTACGTAACAGTGCTTGCCTTATAACGCCAGCCGATTTATTTAAAATTACTGCCACCATGCTACGAAATGTTTATTGCGAAACTGGAAGGACTCAGGATGACTAGATGATTAACACTGGATACACTACCACAAGGGATCGTACTTCAAAATTTGACCCCCCTACAACAGTCATTTTTGAATTACCTCCCTTATAAGATAATCAATTACTAACATCTGCCCAAAATCGAGCCAACTTTAAATACATCCTTCCTTGCTATAACCATACACAAGTTGAATAATCCTTCAAGTGCAACACACACTCACTCACACATACACACACACACACACACTCTCTCTCTCTCTCTCTCTCTCTCTCTCTCGCTATCTCTCTCTTGCTCTCTCTCAATCTCTCTTTTCCTCAATTCTTAAATATATTTCACAATACGGGGGATGAATAACACAGATTCTATTAAACATTTGCTATATTCTTTTTTTTTTCGTGAAACCGTATATTTCCCCAATAAACACTCGCGCATTGGCTGTAATTGGTAGAAGGTCGGACGCCATGCTTTGACGCATATAGTTACGTCCCTTTACGGTCTGAGTTCAAATCCCGCCGAGGTTAACTTTGCCTTTCATCCTTACGTGGTCGATACAATAAAGTACCAGTGGGATATATTGCTGACTTTGTGCCAAAAGTAGAAACAATTATATTTACGTACGCATACACACAGAGCTCTATTCCTACAACTAAACAACGCTCATATATACACGTACAATTACATATATATTTCTGTGCACAAACATACACAAGGCGCCACCCCAGCCACGCACGAGTATCATGTGATTATACGGACATATACACATAAAATGCACCTTTCCTGAGCAAATACATGTCTGTGTCTATGTGAGTAGGTAAATATGTTTATGTATATATGTATATGTAGGCATATATATATATATATATATATCCCTCCCTCACTCTCAATCATACCAACCAACAAGACACCCGTACACATACTTACATAAGCGAACACACCACCACATCTATATATACATATATGTGTGTGTGTAAGTGTGTGTGTTTCTGTGTGCGTATGTGTCTGTG
>OZ024740.1:383776049-383793214 GCA_964016885.1 Eledone cirrhosa | reverse complement strand
ATATATATATTATATATATATATTATATATATATATATACATATATATATGTATATATATATATATATATAACATAAAGAAAACATAATTTTTTCCTTTAATTTTACGACCCCCATTCACAGAAAACTATATATGTATATAATTATATATAGATAGATAGATAGATATGTTTCTTTTATTTGCCACCAGAGCATCAAAAGTGGGACAAGTACAATGGGGGGAGTTTACAAAACAAGGCGTCCTCAATAAGGAGGAGGCAATAACAATATATAAAAATAAAATTAAATATAACAAAAAATAAAATTATAACAAAATCCTCAATAGAGAGGAGGCGCCTTGGGGGGGTCGCACACACCCCCGAAAAAAGGTGTGCAACCCTTCTCCTCAGGAGCACATAGGAGGGGGTGCTCCCTCATTCCTTCCTTTTTTCCACCTACAGGCCTTATGTAAAGAGAAGGCCCATTCACACGGGCCATTCTCGCCACTTTCACCCACCTTTCATAAAAACGGCTAGGGTGCAGCACCTCTCTCTCCATCCTGATCCTTCTTCCGAAATGATATCGGAAGAACGGACCGGTTGTTGGCCAGAGAGAAAGGTGCTTGACCACAGTCCTTTCAGACGCGTCCACCATACAACTTCTTTCACCATGGCTATTACGCACAGAAACACCGCATCTCCTTCATCTTTGAAGGGGGGAGGCGGCTTGATCATTACAATGGACCTCGGTGGTCAACAGGATCGGTCCCACCCTTGACAGCAGTTGTTCGACATAGCCCCACAGATTGGCTACGCCCGAGCAGTGTACCAATGCGTGTGCAACGGTTTCCTCGTCGAACACGCATCTGAGACAGATCTTTTTGGCGGGGTCCCTACCCGGGCGCCCGTGTCTGTAGAGCTTTTCTCGAACGGGTAGAGCCCCTCGGTAGCACTGCCAGGCCAGGGACTTCTGGAAGTTGTCCATAGGTCCCGGGCTGAATGTCCTACCGAACAGGCTGGCCAGTTCGTCCTTCTCCATGTCTAGGGCTTCTCCGAGGGCGTCGTCGCACCTGCTGCGTACCAGCCCTCTATAGAATGTTGCGGTGAGACTCCACTGATAAACGGATCGCCTGCCAGAGGGTGGTGAGCAACTGGGCACACTCAGTGTGCCAGGCGCCCAGTTTTCTCAGTCTTTGCTTGATCCAGGATTGCAGCGCGGTGAGTGAGACGAGTCTGGGAAAGGTTCGTCTCACAAACGAGGCCCACACCGGTTGACCGGTGAGGAATACGTAGAGGTGCCGTAGCCTTAATGCGTGTTTACGCATCATTAGACACGGCATCCCCAGCCCTCCTTTCGAAGGGTGTTGACAGCAGATGGATCTCCTCACCAAGGGAGCTCGCCTCTTCCAAAGGAATTGGAAGAGCGCGCGCTCCATCTTGGCGAGGGTTTCCCTTGGGCAGGGCACTACGGTGAGGCGGTAGTAGATGACGGACGCTATATAGGTGTTCGCCACCTCCGCCGACCTTTCAGGGATAGTTTGCAACTGGCCCACTTCTGAGTCAGTGCAAACACCCTTTTCGTAACCTCCGCCAGTTCTTCTCCACCTGGAGGTACGGTCCGAACCAGACCCCGAGCAACTTCACCGAGCCCTCCGTCCAGTGTCGGACGACGCCATCGGAGGGCATCGGGTCTGCCCCTCCACGTGCCGAGTTGCAAACGCGATCGACAGTCCCGGTTCAGCTTAGCCCCTGTGAACCTTTCGTACTCCTCCAGTAAGGTGCCGACCGCCCCGATTTCGGAGGCCGTCGACACCATTACTGTCACGTCATCGGCGTAGGCCGACACCACTTTCCGCAATCCGGTACCAAAGGAATGCCCTGCAACAACTCCAACTTCCGCAGTAGTGGCTCGTGAGTCAACACATACAGAAGGGAGGAGAGAGGGCACCCTTGTCGGATGGACCGCGCGATTTTGAACCGGCCCCGAGAGGTAGCCGTTCACCTTGACCCTAGAGCAGATGCGGCTGCTGTGCATAGCAGTGATCCAGCCCTGAAACGGGTCTAGAGCCTGCCGCCGCTAGCACCGCATCCAGGTAACCATGGTCGACCCTATCGAACGCCTTAGATTGATCCAAGTTGATCAGAGCCCCACCAAAGCCGGGTTCGTTCCCAACCCTCTCTATGATGTATCGCATGAGGTGGAGGTTGTCATGGATGGACCTGGACGGGATAGTACATGTCTGGGCATCTCCCACCAGGTTGCCCTACGACAAGCGCCAACATCTTTGCTAGCACCTTGGCCAAAATCTGTAACTCTGTATTTAGCAGTGTATGGGCATGAAGTTACTTATTTCGTCCCCCTTGTTCTCGTCCTTCCTCACTTGCGTGGACTACGCCCTTGTCACAGTACAGGAATTCTCCCGTTCTGTTGCCAGTTGGATGTAGACCGCCTCGAGGAGATCGGGGAACAAGTCCGGCATAGCTAGATACAATTCGTATGGAAGACCATCGAGACCGGGGATTTGCGTTTGCCGCATTGGCTCAGCACGTCCTCTATCTCAGCGGCCGAAATCGGCTCCTCGCAGGACTTCGCCTCCCTGTCCGAGAGACGCGGCAGGCCGTCGAGGTAAGGACCGAAGTCCACATTCCCAACCGGCTCCCGCCCCTCCCGAACAGTCGGGCAAAGTGCCTTTGAAAGGCCTCACACATCTGCTTAGGGTCAAGAATCGCCGCTCCCATCCTGTCTCGCAAAGACCGGATGGTGGATTTAGTTCTTCCACTGTTGGCATCTGTCACGCGGGCCCAGCTAACAGCTTTGGTCCCCTCGTTTCCTAGAGCACGTATTTTACTTCGGACAACGCAGCCTTCGTGCTTCGCATCGAAAAACTGGCTCAAAGCCGTTCTCGACGCTAGCACTCTGGCCACGCCGCCGCTTCTAATTGCCTCTTCTACTCTATCTATTAGCTCCCTTTCCTTCCTATTCCTATCCGCAGCTAGAACCTTACTAAATTCTATCGAGACTACTCTAATCTCTCTCTTTAGAGATACCCACCACCTGCTGTTGACCATCGCTCCAGTCAACCGTTCTTTAACTAACGTACTAATCCGATCCCTGTAAGCTCTACTTGCCGGCAAGGACAAGTTGAGCTTCCAGTAACCGGGGCCCTGTCTATGCGTTCTATCAAGGTTGACCATGCAGGTCATCAACTTGTGGTCTGAATAGCCAACCATGAGCATTTCTGGACAACTTAAAAAGTCCCTGTCCTTATTTCTAACTAAAAATCTATCTAGGTACGACCTAGATGATCCGCTGCGATTTGACCAAGACCAGGTTGGAACCATCGGAAAATCTAGTCGAAATCTATCGGCCAGGTCAAATCGGCCGAGTAACCCCTTGAGGCTGTTGCACCCCTCTCTATTGGGACATGCCCCTGCATAGTCCCAACGTGCATCCAGGATACCATTCCAGTCCCCCACTAAAAGCAGGGAACGGGACGTCCCTAGAAAAGACTCCAGACACTGGAAAAGTCGGGCCGCTCTGTCCCAAAAGGGGCATATGCGGCTACCAGCCTAAAGGCTCCACCTTCACCACTGCCAAGGTCCAGCACCACCAGTCGACCCCCTGGGTCCAAGTGAACTATCTGTGTTGCAAGGCCCAGATGTTTTTGCAGCAGAACGACAACCCCACCCCCACCTCCGGGCTTGCAGAGAGATGCGTGCATCTCAAAGTCGTCAAAGGTGGGGGCTAGCTGCCGCATGCTGCTGATCCGGGCCTCGCAGATAACCATCACATTTATAGATTGTGACCTGAGGTCATTTAGAAGCATTGCTTGCTTCCAAGATGAGCCCAGGCCACGCGATACACGGGTGTGTATGATTGTGTATAGAAGATTATATTAATAAATGGATTTCCAACTTTGATTTACTCGTTTTATTTACAATGCTTTAAAATTTATAATGGTATTAGAATGAAATAGTATGGTAGAATATTAAATGTTAAGTGTTAATTGAACAAGTACTTTCATGCTTTCGCAATCTTCAGGTTCATAATGTGTGGTGACAGTCAAGTTTGCAATTTTCAACTGTATATATATATATATATATATATATATAGTGATAATAATAAATTTGAAGACTAAAATCCAAAGAGGGCTCGATAAGGATAAATATCAAATATATAAGTTTCAGAAGATCCCGTTAAGGGTGAAAGCATCGATTCTTTGCTTAAACTTTAATCTGTTATTTTAATAAATATATATATATATATATATATAACGAAGGAAATGTGGTAAGCAACAAGGTGGATCATAACGCACCAAACTACTCAATACTTAGTGTAGTAGAGTGGGTAATAGGAACAAGTAAGACCCCGACGGCTGAGCTCAAGCCGGAATTAGCCGTTGAAACGGCTTGCGCTCAGCCGTCGGGGTCTTACTTGTTCCTATATATATCTATATATATATATATATATATATATATATATATATGTATGTATATATATGTATATATATATATATATGTATATATATATATATATATATATGTATATATATATATATATATATATATATATATGTATATATATATATATATATATATATATATATATATATGTATGTATATATGTATATGTATATATATATATATATATATGTATGTATATATGTATATGTATATATATATATATATATATATATATGTATATATATATATATATATATGTATATATATATATATAGTATATATATATATATATATATATATATATATGTATATATATATATATATAGTATATATATGTATATATATATATAGTATATATATATATATATATATATAGTATATATATATATATATATATATATATAGTATATATATATATATATATATATATAGTATATATATATATATATATATATATATAGTATATATATATATATATATATATAGTATATATATATATATATATATATATATATATATATATAGTATATATATATATATATATATATATATATAGTATATATATATATATATATATATATATATATATATATATATATATATATATATATATATATATATATATATATATTTATTTATATGTATATATATATATATAAAATAAGATGAAATCGAAAATGCGACTGGAGTCATATTTAAAAAATATATATATATAATTATTTGGTTCCTTTACTGGTTTCGCAGTTCTTCTGCTTTTCAAAAGTGAGATTTTATTTGTTTCAAGTTTTGGTGTTCTTGCAGGCAATAATATATGTATTGTTGATCATTATATTTGTATTTTAATTTGATCAGTAAATATATTTATTTCATTGTTGTATATATTTTATACCTACCTCACTACATATCTCATCTACACACACACACACACACACACACACACACATATTTATATATATGTGTGTGTGTTATATGTGTGTGCGTGTTCTATGTGTGTATATATATACATATAAATCCAGACATAAATATTGTATACTATATAGCCAAACGTATGTATATAAAAATATGGTTTTGTATATGCTTATGTATTGTATAGTCTTTGCGATGTCACATCTCTGTGATTGAATTGTTTATTCTCGAAAACAAGAAGGTGCGCCGCCTCTAACACATAACTTATTCTATCTATCTATCTATCTATCTATCTCTCTCTCTCTCTCTCTCTCTATATATATATATATATATATATATATATATATATCGTATATAGATATCTATGTATATATATATATATAGTTTTAATAGAAGAACTTGTACAGGACTAGAACTGTTTCATTCGCGAGAAAACATCAGGAAGCTTCCTGTTGATTTCTCACGAATTAAACAGTCCTTGTCCTGTAGAAGCTCTTCTATTAAAACTGTTATACTCTGCTGTGTATTGAGTACCTTACTTACTGTGGTTACCTCCGATTCAACCCGGAGAAAAACCACAGATCCTCCATCGTAACTCTACTTTTGAAAAGCAGAAGAACTGCGAAACCGGTAAAGGAACCAAATAAATATATATATATTTTTTTAAATAAGACTCCAGTTGCATTTTCGACTTCATCTTTTTTCTTTACATTTTCACTCCTTGGTTATTTTTTATTTTGTAAAAAAAACCTCACTTTCTAATATATATATATATAAGTTATTCCGGGTTGAATCGGAGGTAGCCACAATAAGTAAGATACTCAATACATAGCAGAGTATAACAGTTTTAATAGAAGAGTTTCTACAGGACTAGAACTGTTTTATTCGTGAGAAATCAACAGCAAGCTTCCTGATGTTTTCTCGCGAATGAAACAGTTCTAGTCCTGTAGAAGTTCTTCTATTAAAACTATATATATATATATATATATACATAGATATCTATATACGATATATATATATATATATTGCAATACACTGTATGCTTAATTAAAAGCATTTCGAAGACCTTATGCTATTGTTTTAGAGTAGTGACAGTCTCACTTACTTTAAATTTTCAGCAAACAGGGGATATAAAGCTGACAGAGCTATGTTTCGTACTGATTGGTACTTATTAAAGCCAAGTACTCCACCTGTTTGCTGAAAATCATGAATGTTTGATTCTTATAGAATTTCTAGTAATAATCAGGAACTGATTATACAGAGCGATTGCCGGTCAAGCAGAAATTGAAAATTAGAATTGGTGCTCTGAAATAGCTATATATATATGAATGTATATATAGTGTATTTTGCAGTGCACTGTATGCTTAATTAAAAGCATTTCGTTTTTGAAAATTTAAAGTAAGTGAGACTGTCACTACTCTAAAACAATAGCATAAGGTCTTCGAAATGCTTTTAATTAAGCATACAGTGTATTGCAAAATACACTATATATACATTCTAATTTTCAATTTTCTGCTTGACCAGCAACCGCTCTGTATAATCAATTCCTGATTATTACTAGAAATTCTATAAGAATCAAACATTCACGATTTTCAGCAAACAGGTGGAGTACTTGGCTTTGATAAGTACCAATCAGTACGAAACATAGCTCTGTCAGCTTTATCTCCCCTGTTTACTGAAAATTTAAAGTAAGTGAGACTGTCACTACTCTAAAACAATAGAATAAGGTCTTCGAAATGCTTTTAATTAAGCATACAGTGTATTGAAAAATACACTATATATACATTCATATATATATATATATAGAGAGAGAGAGAGAGAGATAGATAGCTGGATCTACAGTTACAGGCGGCGCACCGTTCGAAGCACTCATTGTTGTTTTCAAGAATAATCAATTCAATCACAGAGATGTGAAATCGCAAAGACTTATACAAATACATAAGCATATACAAAACCGTTTGGCTATATAGTATACAATATTTATGTGAGGATTTCTATGTACACACACACAACACGCACACACATATAACACACACACACACACACATATATATATATATATATATATATATGTGAGTGTGTATGTAGATGAGATATGTAGTGAGGTAGGTATAAAATATATACAACAATGAAATAAATATATTTACGGATAAAATTAAAATACAAATATAATGATCAACAATACATATATTATTGCCTGCAAGAAGACCAAAACTTGAAACAAATAAAATCTCAGGAAATTTAAATAAACAGCTTGCAAGATTGAGAGAAGTATAACAGAGGAGAAACTCTAAAAAATAAGAATGAAAAACTGATAGAAACAAATATGAACGTAGATAAACATGCGTGTGAGAATATGTAAAATAATGGCGTAATCAGGCATTCACCTCAGAATATGCACACAAAAATACATTTACATATATATATATATGTATACTGATGAATGAATACATTCGTGTTTTCCCCAAAACAATTTCATTCCACTTCTCACTCTCTGTTTTTCTATTTCATCATTTATTTGCCGTTCTATCGCTCGATAAAGGATTAGTGTCCGAAACTAAAGACTATTTTCTTACTCCGTCAAGCGTTAAAGAAATGTATTTACTCGTATAGCTTTATGCGGACAAACACGCACACACACAGACACTCACACACACACACACACACGCACACACACGCACACACACACACACATACACACACACACACACACATATATATATATATATAACAAAGAAGGTAAGGTAAGATACCAGGTGGACTATAACGCATCAGAGTACTCGATAGTTAGGTTAGAAGAGTGAGTAAACGGAAAAGAGTCAGGACGCCGACGGCTCAGCTCCGGCCGTTTGGACAGCTAGATCTGAACCCGGTCGGGGTCCTAACTCTTTTCCTATATATATATATATATAACATATATATATATATATATATATATATATATATATATATATATATATATATGTAGATAAATCTACTAAAATGTACGGTAGTGTCCAATCCGTATGAAGAACTCAATGTAATCCAAATATCATGAAAAGAGATGTATTCAACATTTTTTTTGATGAAAATCACAGGAAAACAGAGGCAAGATAAATTAATGAAAACAATGAATATAAACAAAGAAACAGTTCCTTATATTAAAAAATTCATCATTGTACGATCGTTTCTAGGATATATATGTGTGTGTTGGTATGTATATCATATAGATCTATGTAAAAATGTTACAAACTATCAGAGGAAATATACATACCTACACATATATATGCTGTCTTCAGAAATAATGATACTCGTTTATTGAAAAAGACCAACAAAGATTTATATAATAGGTCTGTTTGGGAACAGGTTTTGAATTGACCAATAGAAAAGTAGTAAGCGGTCAAGTTGATAGAATAGTAGTGGTAGAAATTTAATTTAGGGGTAGAGGAATGCAAACTTAAGTTTTGAATGGAAAGAATATTTTGAATGAAAGGAATACTTTGGGGATGAAAAGAGGTCAAGCCGATGAAGGGTACAAGAACATTTGATGTTATTAAAGAATAATGTTAATGTTAAAGCCGAAGGAGAATAAAGTTTTAGGGTAAAATTGTTACTGAGAAATACCAATCTTATTTAAAACACAAGGAATTTAGATCTATAACAAAAAATTAAATTAATTTAATTGATAGGTATACATATAGGGATACATTTATATTAATTCATATAAATGTGATAAATAAGAGTTAGATGTTATTAAAGAGTGTTGTTAAAAACGAAGTAAACAAACTTTTGGGGGGATAAATGTATTGGTGAGAAATAACAAACATATATAGACTACAAGGAATTTAGATTCATAACAGGAAATTAAAATAGTTTATATGTATAATTATAGGTATTAATTTTAGGAAAAGAGAACTGTAAAAGGGAAATAAAATTATGAATTTCTCAGTAGTAAAGTACTAATTATAGGTTAACTAAATTAAAAAACTAATTATAATAGTTTGTAAAATATAAGTGTAAGGTGTATATTAATTAGGTTTATAATATTTGAAAGTTCTTCTAATTCTATGATTGCACGATATAATTAATGCTTGTCACTTATTTAATAGGATATCCTTAGATTTCATTATTTCAAAAGGTTCCTGGGAACATAATCTACACTCATATCCGTTATTTTGATAAGGGGTGGCCCTTTTGAGCACACTCCAGGTCAGGTTATAATCGATATTCTTTTTTCTATTATTATTAATTCTTTCAGCCAAGTAATCTTTTCATTCAAAGTATTCTTTCGATTCAAAACTTATGTCTGCATTCCTCTACCCCTAACTTAAATTTCTACCACTACTATTCTATCAACTTGTCCACTTACTACTTTTCTATTGGTCAATTCAAAACCTGTTCCCAAACAGACCTATTATATTAAATCTTTGTTGGTTTTTTTCAATAAACAAATATCATTATTTCTGAAGACAGCATATATATGTGTAGGTATGTATATTTCCCCTGATAGTTTGTAACATTTTTACATAGATCTATATGATATACATACCAACACACATATATATATCCTAGAAACGATCGTAAAATGATAAATTTTTTAATATAAGTAACTATTTCTTTGTTTTTATTCATTGTTTTTATTAATTTATACATATATATATATTAGGATTGGTGCTCTGAAATAGCGATGTATACATGAATATACGTATAGTATATTTGGCAATATACTGTATGCTTAATTATAAACATTTTGAAGACCTTGCGCTATTATTTTAATGTAGTGACTATGTCACGTACTTCTTTTTTCGACAAACAAAGGGAGATAAGCTGAGAGATCTGTTTCACACTGTTGGTGTTCATCAGAGCTTAGCACTCGCCGAACTTTGCTGAAAATTATAGAGGCTGGATTCTTATAGAATTCCAGTAATAATCAGGAACTGATTATACAGAGTGATGCCAGTCCAGCAGAGATTGAAAATTAGGATTGGTGCTCTGAAATAGCGATGTATACATGAATGTATGTATAGTATATTTGGTAATATACTGTATGTTTAATTAAAAACATTTTGAAGACCATGCGCTATTATTTTAAAGTACTTACTATGTCACATTTCTTTTTTCAACAAAGGAAGGGAGGGAGATAAGCTGACAGATCTGTTTCACACTGTTGGTGTTAATCAGAGCCTAGCACTCGCCGACCTTTGCTAAGAATTATTTTTTTAATTAAACATACAGTATATTGCCAAATATACTTTACATACATTCATGTATACATCGCTATTTCAGAGCACCAATCCTAATTTTCAATTTTTGCTGGACCGGCAATCGCTCTGTATAATCAGTTCCTGATTATTACTGGAATTCTATATGAATCCAGTCTTTAAAATGTTCAGCAAAGTTCGGCGAGTGCTAAGCTCTGATGAACACCAACAGTGTGAAACAGATCTGTCAGCTTATCTTCCTTCCTTTGTTGAAAAAAGAAGTAAGTGACATAGTCACTACTTTAAAATAATAGCGCAAGGTCTTCAAAATGTTTTTAATTAAACATACAGTATATTGCCAAATATACTATACATACATTCATGTATACATCGCTATTTCAGAGCACCAATCCTAATATATATATATATATGAGTGTTTTCACGGTTTAGACTGCTATTTTGTTTCGGTTTGGTAGTGATGGACACACGTCTTGACAATCGACAGTGTAAATATCTGCTTCAACTTGTTCCCAATTTTTGGAAAAATGTTGAAACGCAGTGGAACCAAGCGTGCTCACATCTTTCTCAAACGAAGCTCGTTTGTCAGAATATTATTGGTTTCCTCCTGGTACATGCCCAACTTGTTTGCTATCAGCCGAGATGATAGTCGTCGATCTTCCATTACCATCCCATGGACAAGATCAATATTCTCTGGTATGGTCAATGTTGATGGCCTACCATGTTTCTGGACATCTTGCTTGCCAAACTTGAATTCATTACCCAGCAGTTGATAGTGGCATATGGCGATGCATAGTCCTCTTATGTATGTTGCATATTCTTACGGATCTCAGCTGCTGTCATGCCTTTCAATTACAGATACTTGTTCACTGCTTGATACTGGAATTCCTCCATTTATGAAACGACTGAGGACGTGAAATTTAAGGATCAGGGAAAAGAAATATAAGAATATTTAGACCATGTAAGCTGGCTCCTACAGACATCTCATTTGCATACAATTTCTTTTCTGTGTGAGGCTCAAAAAGATTCAGTCGCCCCTTGTATATATAAACATATACATATACACACACACGCAGATTGACAAAGACAGACAGAGAGATAGAAAGATAATGATATATATATATATATATATATATATATAACAAAGAAAATATGGTAAGAAACCAAGTGGACCATAACGCACCAGAGTACTCTTTACTTACGGTAGTAGAGTGTATAATAGGAATAGAGTCAATACCCCGGCCGTTTCAACAGCTAAACTAAATCCGAACAGGTCGGCTCTAGCTAACGAAACGGATGGAGTTCAGCCGTTGGGCTCCTGACTATTTTGCTATATATATATATATATATATATATATATATGTGTGTGTGTGTGTGTGTGTGTGTGTGTGTGTGTGTGTGTGTGTGTGTGTGTGTGTGTGTGTTGTCCTTAGTCACTAAATTGTGATGTCATCTCTTAGAAAGCCTACGAGGAATAATACCATACTCGAGCATAGTAACTAAGGACAATATAAAGACGCACCAGAACAAAATTAAAATCAATAAGTTATATACACAACACTTTGCCACACACACATATATACAATGGAAAAATCAGGAAAACAATTAACTAACCAGTGACATGTCGGAAAGATAGAAGAGAGAGAAACATATAAATGAATGATTGAATAAATAAATGAATATATAAAGACGCACATAGACACGGATATAACACACTTGCAGTTCAGTTACACGAGTCACTAAGACAAGATGGTGTGAAACAGAACTAAAAGAAGACACAGAATGCGTGATGAAAGAATTTTAACAATTACCAGCCAAACAACCATCATGGATATTATAATAATAAATTGAAGTTAAAGTCAACTGGAGAGTGTGTTTTTATTAGCAGCATGACCCTTCCAAAGTATAGATATATTTGTTTCAACTCGCATTTTCACATAAAAAATCTTGGAAAACAAATACAAAAATGATGTATGTACATATATGCGTTAGTTTATATGTGAGTATGAGTGTGTATCTGTGTGTGTGTGTGTGTGTGTATGTGTGTGTGTGTTTGTGTGCATGTCTGTTTGTGTGTGCGTTTGTGTGTGAATATGTGTGTGTTTGTTTGTATAAACTAAATATATTAAAACACAAACGATAAGGTAATAAAAGAAAGAGAGAGAAATAATCGAGGGAATGAAAAATATGTAGAAAATGAAGCAAAAAGAAAAGACAAACATATAAAGGGAAAACATGGTTTTGAGGTGGAATAAATACAAAAGAAAGTAAATATTTAGAACGTTTGATTACATTTCTTCAAGTTGAGTACTTTTATCGAGTTAAATTTGTTCTCTATTTATTCCTTTCTTTCATTATTCTATATGTTTGTTAGTTTTTGTGCTGAGCGTATATGCGTGTATTGTTTTAGGTAGATTCCCATGTGTTGCTGTATGGACGTGCATTTGTATGAATGCTTCAAATTCTTTGCTATCATCACATTTGCTATTCACGGTTTGAAGCGCTGATACGCAATTGCTACTGAATTTAAATATTTAGAGTTCCCTGATGAAATAATATAACAACAAAATGATAGAGAAAATTGAAAATGAAGAAACAAGTCAATTAAAGTAAATAAAAGTATATACAAATGAATAAAAATGTAGGTATCAACGAACAAATACAAATTAAAAACAGGCCATTGACAAATACTATCAACCTACACAATATATAAAGAACAGAGAAATTGTTCCCTTATAGTTTTAACTTTCGCGTAAGCATGATTCATAAGACACACAAATGCCTATACGTCTATAAAGAGGTTATTCGATTAAAGTTTTCCATTTTCTACTAATAGATAGTTAAGTGTTTTCACATAATCCTTACCCTTCTACAGACGTTGGCAGAATCAATGGTAAAAACAAATATTACAGGATTGACAGTTCAAATGAAGGAACCTAAATTGTTTAAGGGAATATCTAATGACTACCTTCACTGGTTCATGACCATGGATTAGTTCTTGAGTTCGTGAGTATAAACACATTGTTAACAGGTAAACTATACCTTTGCCAGAATATATTGCATATACAGAAACTGATATCCTGAAGATATTTGAACACATGTAGTAGACGGCCGACAGGCAAAGAAGGGGGCTGTAGATGGCGGGCCGTTGTTTCTTTCATTTTATCACTCTTGGCAAACTGCAACTTTCTACTGATGAAGATGGAAGCCAACCAGTATTTGTTAACCGGATAGATATAGTAGACAAATCGCCTTTAAATGGTATTCTAGTAGAGGAGACATTGGATAATGCATGCAAATAAGACGAAGGAATCTTTAGAATGTGGTCGACATTATGTCAACTTGATGAGGAATTTTGGGGATAGAAGAAGAACAAGAACACTTCACTTAATACATCGAACATTTTAGATGTCGAGACGTTGTAAAAAAGTTTTAATGTAATAGTGATTGCTTGCTGAGGTCATTTGCATTTTGAAAGAAAATAATCCCAAACTTGTCCCACTTAAATTGTTGCAAGCGGACAAATTTCCGAACAAAATAGGTACAGAAACAAGATAGGAGATACGTAGGAGTTAATAATTCACACATGTGTAAAGAAAGGAGAAGATATGTGTAAGCTGTATCGTGCTGTTGAGATAGTTCAACATCAGTGAGGTTTGGGAAACATGTATTATAAAAGTCGTAAAAGCGGCAGAAGAAGAGTCAGACGTTTGAGTGCGTTTGTGAGTGACTGCAACACAAGCTAATATGAGAGCAGAACTCCCTTGTGAGTTTCACATGAGATTCATTGTGTGTCCCCATAAGATTCATTGTTGAATAAATTTCTGGCTCAGTTTGAAATAAAATACCCAACAAAAAATACCAACAATCGAAACCCATTTCCTGCAGACTAAACTGACTTTGAATTTATTGCCATTTTTGTGAGGTAATATATTTTTATACTAAGTACTGAAACGGATGGAACACATTATATGCAATAGATATATGATGAAAAATAAAATTATTTCTGATTGAAGGTCAAGGACATCTATTCATCCTCAAGCCATATATGCTATATATTTCTCATATAAGCTCAATTATACGTAGTATGTATTATAATCGATTATATTGGGCTTAGAACTTTGCGTTATTTATTTATTTAAACTAGTTCTGGAGAATGAAATGTGAAGCTAACCTCATCAGTATTCGAAATTATAAACTAAAGAAACTTGATTAAATTCAACATTGTATCTTACTGATCTCTCTCACCATCGTATGTTATTGACAGAAATGAAAATCCTATGATTATCTTTTTTGGATTTGTACTTTCTTTATTCTTGATATATGCTTTCTTTCTATTTTCTTTAGATTTCATAACCATTTACTTAGTCTATTTAATTAATTTTTGTTTTTAATTTCTCCTTTATACTTTTTTAATTTTTCCTCTCAGAGAACGAATGAATGAGCATATCTCAATTTACTCTATCCCTCTCTCTCTCTATAAATAACAAAGGATAGCAGAAGGTGCTGTAGTAGTCAACAAATTCCAATCAATATGGAAAACAAGAACCTCTCGTCAAAAACTAAATTGAGCTTATTCTGGTCAATTGTTACCACAACAACAACCACTGCTGCTGACTAATGGAAGTGTACCGCCAGAACTATAAAACACAGTTTGATACTTTCAAACAAAGATGCCTCCAAATGAGCTTGGGCGTTAGGTGGCATGGCAAAATCACAAACGATGTTCTTCGAAGAGTCGATGCCACACGCTTGAGTCTTGTCATAAAGAGTAGAGGAATCCTGCTGGCTGGCATGCCCTATGTGGGACAATATACAAACAAAGAACAGCAATGTCATGCCTGGTTTCTAGCTGATGGTAGAAACGAAAGGGTAGGCCAAGGAAGACTCGAAAATCCATACTAAATGTTAACCTGCACAGGTGTGGAAAAAATGCTTTCAAGCTCTAACCTTTCCCAGAATCAGAAAAGAAGATGGAGCAGCATGAGCTCGTAGCCATGAAACTGGAGGAATCGAATGACCAGATGCATACACATGTTTCTGTCTCACTGCATTGTATATATAGATATATATAGCTATCATTGTCATGGGAACACACATACAATTAAGTGTAAACCTGATTAAAGATGATCGCACTAATAAGCCAATATGTGTTTAATTTACTTCGGAAATTTGGAAAATCAGTTTACATTCCGATGTGATTTGAACACAGAAAGTAAAATGACATAGGTAGATACCAATATTGCAGTTCGTCATTCGTTTTCTTCATTTTCACATGAAAAGGCATACAGCATTTATTACACTAATTAATGCAAAATGTAGGAATGGAAAAAACATTAAACACATGAGCAATTGCCAAGAGCACTAAGGGATGAGAACATCACGGAATTATTTTCCAGTGCAAGATTTAGCATCAACGAAAGCAAATATTATAACACTTTTTTAACAAAATGAATACAAAACATTATTATTTTTTGTTATCCCAGTCATAAGTAAATACTTTGAATGTATTGCTTGTGGCTATTTAGTGTAAAATAAATTAAATTGACATAAAACGTACATTTATATTGTGGAGTCTAGCCTGAAGGATGGCCTGGAAGAAAACATAACTTTTCGTCTATTATTTCATATTCCTTTATGTTTAATATATTGTTAGTCAGACAATAGAAGAATGGAAAATGAACCATTGTTGGGATCTGATTCGGGCATCTGTTGGCCATAATCTGCTGTTGACAAGAACACAGATTATATTTGATTGATCACCTTCAGTTTATAACTGGCACACAATACATCGATCATAGAGGACGATAGTATGAAATGAAACCTAGCAGTGCTCAACATAGAGCGTAGACAAACGAAATTCTATACTTAATTGCATTCAATCCATCATTTACTGTGTTTTCACATATTCGCATAATCAGTAGCTATAGGACAGTGGCAAACAAAATCTGTAGAATACCGTACGCAATTCATTCGTGGTATTTATATTCATTCACGTTCGGAATTCAAATCTCATTATGGTCAACTTTGCTTTCGTTCCTTCATGGACGATAAAATGTGTATCAGTGAAATACATAATAATTTGTTCCTTACAGTAGCACATGGTTTTGTTGTCAATGAGAGAAATTCTGATTATCAGTTCTTTAAGTTGATTACATATTTTCTAACTCTTTATTTCTGCTCAATCTTTATTTTTGTATACATTTTTCGATAACTGATAAACACACCTGCTCCAATAGCATGCTATGCCACATTCAAACATTCTCTACCTATTTTTTAAATTCAATTTTTATTACGTATAATACGTAATTGTCCATACGTTATTATTCATTTCGTTATTCTTTATTCGAAGTGTCCGCCATTTTTATTCACTTGAGTCTTTTTTTCAGATTCTGTTTAAACTCCTTTTTGTGACACAATTTCCTTTCTTTCTTCCCCTTTCTATAACGTATATTTCATTATTTATGTCTTTGTTCTTTCCTTTTCAATCCTTCTTTATTTCAATATTCCTTCCATACTTTCTTTTTCTATTTTTCCATTCTATCAATCATTCTCCACATTTCATTTCCGTCTTTAATTTCTCTTCTCACTCATAAGATGTGTTTCCTTTTCCTGTATTA
>OZ024740.1:383758549-383763549 GCA_964016885.1 Eledone cirrhosa | reverse complement strand
TCAATATTGCTGCAAGGACAGTAACATCAATATAAAGAGTAATTCCGTAAACACAATTATCTGCTGTCTATTGTATTTAAATTGGAATGTTGTACACATGGGAACATCGTCCAGTAACTCGTTTTCGTGTGGAATAACGAGCAAAATTATATGTTGGGTTGAACCAACCAATGAAAGCTTCCTATTTATTCCAGCTAGGGAGCATATTCTCTTTAAATTCCTAATCTCCGTTACATATTTCCTAACCATTTAAGTAGTAAGATGACATTATTTACGTGTGTCATATCACTGGCGGTGAAAGGCTAAGTCAAAGTATACACACTAACACAAACACACATTCACATACATACATACATACATACATACATACATACATACATACATACATACATACATACATACATACATACATACATATATATATATATATATATATATATATAGACACCTGACCATAGCCATTGTTAGCTTAAATGAACCTTAAAAATCAGGAGTGGTACCCCCCCCCCCTTAGTTTGAACTAGAACTTGTCTATAGAATTCTTTCTGTATTTGTTACTCTAAATATAGTTTTTAAAGAATCCCCTTTTCTTTGAACTCATCAACCAATGACTTTCACCCATCCCAATCACCATCCTCTCCTACCACCGGAATATATATCAATACCACCATATTACTTGGACAGTCGGCTTCCTGATCATTTCGCCCGAATCAAACAGTCCTAGTCCTCTAGAAGCCATCTCTATATGAAATAATTGTTTCTACTTTTGGCACAAGGCCACCAAACAACCAGTGTATTACTGGTACTTTATTTTATCGAGTACTGAGTATCTTTTAACTGTGCTCACCACACACACATTTATATATATAAATATATATGTAGGGCAAACAATATTAAATATTTGAATAAGCAATAAATATTTGTTTAGATCTATACACGTTTACTATTTATAACGAAAGAACTTTATTCAGACAATATAAAGGTTATTACTTCTTTTAATGAGCGGCAAACAACTGTGTACGGAGGACATATCTCACACGTATATAGAAACCTGTGAATGGTAAACTGTATCCACCAACAACATAGACAGAAATGCAATTTTGAAAAGCTACTAAAAAACCTGTAATGCAAAAACTAAATACCTACCTATATTTACAAAATATATGTATATTTATATTATTTTATAGGATGTCATTTATTCCCGTTGTATATTGTAAACTTGCTTGGGTATAAAAATAAAATTGTGGCATCTTCAAATCTGTATTGTTATTTTCCCTACATAATACGATTTGTACAGAACCTCTTAATTTTGCATTATATGTAAACCCCTTCATCTTCGTTTATTTCTGGTATGGTCGTCGGAGCAGATGCTCAAGAACGCTTTCCAGCGGGTCATGTCAGAAACGGCCTTTTCCAATTTACACGGCCGGATCCCCACTGTATATATATTTATAATTATTGTGATGACATTAAATAGACTTGGAAACTCACATCCGCAAAAAAAAAAGACGTATTAACAAACGGTTAAAATGTTTCTTTCAAAGTGAAGAGCTGAGTGGGACATACAAAACAAAATTAAGTAAACGAATAGGAAGGAATTTCTACTATCCCATTGAGGTCTGAATGTCGACTGGAACATATAAAAGAGTATGTTAGTCGCAATAACATCGGCAAATTAGACGGCAAACACCTATTTCTGCCGTGACAAAACATTCAAAATTAGAGAAGATACAACATAAATAGATAAATAATGCAATAAAATATACATTAGTCAGCTACAGAAATCACAACAAAGACGTCAAAGTAGGATGTAAAGTTAATATGTAACATAAGATATACTATGTTCCTGAATGTTTATACTTAGCTTCATAGCTTGAACTGTCTAACACGGGCCTTAGGATATTTAAATGTACATGTCCACTCCTGTGACAATGTATGTGGTAATTTATAGATGAGTTGGAAGAGAGTATAACTCTCTTTATGCTGCTTAAGTTATGTCTCTTAGATTGAGTGTGCATGTGCGTAATATAAAGTAATATAGAATATAATTTATAAGGAAATGAAAGTTTTTCTAGTGCAATATGCTACGTGGTTTAAACTTAAATGTATATCTTTAAAAAGGGTATATTAAGTTTGTGAAAATTTCGGATGATCTATCGAAAACTGTTCTAAACTCAAATATATTTTGTCTGTGATATCTAGTTTATGTAGTTTTTACGTGTAATGTACTAATTGCATATGCAGGAAGGCAAATATTCACTGAGGAAAGGATTAGCTCGGTGAATTTGGTATTATGATTTTGCTTTCAATTTGTGTTCCGTAAGTTCATGGTCTGTATTAGTCAACGGTTTGTATTATGATATCACAAACCATGTTGAACTCTTTTAGTTATACAATTTACCCCTTCACTGCTGTAGTAGTCTATATTCAACATCTTTGGAGGGAGATGAACATTCATTGTGCAATCTAGATGTGTGTATATATGTATGTGTGTTCTGCTTTTATAATGTTATCCTTTTTTTTATGAATAGAGTGGTTTTCTAATGTATGTATGTTTGTATGTATGTACTTCTGGTTTTATAATTTCACAAATGTTGGCCAATAGAGAGAGAGTCGGTTTTAACATAGTTACAAGACTTTCTCATTAGAATTTACACAACATCAACTAAGTAGATATGTATATATGTCTGCATGCATGGAGGTGTGTGCATGTATGGATGATACTGTATGTGTGGATGTGTATGTGTGGATGTGTGGATGCAATTATTAGATGCAACATTTTTGGAATGTTTTACATATTTTACTGTTCCATTAATGGATTGTACTTGTAATTTCCTAACTCGTTGTGTTCTTTATATTTCTGTGAAGCCCAGCTTCTCAAGATTTGTATCGAGGCAGTTACTAACATCCCAGTGCCCCAATAATCACAGGCATAAATCAGAAGGTATATTCAGGGTGGAGTATCTGCAGATTTCTCATTATTTCTGCATAAATATTCTCCTTTTCGCTAACCTTTGATATTATATTGGCATCTGCTGGGCAGCTAACTTCCACTACTGTTCATGCCTTCTTTTCCCTTTCCCATATCATTATATCTGATCTGTTATGCTTGCACCTTATTGGGGTTTTTACTGGACCAGTCCACCAGTACCCTTTTCATATTATGTATATGTATGTCTTTCACATTGCTGTAGCATTGTTTGTCAGCGGGACTATCTTTTCTACGGATTGCATTGTACATTGTTTTGGCCACTACATCATGCCTCATAGGTAGATAGTACCGCGATGACATCTTTGGACAGTTGCCTAAGACATGGGTGACATCTTCGATGTTAATTCTGCAGAGTCTGCACCTGTTGTCACATCTGGGTGTTTCGCCTGCATCCCTATCTCTTTTGTGAATCGGGTATTTCGTGTTGATTTCCTGTTCTTGGATTGCAAAAGCGTATCCTTCAAAGTGCAAAAGCGTATCCTTCAAATTATGTATGTATGTATATATGTATGTTAAGTATATATGTGTGTATGTATGTATGCATGGAAGCATGTATGTAATACAAATAACCATTAATATAGAATTATCATGATATACAAAGGAAGAGATTCAAATCAATTCTCCCTAATAGTTTGAACGTAGTTTCCATTTCTACTATGGTCTATAATTATACTAAACTTTTCTGCGGAAGGGAAATCTCGGCAAAATGTATCGGATATTTTAAAGGGAAAAGCATTGCATAAAGGTTCTAACATTCACATCATATATTAAGTTAATTTGGTTTTTAATTTTTATTGACTCTGCCGCTTTTTAACCTCAGGAAAACTTTGAAGTGAAAATAATCGCTATCACTTGTGACTATCATCTGGCATCATCTAGGAAGACACACGATATCATCCCATAAGAATTCTGGCGTCGATACAAATCGATTTTGCAGCCCTTGATTCAACTGGTCTTCATTGTAGATGCGAGGCCATGTGAATACGGTGTTGGGACAGAACCTCTCGGTCTAGCTCCAGCGGCTTCTCAGTGGTCATCCTTAATGTCTGCGGACGAGTGTTATCATGATGCGACCGAAGAAGACTATGGTGCGGTCACCTCTGTGCAATCTTCAACGATAATCCGTTAAGATGACGGCTGATGTTATGCTGGTGTTAGGTGGGAGTTACTGGAAGGGTATGACAAATTTCCAGTCCCAACAGACGCTCACCATACGAGCGTGGAGGGCAGCCTTTGATTCTTATTGTGACGCACTCGCTTTATCAACGCACAAACGCCTCCGCTTGGCGTTACCGTAGAGACATCATTTTCCCTCACCAGTAACAATGGAAAGTAAGCAGTTGGTTTTGGGATAGTAGGAGCGCAGAGGTATCCTTGTTGTTGCTCGAAGATTACGGTTAGTCAGTTTGTTGATACCTTCCATTTTGCATATAAGCGAGTGAAGAAGTGTTTTCGATACTCCAAGCACTTGGACATGGTGTATTGAGTATGTCAGCTTCCACAAGCTCACACAGTTTCTCACCATTTAAGTCAGATGGATGTCCTGCACGAACTCGATCTTCACGGCTGTATTCACCGTAACGGAAGCATGTGATCCAGTCCCAGACACTGATTCAGACATAGTGTGAGACCCAAACGCATTGTTAATGTGACGACTTGACGCTGATGCGCTTAGATCAGATTTGATGTCATCAAAGCACCAGTCCCGAATAACTGATTTGAACAGATCCATGCTACCTCTGCTTTGATGGTGTAACAGAAAATGAGAAATCCACCTATTGTTTACACTTGTCACTTCTAATGTGTGCATTCGCAAACATTTCCAGAAAAGTCTAACAAAAAAACGGTGTCCCTTTAAAAAACGGTGGAAACCTTCTGTCCAACCTAATGCCTCAATGATAAGAACACACAGGCTCCGTATAATGCGATAATATATTTACCGATAATATATTTACCAGGAATACTCGTGGTTAAGATTCCCAGTAATATTTCTTACATTTACAATTTG
>OZ024740.1:383741049-383756049 GCA_964016885.1 Eledone cirrhosa | reverse complement strand
TATACATGTTATGTTTATCGCTTATTGAAGTTTTCCGATCATTTAATAGTGCAAATAGCTAAACTAATCATTACACTAAATTGACCAAAGTTTACACCACACCCAAATCAAAAATCCTTCCACCGCCACTGTATATATATTTATGTATGTTTAAAGAATTGAATTATTAATGGAGGTATCCCCTTATGTCATATATTTCAAAATATGAAAAAACATAATGTATTACAATCATCAGCAATTATGCATGTCAAACTAATCCGAGGTAGTAATACACCATATAAGGTCAGGATTATTGATGATAAGCAGTCTTATACATCATAATATAAGGTTTTAGAGAGAATCATTAAAAATATCAATCAATTCAAAAAGATTTAAGTTGCGACAATTGTTTAGATTAATGTAAATAATTATACAATCAATCCCCAATTGGTTCTGATATAGTAAAAGGCCAACAATTTTGCTGGGAGGGCAAAGTCGATTATATCGACCCTCGTTCGTTACTGGCTCTTTACTTACCGTAAGGATGAAAGGCAAAGCTAATCTCGACTTGATTTGAACTCAGAACGTAAAGGGACGTAACTCTAAGCCACAAAGCGCATAGTGCCCGCGGCTCTACTGATACTGCCAATCTACCGTCCACATAATGTATCCATAATTAACGGTAAAATTATTGCTTTATTGTACTAGATATAACAATTATACATCAATTTGCCTGCATAATCTCATGAGGATAATCAACTGATCATAATGGATGTGTCAATTTATATTGACAGAAATACCACAGAATAATGAGTAGATAGATGTTCACTGCATGCACATTTAATTTACTTATACTGACGTAACCTGTATTAACACATTTCGAAAGTATAAATTTACAAGTTAAGTAAGGTGTTAATTCTAAACTTTACAAATTTAAAATGTGCATGCATATGTATGTATGTGTGTATATATGCATGTATGTATGTATGTATGTATGTATGTATGTATGTATGTATGTATGTACGTATGTATGTAGGTAGGTAGGTAGGTAGGTATGTATGTATGTATGTATGTATGTATGTATGTATGTAAGTGGGTATGTATGTATGTATGTATGTATGTTCTTCTGGTTTTATAATTTCACAAAGTTTTACCAATAGAGAGAGAAGTCGGTTTCTAACATAGACACAAGAGTCTTTCATTGGAATTTACACATTTACTATGTATGTATGCATGTATGTGTTGATGTGGATGTTTTGAGTTGTATGTGTGCATGTGTATATGCTTTGCATCTGTACATGTGTATATGCAGTTATTAGACGTTTGGAATGTTTTACATATGTTTACTGTTCCATTAATGGATTGTACTTGTAATTTCCTAACTAGATATGTTCTTTCTGTTCCTGTGAAGCCTAGCTTCTCAAGATTTGTATTGAGGCAGTTACTAACATACTCCAGCGCCCCAATAATCACAGGCAAATATCTGAAGGTGTAATCAGGGTGTGGTATCTGCAGATTTCTCATCAGTTTTGCATAAATATTCTCCTTTTCACTAATCTTTGATGTTATATTGGCATCTGCTGGGCAGCTAATTTCCACTACTGTGCATGCTTTCTTCTTCCTGTCCCATATCATAATATCTTGCCTGTTATGCCTGCATTTTATTGGGTTTTTATTGGAATATTGCACCAGTACTCTTTCATATTATGTAGATGGATATCTTCCACATTGCTGTAGCTTTTAATGTGTTTATTATCGTGGCTATCTTTTTTACGAACTGCATTGTACTGTGTTGTGGCCACTACATCATAACTCATAGGTAGATAGTACCGCGATAGCATCTTTGGACAGCTGCTGACGACATCCTCAGTGTTAGTTCTGCAGAGTCTGCACTTGTTATCACATCTAGGTGTTTTTTCCTGCATCCCTATCTCTTTGTGAGCCAGGTATTTCGTGTTAATCTCCTGTTCTTGGATTGCAAAATCGTATCCTTCAAAGTGGGAGCCAATATAGCGGTTGTTGGTGCAAGATAGACTACTTTCCTTATCTATATTACTCTCACTCTGGAGTTTCTTGGCAACATATCCATGCATGATGCTTTGCTAATAAGTGTGTAGTTTTTCATCCATGGATTCACTGAGATAGTGCTGAGCGACTTCTCTGGATGTGGGTTTTTGATTATCAATCAGGGAATATCTCTCGAGTAGATCCTTCCCAACTCTCATGATCTTATCTGTTTCATGCAGATAGACTTGCTCGAGAAACATGCTCCTACGCTTCGAGGTTCGTAGATGTTGTCGGAGAGATATGATGCGACATTCAAATGTTGTCTGGACTTATGTAAAACCTCTGCCTCCCTGCTTACGTTTCAAGTAAAGGCGATCTATGACACTGTTGATGTGGAAGTTGCCGGTGTTGTTTAGTATTTTTTCGAGTTCCAACATCAACTGCTCAGATTTCGTCTATCGTCCAATTGAGTATTCCAAACGTTGGTGTTAGGACAAGCACAGCAAACACATTGTGAGCCACTGTTTTGTTTTGCGCAGAGAGTTCCGATGACCAGATCTTTCTTAAGCGGGTGTAGTATTCCCTGGTTACGCGTTCTTTATTACAGATACCATTATAGGATATGTTTCCATCTATCCCCAGGTATGTGTAGCAGTCCTCATCAGATATCTGTGAAACAGTTAGGCTATTGATGACAATGTTACTAGATTGGGTTGTTGTTTTTTCCACGCTTTACAGTCATGTATGAACATTTTTCTTGGCCAAACTCCATTCCTATATCCTTTGAGAACGTTTTAAACAGGTTAAGAATTTTCTTCGTCCCATCCATGTTCTTGGCATAGAGTTTCAGATCGCCCACAAAGAAAGTATGGGATAGGTTCGTATTTCTGTCCTCCTGTGAGGCAATGATGTAGGCTTCACATTTCTTGAGCAGACAAGGGGTTAAATGACAAGATGAATAATATCACAGAGAGACTGTCCCCCTGAAATATACACCTGCAATATTTTATTTTATCAGTGAAAATAGAACCCTCCCTCTCTGTCTTTAATCTTAGGATAGTATCCCAAGAAGAAGACAGCCTCTCTATGGCTCTGACAATAATGTCTGGAACTTTAGCAAGTTGGAGGGCCTCTATCATCCAAGAGTGAGGAACAGAATCGAAAGCTTAGCTGTTGTCCAGACAGGCTGTAGCCATATTCCTCCTAAGTTGTCGCACCTCCGACATCGCAGTTTTGTTGATTAGGAGTTGTTCAGCACATCCCCAAAACACTTTCTTTCCAGCTGCTTGTTCATCTGTGATGATATTATTATTTTAACAGTGATCTTGGAGGAATAGGTTCAGGCAGGCTGTATACATCTTATACATCAGGTTCTGGCATGCAATGGGTCGATAGTTTTTTGCCAAATGGATTCTTGGGGATCAGTAATGTTTGTGGTAATGTCAACCATTCTGGTATAAGAGCATCTCTATTAAGAATTGTTAGTAGAGATCAGTTTTTTGTACCAGTAGCCGACAATCATGTCTCTTCCTGGTGTTTTCTTATCTTGGACTTTTCCTATCACAGTCTCAAGAGTACCCTCACTTATTTCGTATGTTTTTGTTGTAGTGTAGGAGAAATCATTATTTCGAATTTCTCTTAACCACACTGCATCTTGGTTGAAATTCTTCTTTTCTCCCCATATTTTGCTCCAAAAGGAATTAATGTCTTTCTGGGATGGGGCCTCAGTGTCACTTATTATTTTGTCCTTCATATCTCTATAGACTGATGTTTGGTTTTGTCTGAATCTTTTATTAATGACGTTTCTCTCATTTACCTTCTTCAGGTATCGGCGTTTTTCGCTAACAGCTCTCAATTTTTGTTTGAGAGTGATCAGCTTATATTGGAGAGTTATGGTTCTACTGTTACCAAACATCGTCTCTATTTTATTTTTCACTCTTTGTTGGTGTGGAATGACGTTTTTTTTTAGTTTGTTTCCATGTAAGGAGCATTGTCACATATCCTATGTTATTTCGTAGGTCAGCAATCTTTTTTTCTATTTTAGTTATATATGATGGTATTTTTGGTGGTTTTCTGTTCTTGTTAATATCTCTGCTATCACCAAGATAATGCTTCACTGTTGTTGCAAAGGCATATAAACAGGCGTTGATTTGCCAAAATGTTGGGGTTTTTATCCGTCGTAAATATTCATCCCACGTAATATTTCATTAATTTGGTTTTTTTTATTAAACATTGTCGTTTTAATACGTTGAGCAAGAGAGATATTTATACATGAATTAATTTCTTTCTGGAAGAATTCGTTGAGGGAAAATTGCAATTGTTTATACTTTTGATTATTATCATTATCGATAATATTTTCCACAACAGTCGAGGTAGACTCGGATGGTTCACGTGGTGTCAAATTTCTTCGATTATCATTATTATTTCTTCGATTATTATTATTATCGATAGTGTTTTCCCCAGCATTTGAGGTAGACTTAGATGGTACAGGTGGTGTCAAGTTTCTTACAGGCATAGTTGTTTCAAGGCGCTGTTTGACCTGGCTGCTAGGAACTCTAGTAGCATGGCGACCTGTAGCACGTGTTGTTGCTAACATGTTTGTTGTGGGGGACTTACAATTAATAATATTTATCTTATTTTTACGTTCAACAAACGTCTATTGTTTGCGTAGTTGTTTTGCTGTGAAATAATTTTGCTCTTGGTGTATTTCGTAACAGTGTAGCTTCATTCTGTTCATATAGCCAATGGAGGGATTCGTTTTTGCCATTTTATAACAATTATATAAACCATTATTAAGTTCGCAACTCGAAGAGAAATGCGATTTATAATTTCCGTTTCTTCTGTAGCTACAACTGAATAAAGTTTGTTTACCTTCCTTGTTATTTGTCTTAGGTACTTCCTTAATGTTGTTGATGATGTTGTTTTCAGCCATGCTGTTTGTAGCAAATCCTTGTAAAATGAATTATGTATTTAGTCGGATATCTCTACGAATTCGAATAACCAGTTATTCAACATGACTGTAATTGTGGCATTACTGTCGTAGATAGTATTCATCTTAAATTTAATAAATAGTCTCCCACTCCAAAATATGCGACTGATCGCGTTGACTGTATGTATGTATGTCTGTATGTATGTATGTCTGTATGTATGTATATATGTATTATGTATGTATGTTTCTCTTTCACTTTCTCTTAATTTCGCGTACTTTTTCTACCGGCCACCTTCCTGGTGGCACGGTGGTGAAAGAAAAAAAGGGTCGTCCCTTGAATTGAAAGAATGTTTTGAAAATTTTGAAGGCGGCTGCTGCGCTCTTTGTCCACAAATCCAAGTTCAGTCATACTTCGGTCCAAGCCGGCTGGTATATAACCTGTAGCTCCAATAATATTGGTTATGAAGCTGAAGATGTATCTTGGATACTGGATCTACACACTCCTCCTAAATGGTCTGTAGATGTCGTCCTCTTGTATTGTTCTCACAACGTTGACATCAAGTGGGCAGCTGATCACTACAACAGAACATATTTTCAATGTGTGGCTCCAAACAACAATATCAGGCCTGTTCTGCCTTAATTTGCTGGCAGTTTTTATTTTCAGGTTACACCAATATTCTTTAGTGCCATCTATCCCAACATATTCCTCCTAATTTGTTTTTAATTTTTTTTCCTACGTGCGTTGCAAATGGTTCTAGCTATAACATCGTTCCTCATAGTGAGGTAGTAGCGAGACAACAACCTTTTACAGTTGGCAACAATGTGGATAACATCTTCGATAATTGTTTTACATAGCCTACATATGTTGACGACTAATAGCCCTACTCTATTGTGTAGCAGATATTTGCTAGGGATTTCTTGTTCCTGTATTGCATAGAGAAATCCCCCAAGGTGGAATATCATAAACTTGTCGGATCTCCATGCCAGGTTTTTTAAATAATATATCCCGTCTATCGTCTGTGTTTTTCATCTCAGGTACCCTTGTACAACTTTCTCTGTAAATTGATCCATTTTTAATCTTGCTCGAACATTGAATAGGATCTTCAATGCGTGAGAAGTATAGCCTATTCCACATCACCATATATGTTAAAGTTTCCAGTAACAATGAGAAGCTTGCGAGTTCTTACATCCATCTCACTTGGTTCTTGTAATGAACCAGTTCAGCAGGCCACATGTTGGCGTTATGATTGTTACAGAATAAGTATTGTGGGCAATGTATTTGTTGTACGCTGATAGTGCTGATGACTATATTTTCATTACTCTCCTGAGGTATTAAGTTCTGGTTCTCTCCTTCTTTATGGGTCCATCATATCTGACATTCTCATCCTGCCCAAGATATTTGTATTTGTCACATGACTGTAGAGGTTGTATTGCCAAGCTGTTCAATTCCTGATTTCCAGAGGAGGGCACAATCCTTCCACCATATACTGTCAAATATGCACACTTGGACTCACCAAATTTCCTTCTGATGTCGGTGGAAATTTGCGTAATGAGGTCCAATTGTTTTTTTATATAGTTGGTATTTGACCAATACAACTTCAGATCATCAACAAAGAAAAGATGGGAGATACTTCTTGACCAACATCTATGACAACTGTGTTTGTGAGCAGGTATGATAGTGGGTTTAGTGAAAGGAGGAACAGCAGCACTGAAAGATGCGTATCAGGTAGTATATTGTATCAGCTTTAATTTGCTCCTTCTCACCCCTAAGGATCAAATTGGGGTACCAGTTTTTGGTCAGGTGTTCAACATCAGCTACTGGTGGTTGTTGAACTTTGGCTAACTGTAAAGGCTTAGTAATCCACCCAGGAGGTGGCAAAACCTTCTGATAGTCCAGCCACACCACAGTCATCTTCCTGCGATTCTTTGCTGTGTTTTCCGGTATCTTTTTATTTGTTAGTAGGTGATCTATGCAGCCTCACACCTCCTTTCCACCAGCTTGTTCAGGTGTTATAATGTTGATGGTGGCACAATGATCTTGTAAGAACAGATTAAGACACCCACTGTATAATTTACACATGATGTTCAGGCAGGCTATTGGATGGTAATGTTTAGCAAGGGTGGTTTGGCTATTTTGGGGGATGAGGAGAGTAGTCAGGGCAGTTCTTATGTACCTTTGATGGTTTCTCTAAACAGCCGTATGAGATCTTGCCGATAGAAGGTGAAATTCTTCAGCCAGTTTCCTGTTATGATGTCTGGTCCTGATGATTACCTATTCGACATTTTCTGTAAAGCTGTTTTCAGTATTGACCCATCTATGTCATATTCTTTTGTCCGAACATGCTGGCAGTATTCCTGTTCCAGTTCTTTTAGCCATTTAGTTTGTTTGTTAAATCCGTCATTCATTTCCCATACAGATCTCCAGTGGCTATGTATGTATGTATGTATGTATGTATGTTGACTTGTTCTTCTTTTTGGTAAATATCATCTTGGTTAAGAGAGTGGGACTGGCTTTGTGCAGTGCCTTTGCTCACTATAAAAGCTTCACAGCACAGGCATTGCTTTATATCTGGAGATCTCTCTGCACTTGTCGTCACATGGTACCAAAGGCAAAGCACTATGTGTCAATAATTGTCACAAGTGTAGTGTTTGTACCAGAGTTTTCAAGTCGCTGGCTGGACTAAAAAGTCACACTCGTTCAGCGCATCGGTAGGGGTTCTCCTACATGAATATAAAGTAGTGGCCGTACTCGAAAACGAGTTGGCAGCCACCATGTATGTATGTATGTATGTATGTATGTATGTATGTATGTATGTATGTATGTATGGATGGATGGATCTATTATCGTGGCATATCAATTCTTTCAATAGTTGGTGAGGTCATGTGTCGAACTTTTGTTTCAAAGGTTACTCTGAATGTGTTACATGAGTTGTGGGTTCAGAAACGAAAGAGAAACAATGGATATATTCGTCTCTATTCAGCAGCTGCAAGAAAATGTATCTAACAATGTATCGACCTGCCTTTGGCACCGTCAATCGAACTGCGTTGTGGAAACTTTTGGAAAGGCTTCGCTACCATCCAAAGTTTGTGAAAATGCTGTGTCTTTTAGATGATGATATGAAGGCTTGCGTCAGGATTGGTGGTAGCATTTCTGAACCAATATCAGTTGAAAATAGAGGGTAGCAGGGGGACATTCCGTCTCCAACTTTGTTTTCCTTATATTTTGCGATAGTGTTTCACATGGAATTTCAAAAAGATTCTTTGCATGGAGTTTACATCAGGTATCGCACTTCAGGAAGGTAGTTCAACATTAGGCGCTTTGGTGCAAGCACGAAGGTATTAACATCTATAATCCGAGAGTCTTTGTACGCAGATGACTACGATCTTTTTGTACACTGACAAAATGACATGCAGCATATTATGAACGCTTTTTCTGAAGCTTTCAGCGCTTTGGTCCTCACAATAAGCGTTGAAAAGACTGTTGTGATGTACCAGCCAACACCTGGGAAATAATACACTCCATCAAGTATGTATCTGTACGGAAAGAGGCTAAAGGTTTCTGACAACTTTGTTTACCTTGGTAGTATGTTGAACAATTCATGCACACTTGATGATGAGATATCCTTAAGAATCACAAAGCCAATAATGCTTTCGGACGGCTGAATGAACATTTCTAGTCCGGACGAGGTATCACCATTGAAACAAAGGTAAAAGTATATCTCACTTGTGTCGTCTCCTCTTTACTTTATGCTTGTGAAACGTGGGTCACATACAGAGAGCACCTCAAGGAACTGGAGAGGATTCACCAACAATCTCTTCTTAGATATTTGAGGTGCAATGGAAAATGTTCTTCAGTGATTTAGAAATTCTCGAAAGGATCAGATGCATGAGTATAGAGAGCATGATCTTTCGGCATCGGCTGAGGTGGTGCAGTCACGTGGTCCGGATGTCTGATGATCGTATTCCAAAGCAACCTTTCTACGGTGAACTGTGCGAAGGAAGGCGACCACCGCACAAACCAAGAATGCTTTACCGGGTCTGTGACAGGGGCACCAAGGCTTGCGCTGGAATTTCATCTGACGAACGTGAAAAAGTGGCTGAGGAGTGTGTGAAGTGGAGAGGTTTAATCAAGTCAGGTAATAAACACTTTGAAACTCATCGAAGAGAACACCTAACCCTGAAAATGAGGGTGGGGGAAAGGAACCCTTCTGAACTGCCTGCTGTTGAGCAGAATTTGGTTTGCCAGAACTGCGGTCGAGTCTGGTTTAAAGAGCCACATTCGGACCTCACATTTTTTTAACATTTTATCAGGCAATGGCAATGCTCGAACACAAATTTACGGCCATCATATCATGTATTATTTATGTATGTATATATGTATGTGTGTATGCATGTATGTATGCATGCAGGCATGTGTGTATGTATTTATGTATATACGTATGTGTGTGTATGCATGTGCATAGGAATGCCTGCTTTGGGTAATGACACACTTGTACTATCTTGTTTTCATTGCATTTTGATTTGAGTTGAGGCCCTCGAGTGGTTAGAACCAACATTTTTTCCATCATTGTCCTTGTGAAACTAGTCGAAATAACCGTCATAATTTGTTTTATCATACACTCCCTTGCGACTGCTATTGCAGTTCCTGTCCTGGTGTATAGTCATCTCCACCATAACATGTTACGCTTGAATTATCAATGTTTAAGTTTAAATCGAAATATGAAAAGTGGAACCAATCTTAATATATATTTATACACACATACATCAACACCCCCACACACACACACCGTCACACACACACACACACACACACACACACACACACACACACACACACACACACACACACACACACACACACACACACACACACACACACACACATATATATATATATTTATTCAAATAACAGATTAAAGTTTAAGCAAACAATCGCTGCTTTCACCCTTAACGGGATCTTCTGATAAATATTTGCTCTAGGATTCTTATATATTTGATATATATTTATACTTATCGAGCCCTCTTTGGATTTAGTCTTCACACTTATCATTATTACTATATATATATTAGGGCGGTGGATTGGTAGTATCGGTAGAGTGTCGGACGCCATGCTTTACAGCATAGAGTTACGGCTCTTTATGATCTGAGCTCAAATCCCGCCGAGGTTAACTTTGCCTTTTATCCTTATGGGGTCGATAAAATAAAGTACCTGTCACGCACTGGGGTCGATTTAATCGACTTTCCCCTCCCCCCAAATTACTGGCCTTGTGCCTATATAAGAAACCATTATTACTATATATATATATATATATATATTCGTTTGTGTATGTTCGTGGGTGTTTCTTACCGCACCTTAAATCTGTGTGCAATTAACTCTAAAATCCATCATTTATGTTATCCATCTCTCCTATTTTCTCTCATTCATTTTTTTCTTTCTGATTCGATTATATGTTATAATTTTCTTATATGATACAGGTCCCGATATTATTATTATTATTATTATTATTATTTCACTCTCGAGTTCTATAGAGGATTAGTGGTGGGCAAGTGCGATGACGCACTCGGAGAAGCTTTGGGCCTCGACAAAGTCGAACTGACCAGTCTGTACCGGAGGACTTTTGAGCCGGACGATGGACAATTTCCAGAAATCCCTCGCTTGGCAGTGCTACCGGGGGGCACTGCCGGTTCGGGATAAACTCTACAGGCACGGAAGTGCTGTCAGACGGACCTGCCCAAGATGCGCACAGAACGACGAAACCGTTCTGCACGCACTTGTCCAATGTCCGTGCTTTACTGACTTGTGGAGTTATGTCGAACAGCTACTGTCGCGTGTGGAACGAATCCGGCTATCGGCCGAGTCCAAAGTGAAGATCGAGCCGCCACCTTCCTAAGGTCAGGAAGAGCAGGACATTTTCCTCTGTCTGGTGGCAGTTGCGAAAGAGATTATATGGTGGACCAGGTTGAAAGGACTATCCCTCATCAACTTCTTCAAGTTTCACCTGGAAAGGAGGGTGAGGGTGGAGAGAGAAGTGCTGCCCCCCAGTACATTTGCTAAAAGGTGGGTGAATGTGGCGAGAATGGCTCGTGTGAATGGGCCTACTCTGACCATGCGCCTATAGGCTGCCTCACTTGAGGAGAGGGGTGCTCTCCTGGGTGCCCTAGAAGCGCAGGGTGGTTCAGAATTGGTGGGGTACCCAAATCACCCCAGGGTCGTCCACCCCCTATCGGGGAATTTATTTTGTTATATTTATGCATAGTTTATTTTATATTTTTATATTTTCATTGTTAAATTAGTCTTGCCATTGTGCACTTTTACTCGACCTTATTGTAAACACCCACTGTCCCTGTCTTTGTATTGTCCCCTACATGTCGGCCCTTGTGGCTAATAAATTAAATCATTCTTCTTCTTCTTCTTCTTCTTCTTCTTCTTCTTCTCGGTTTATTTGACTTCTCTACTGTGTATCTCTCAACTGAGTGTCCACTTTAATCCACCTGTTCCTTACTTTTTACTTATATAATCTGTATATCTTACTCTACAACACTTTACATTTCACAGTACACATACACCTTTGCACATACACACATACACACATACACACATTATCTCACTCCTCCTTCTGTGTTTCTCACAAACATCCTCTCTCCCCTTCTCGTGGACTCTCTATCATTAACAAGACTGATTTCGTTCCACATTTGATTTCTGTTTAACTTGTTCTATACTATATACTAAGCTTATCTTTACTCATTGCACAAACGGTAACTTTCGTTCTCGCAATTACTTTAATTAGATTATTCTAGATTGCCTTTCGCTCACAGATGCTTAATTCATCATGTTTTCTTCCTATACTTTACTACTGTTAATTTTGCTATTATATGTTTATGATAATGGCGTATCTTTTATTATTTACTTATTTGTTCATTCATTTGTTTGTTTACTTTTCTGGGGTTGCAAGGTGGACAATTATAGCAACATAGCGGTATATAATGTTCAGTTTGAAATGTAGATATAAGTGCACATATATGCACACATTGAAACGTGCATATATGTATGTATGTATATATATAAATATATATATTTATATATTTATATGTATATGTATGTATATATATATATACATATATATATATATATATATATATATATATATGTGTAACGAAGGAGGTGTGGTAAGGAACCAGATGGACCATAACGCATCAGAGTACGCAATACTTAGGCTAGTAGAGTGGGTAATAGAAAAATGTTTAACCCCAACTGCAGAGCTCAAGGCGTCTCGACAGCTATTTCTGGAAATAGCCGTCGAAACGGCTTGAGCTCTGCCGTCTGGGTTAAACATTTTCATATATATATATATATATGTGTGTATGGGGGGGGGGAGTATCTGTGTGTGTGTATATATATATATATATATATATATGCATATAAATATGCTTATATATAAGCAAAAGGGATATTTAATTTGTTGGTAATTCAACAAATATAAATGTTTATAACTGATTCGAAGCACTCGACAAGTTTTCTGGAGTATAATGTCCAATGATATTAAATAAATGGAAACTATATTTATTAAACCATATTTATTCTATTATATATATTTCAAGGGTACCAAAACTTTGGTACGCTCTCATCAGATCGAATACAAAATTTGTTTTATAAATATTGATATATCCAGGAAGAAGATCTTAACGGTTCAAGTTTTACCTGGACTATCTAGGAAAAACTTGAACTGTTAAGATCTTCTTCCTGGTTCTGTCAATATTTATAAAAGAAACTTTGGATTTTATCTGATGAGGGCGTACTAAAGGTTTGGTACCATTGAAATATATATACTAGAATAAATATGGTTTTATAAATATAGTTTCCATTGATTTAATAACATTGCTTATATATATATATATATATATATATATATTTATTATAAATAAACTAACAGGAAGCTGCAGTGGTGTAAATCCTTGAAAATGTTATTATACAATGATCATTTCAATGACTGGGTTCCGTATGAATCCGGTGATATCATCGGAAATATAACAAAGGAATATATAAAATCCATGGGTCCGAAAATCAGAGACAGAGAAGACGACTGACCAACTAGCTGCTTTCAATTCGGTTAGTCGCCCTCAAGTGATGGCAACTCGGTCTACTAATGACCATATTGTGATGGGGCGAAGGCTTATAATGTACTACCACCTCTCCGTCAGAGAATAAAAAAAGAGAAGAAAGAAAGAAACAAAGAAGAAAAGTTAGCGTAAGGGTCACACTACAGTCATGCTAGAAAACGCCGCGAAAAATGTTATTCCAAAGAACCTATATATTAACAAAGGCATATATATGGGTGTCTGTATGGTCTAATGTATTAACAGAAAATTGGAACATTAACTTATGTTAAGAGTTATAGGATGAAATTAAATTATTAGAAAATTAATAGAAAATTAAAGGTTTAGGTTGCGAGATTTATTTAATGAAATTGCAGGGAGAGTCTTATATGAAAAAGTTTAAGTGTATTATAGGGAATCTCGATAAGTTATCAAGGTGGGATATAGAGTAAAGATAAAAGCCTTCGATTGTAAAACCCAGCCAGCACCTCCTAACCACGTGTCAGCCAGTTTCGAGTGGTATCGTCTAGCGAAAGAAATGGAAATAATTTTTTCCGAGTACTCTAGGAACGCAACTGCCATAGGCTTCGGGTGTGCTGGCGAGAAGTCTACCAGCTTCTACAGGCCATCGACTATACCAAACAAATACTATTAATTCACACAGGAGGGGTTTATTTACGTGCCAGTAGAGGGAGGTATGATACACCTAACAGTTATGCTTAAGCCTAGAGTGTGTAGGTATAAGTATAATATGGCGGTCAAAACAGGCGGTGCGGCGCGCCCCGGGGCAAATCGATCCGCTCCGAGTAGTTTCGTTTACCGAAAGAGGGGAAATTTATTTTTCCAAGAACTCAAGGAAGGCTGAACTTTCCGATCGCCCGATCAGTCGAAAGTGGTAAAACCCAATAAAAAGAGCCAATAGACTATAATTATTTTTAAGTCCCAGTTAGTCCGGGTTATAAGTAGTGTGGTTCTTTGGTGGGTAGGGAGCTATGAATGGTTCATAATGACCTTAGTAAGGAATAATAAGCAGAAAATTACAAATAAATAAAAATACAAATATCAAAAATCAAAAATAAAAAATATATTAATAAAGAAAAAAGTAAATAGTAAAATACATAAATAAAACGCCGTCATAGCTAGGGTAGTGATGTAGTAAGACGGAAATATATAAGAACATATCGGAGGAATCAAAGCAAAGGGGAAATACAGAATACATCAAGTTGCAGTAAGATAATACAAGGTTATACATCTAGATATAGAGGATGGAAGAGATGGAATGGTATCAGGTGGTACCTAGTGTAAAGTTCGGGTCTCCGAATTCAGTGTGAGTCACAAAATGTCCTGAGGTATAGAGTAGAGAATTCAGTCAATACAATTCCTGCTTAAGTATAATACGTAGAATTTTGTCGAAATCTGAATATTCCCGACAGGAAGCAGCATTGGATAGGGTGGGCAGTAGACAAAGCACAGAGCAGCCAAAATCCGAATTGGTAAGTAGATCAGTTAATCCCATGCTGGCAATAGCTGTACACTGAAGTCAGTGCCGCTGTTCAATATTACATCTGAAAGTGCTCAAAATTATTGGAGCATTATTTATTTAGGTTTGTTGGTTCACCACAGGATAGAATTCGTCATTCCGTATGGTCAATCTTGATGTAATATTATGGAGCGTACTCAACGTAGTGCAGTTCACCCGTTTTCGTTTATGCAGTTGGTGGTGCTAATACGGAGTTAATTATTATAAATAAAATAATAGGAGGCTGGAGTGGTGTAAATCCTTGAAAAGTTTATTATACTATAATCATTTCAATGACCGGGTTCCGTATAAATCCGGTGATATCATCAGTTATTCGAAATATAACAAAGGAATATATAAAATCCATGGGTCCGAAAATCAGAAACAGAAAGGACCACAGACCAAAGCTGCTTTCACCTCGGCCAGTCTCCCTCAAGTGATGGCAACTCGGTCTACTAATGACCATCTGGTG
>OZ024740.1:383686049-383738549 GCA_964016885.1 Eledone cirrhosa | reverse complement strand
TCAATTCAAGTACTCAACGTACTTTTTCCACATAGGATTGACGGAGTAAATATCGAATAAGGAAAAGCGAAGTAGTTTCAGATGTTCAAGTCTTTTAATAATAATTGTTTCTACTTTAGGCACAAGGCCAGCAATTACCCAGTGCATTACTGGTACTTTATTTTATCGACCCCGTAAGGATGAAAGTCCTTTAATAATAATGCTGTGATATATATTTCAATGGCGACACTGGCCACACTGTTCTGTGTGCAAGTGTCGTGACATCATCAGACAGCTTGTTACATAATAAGGTTATGTTTCCGAGTCAATCCAAATTGAATCGACATGGGAACGGATGAAATGCGTGCTTTTGGGTTTCTCACCCGTTCCCCTGTGAGTACCAATTCACCCCCACCGGTCTGCGCATGCGCATGTCCGATGGAAGTTGACCATTAGCTACCGCAGATTTCAACGAAATTCGCTTAGTCAGTTCACCCTCTCAGCCACACAATGGCCCATACCATAGTTTACTGCTACCCATCTCGACTGTGGTAGTCAGTCGAAAGCCAGAGGGGATGGGAGAGTGTTAGTTTTTACAGGTCATATTACTACCTCTCACCTAGCGTGGACAGTACGACTGAGCATCAACTCAAAGGGGAAATGAACTTAATTCTAGGTATCATGGTTTTACATTGTAAGTTAAGAGTGAGAGTTGGAAATAAAAATTAAAGTCCTAAATCAAGTATCAGAAATTATAAATTAAACAATTAAAAAATTAACAATTAGAAATTAAAAGTTAAAAAATTTTTTGGCAAGTGAGAATTCGGATTGAGGTGAGTAAAAAAATATAGATTGAAGTGAGTAAATAATATGGAGAGAGCTGTTTAAGTAAGAAGTTCTGAGAGGGGTTCTAGTGTCACAGTTACTCTATCCACTTATTGAACGACAGTGCCGTACATTAGAACGGAAGGTAAGCTACAGTATTCAAGGCATTAGTCAATCTGGTACACAGTCATAATTTCCATCACATGGAACAATACCAAAGAAAAACAGACATAAAAGAAAAGAACCAATAATGAATAAATGTAAAAAACACAGAGTACATATATTCATATATCCTTATTCGATATTTACTGCGTCACTCCTATGTGGAAAAAGTACGTTGAGTGCTTGAATTGAATTGCATCAATGTTTAAACTAATAATTTAGCTACAATTTGTTGAGCGCTCTATGACTTTTAATTTCTAATTGTTAATTTTTTAGTTGTTTAATTTATAATTTCTGATACTTGATTTAGGACTTTAATTTTTATTTCCAACTCTCACTCTTAACTTACAATGTAAAATCATGATACCTAGAATTAAGTTTATTTTCCCTTTAGATTTGATGGTCAGTCGTACTGTCCACGCTAGGTGAGAGGTAGTATTATGACCTGTAAAAACTAACACTCTCTCATCCCTTCTGGCTTTCGACTGACTACCACAGTCGAGATTGGTAGCAGTAAACTATGGTATGGGCCATTGTGTGGCTGAGAGGGTGAACTGACTAAGCGAATTTCGTTGAAATCTGCGGTAGCTAATGGTCAACTTCCATTGGACATGCACATGCGCAGACCGGTGGGGGTGAATTGGTACTCACAGAGGAACGGGTGAGAAACCCAAAAGCACGCATTTCATCCGTTCCCATGTCGATTCAATTTGGATTGCCTCGGAAACATAACCTTATGTTGTAACAAGCTGTCTGATGATGTCACGACACTCGCACACAGAACAGTGTGGCCAGTGTCGCCATTGAAATATATATCACAGCATTATTATTAAAGGACTTGAACATCTGAGACTACTTCGCTTTTCCTTATTCTCTCTCTCTCTCTATATATATATATGCATATATATAAATATTTATATATATATATATATATATATATATATATATATAAATATTTATATATATATATATATATATAAATATTTATATATATATATATATATATATATATATATATATATATATATATATATATATATTTATACTTTGGGAGGGTCATGTTGCCAATAAGAAACACACGCACCAGTAACTTTCACTCCAATTTATTATACATTAATTTTTTTTTTCAAAAAAATGTTCTTAAAATCTTTTATTTTTTGTAATTTATAAATTTTCCGTTGGTTGGTTCCACAACCGGAGAGTTGTTCATATATTGTCAAAGTTCTTTCGACACACTTTCTGTGACCTCTTCAGTGATTGGGAGTATTTTCTTTGTTTTGTGCCTCTCCTTTGTTCTGTTCTACGCCATCTTGTTTGTGTGTGTTCTGTGTGCTTAGTTTGCGCATGTGTTACATCCGGGTGTATGTGTGTATTTTTATTTGTTTATTTACATGTTACTGGTTGGTTGTTTGTTCTATGTGGGTGTGTTTTCATGTTGTCCTTAATTGTAAGTTGTGATGTTGCTATTCTATTCATGTTTTCTATTTAATGTTGGTGGAATAATGATGATTCTTTTCTATCTTGAAGCTCTCGCCAGTGTTCATTTCGACCTTAGCAACCTCTGTCCCACAAGACCAGCAAGAGGCAGACCACCTACCATTACCTCAATGGCCAAGAAAACCCACACAGAAAGATGGAACGGGTGCACCAGAGCCATACGGACCTCCGAAAACCTCGATGAACTAAAGAAAATGATTGTACATGTGGTGGGGGCCAGTATAAAACTAACCCTTGAGGAACATATGTTCAAATTTAATGGAAAAACATATGCCCAAGAGGAGGGTGCAGCCATTGGTGTTAGCATTGCAGGTGACATAGCTAACCTATTCATGGTATGGTGGGACAATAAACTTAAAGAACGATTAGAAGACAGCAACCTCTTAACCTGATAATGTACTCTCGCTACGTTGATGATATAAATATCGTAGTAAAAACACCCCACTAGAGAACAGCCAGGAATTAGAGAAAAACAACATGGAAAGCATCCAGCAAATAGCTAACCCCATCCACCAGAGTATTACACTTACAATAGACTACCCAAGCAAACACCCCAACTATCGATTACCTGTACTAGACACAGAGCTCTGGTTAGAAACCATTAATAACAAAACACAAATCGTCCATTCCCATTATGCCAAACCCACGACTTCCAAATATCTGATCAACCGAATCTCAGCTGTTTCCGATCACACCAAAGTCACCATACTGATTGTGGATTTAGTACGGGTGATGAGAAACGTGACCCGCGTGTGCAACCCCAAAGAACTAGAGAGACACATACAACACTTCATCCACCGTATGCAGTTCTTTGGTTACAATCAGAGAGATAAAATAAGAGTATATAGAGTTGCCAGAACAAAATGGGAAAACATGATAAACAATGATACAAATGGGATATGCCCCTTGTATAGGAGCAAATTTTGGAATAGAATAGAGAGAACTAGGAATAAGGTTAATAGAATGAACTCATGGTATGATAGCAATAAATACCTGAGTGTAATGTTCATCAATACAACCCCTAGAGGTGAATTAGCTTACAAATTTAGAAGGGCCCTAGATAAACTTAAACTTAATATTAAGATAGTAGAAATACTAAGGTACCTCCATAAAAACACTTATTAGTAATACATACCCTTTTCAAGGACCTCCCTGTATAGATAAGTAATGCATAATCTGTAAACATAGCCCTCTTATTAACTGTAAAACTAAAAATGTAGTATATAGCATAAGATGAACTGAAGGACAATGTAAATATAAGAATATAGTGTACATAGGTGAGACAGCTCGTAGTATAGGAGAACGGTTAAATGAACACTGGCGAGAACTTCAAGATAGAAAAGAATCATCAATACTCCACCAACACGCTAAAATGGATCATAAGGGCAAATTAGAGAACATAGAAATAAAAATAAAATCTACACACAGAAAAGACGCAATGTTTAGACAAATCACAGACGCAATAAACATAAATGAACTCCAACCAAAATTAAATAGAAATCATGAATGGAATAGCAACATCACAACTTACAATTAAGAACAAAATGAAAACACACACACATAGAAAAAACAACCAACCAGTAACATATAAATAAACAAATAAAAAGACACACAGACACCAGGATATAACACATGCGCAAACTAAGCACACAACACACACAAAAACAAGATGGCGTAGGACAGAACAAAGGAGAGGCACAAAACAAAGAAAATAATCCCCAGTCACTGAAGAGGTCACAGAAAGTGTGTCGAAAGAACTTTGAGAAAATTTTTTTATTTATAATAAATTGGAGTGAAAGCAACTGGTGTGTGTGTTTCTTATTGGCAACATGACCCTCCCAAAGTATAACAATATCGTTTTCAACACACGTTTTCAGATAAAGAATCTTGCTAAACAAATTCAGAAACGAAATATATATATATATATTTAGAGAGAGAGTGCGAGAGAGAGACGCATAAGTATTCATATACATTGGCATCGAAACTTGTGGCTCAGAAAACTGTATCGAGTGTGGATGAAGATACGAATCATACATCGATCAGGTAACTGATAATTTTCTTTAAAGTTTCTAAATATAAAAACCATTTTATCACCAATTATAGCGGTAAATATGCGGAAAATGTAAAAATGCTTACTTCTATGCAGTATCATATTAAAAATAGATAAAACTAGTCCAGCAGTCTTTTGAGCGATTACATAGATTAATTGAAGGAAACATGCATATTTGTGTCCAGAGATATTAGTTTCAGGCATTTATCCGTATGATTACCTAGTTCGTTATGAGTTCATGTGTGCACGTGGATCTATGTTTATATGCGTTTCTGTATGTAAGTCTGTTAAACTTTTGATTAATTTTAATTAATGAAAAGATCGAAATAAAATCAATAAAATCAAAACTTAAATCATTGAATAGATGAATGGAAAGTGATTATTTTAAAATCAAAATAATCATATTTTCAGCCGCAAACACAATGGTAATATTGCATGCATAATTATAAACAGTCAAAATAAATCATATCCTCTTGATCCAATATTTTATGTTAGATGAGGGACACAATGTTTATGAGGAGGGCTTAGGTGTTAAGAAAGTTCCATATATATAAAAGTTCTCTATTGGAAAACCCTCACAAAGGTATAATTTCGGTGAAATAGTGCTCTTTCGTGGTTTTTATTTCCACATGTTGCAGCTGTGGAAGCACAGCATTCATCACTAATATGGATATCTTAAACACAATAATTGTATTTTCTATGATATTGTAGTACCTTTCTTTGGAAAAAGAAGATTTGAAGAAAACTAGTTCACCCGCATGAGCGGGAGTTTATATTGGCATGAAATCATTGCTTATAAATACATGCATATGCCTGTATCCAGAATAATAAGAAATATCATCCAATTTCTAATCTTTTTTTTAAGATTTAAAGAACGCTGTTGGTAATATCCATCGCACTTAAAAGGAACAGCTAGATTTAATAAAAAAAATAAAAATAAAAAACACGATGCTAATAGTAACGTTCATGAATCATGAAAGCGGGTGTAGAAATTGCAATTCAAACGTCAATATCTAGAATTACATAGTTCAAAATTGGATGAATATATTGACAGCGGGTTCAGAAGAAAACGCACATGTCTTAAACTATTTAGAGGATAGCCTACGAATATTAAAACTAGCATTGTAGAATCTGACAATATTTAATACTAATCTGTATTACAAAGAAAAATGAAAATATATCCATATATTATCTCATATCACATTCTATTTGAATAGAATTCGTTGCATTCTGTGATCAGAAGCATCTATTAATATCTATTCAGTTTCGAAGGCTAAGCTTTGGAATTGCAGCTTGTATGCCTTTCCTATAACATTAGTGTAATAAATTAAATATATACACCTAGGAATAAGAAACAAGTACTATGATGTTTTCACTGGGAGGTTGCCTTTTACCTGATGGTGCACATTTCTCTCAATCAGATACGAAATAATGAGCAAGTCAAAATACTCAGCTTATCAATAATATGCAATGGATGAGCAGAAGGCATCAGGTTTAGTTCGGTTCACACATAAATCTAAATCCCAGAAAAGTATGTGAACATGCGAGCATATACGCTTGTAGTCGATGAACTGGGAACTGAAAACTGTGAGTTGGTTTCCAATGACGAGTCACAGCAATTAACTACTTTCTTTGATCCTTATTTGTTACGGATCTCGCAAAACCTCTAAATATAATTCTATTGGGTAATTTAGAACATGCAATAGTTAGAAAGGCGTGATAACGCAATGAGATAGGGGAGTAATATTTTCAGTTATCATAGCAAAAGAGGATTACTGGATCGAAATGAACGGAGATAATTACTTTGATTCAATCGCAGATTTGCCACATTCGAATTTACATGTTGGGATTTATGTACAATAGAGTAAACAGTGAAAATAGGTGAATGAAACAGTGGTCATTTGGTGCTTGTTGGTCCTTATTTAGAAGTTCAAAGGCAGCTAAAATGTTTGCATTTATTATATCTAAGTTTTTGCAATTAAAGCTCTATAATCAATCCTGGCACAAGATCGATAAAAAAATAGAAACACGTGGCAATATTTCAAGAACAAAAATGCTGAAATGGATGGTTGCCACTGTTTGTGATTTACTCGCCCGCTACATATATTGAACAGTGCACCTTGTATAGTAATATATACCAGTCATAAAAGCAGAATGAAGATACAAGCGATTCTGTTCACCTTCAAGAAACTGCGACTTACTTCTGGAATAATATTAGCTAATATTTTAGTTATTCTCACGAAAGTCTCAATGGAAGAATTACTTCCTGGTTAATAGGGATGCTTCTATTAACATCATATGGGTGTTTTCTTACCCAACATTATCGTTTAAATATATTCTAACTTCTGTGATGCGATTGTTTGTTAATATAAATATACTAGCCCACCCGTGACCCGTTGGAGCACGTACGCTTAAACATATATATATATATTTTTAAAATCATGTTCACTTAAAAATAATGTTTAAGTAATCAAAATATACACAGATATGTATATAATGTAAAATGGTATATATTACTAAACCCTTTCAATTTAGCAGGAAATATTCGCTAAACACATTCTGTGCTAACCCAAGTTATATGATACATATGACTTAATATTCAGTCACCAAATTTTAGTTAGATACAGTATTGTTGTATTCGATTCTTTGAAGGCACGTGTTATGATTTCATTCAACAACACCACCAGCCCCCTCCCACCCTTCTCTCTCTCTCTCTTCCTTTTCCTTCTCTGTCTCCTTCTCTTTTCTCTCTCTCTCACTTTCTCTCAAAACCACTTTATCTTTCTCTCTATCTTTCTCTCTCTCTATTTATGAAGGTACCCGGAAAAGCCCCGTATCTTGGTAACGCTTGCTCTGATTTACACGAAATTTATTTTATTCCATTTGTATTCCTATTTCAGAGGCAACTTCCTTTCAAAGTGATTTCCCATTATGCGCCGTTTTGGCTGTATTACATTACAGACAAGCATACAATTTAGTAGTATATAGATTGATGGTCTGAAGGATATCATATACAAGAATCAGTACATATTTTTGATACATTTGAATCTTGAAACCAGTCGCAACATACCGCCATCGAATGACGAGATTTTTCAATTAAGGATCTCAATATAATGATTTTGTACTTTCGGTAAATTTATTCTCTTATAAAGTATCGTTCTATAATAAAACTTATTCATGCATAAGTAATAGTAAAACAAGTATCTAATGCAATAGACGCTCAAAGAAAAGAAAGCATTGAAATTCATTATCCTGCAGCTACACTGAAGCTACCTTCAGCAAAGCATAGCATCTTCGAACATTTTTTCGGATTAGGGATAATAAAGTTTGTTTTAACTAGAAACAAGTTAGAACTAGATTCGACCTCCATCCAGCAAACAACCTACATTTTCCATTTCTACTACAACTAGAGACCAATGGTAAGCGGGGCTCATTAGTTTAAAGCTATCTCAACCCTACTTAAAACAATGCACTTGCCATTTCTGTGATCATCGCGGTAAAAGTAAAACCCTATCGTTTCATCCAAAACATAATTCGTCTTAACTTACCTCCACATCTATATTTTTTTCTGTTGTTATCTAGTTGTTCAAGAAAAATCCTATCTGTATCGACATCAGCAGTCCTTGAAGGAAATGTCAAGATTGAGGCACCCACAAGTATCATTAAATATTGACGGAGATTAATTTAAAATAGCTATTTCCTGAATAGATGGAATCTAAGCGCGCGTTTAGATTCTAATAATGGATGTGTACGTAGGCATTGAAACTTTTACAGATGACTGAAACATGAAAGATCTAAAGGACTTTAGTTAAATAGAAATAGACATTAATCTTTTAAGAGTGTGATAGGCAAATGAAACGAGAGTCTTTCTATATCGCACATTTTCGAGATTTCAATCTATCATTACTTCAGCAGACAGATAGGTTGTAGGAATGTTTGTAAAATTATTAAGGTTTGTGGAATGAAGTTGTTAATCAAATGAAAATTTCAGTTATTAGATATTCCTCAAAATCAAAGAGAGCCAATAATAATTTTACTTTTATGAAACCTATCTATACTGTAAATCAATTATGGTAATTTGATGTAAAATTAATAGTTTCCGAACATAATGTAGACTTATATGTATAGCATTATAATTGGAATACACCGTTATATAAAATAAGCTGACCCCGTGGAAATTCCACAGTTTAAATAGAAACAACCACCAAGTAGTAAAAAGATCAAGATGACATTTGAAATCTATTATGTATGAATTATATATATATAGAGGAAAGCAATATATACAGTACGTAATTGCATATATACAACAATCAACATGTTGTTCACAAAAATACGACCAATAAATTTAACAAGTGACTTAAACAAAAAATGGACTATTTATATGTAATTTATATGTAATTTAAGGATAAACATTATTTTGCGTTAAAGTAATTATTCTTTTAGACCTCTCATTCTCTCTCTCTCCACACTCTTACCGTTCCCTTTCACAACGACGTGCTAAGAAATAAATATTGATGATGCAGCAACAACCACCACAACAAGCTAATTAGAACCATGAAACCCACCACCATAATATCCCACCACAATCTCTTACACCAGCACGCACATTAAATTAATAGAAAGATAATTACTAAGATGTTAGAGTATAAAGCGTTATATTTTAGCTATTTATTTATGTAGCTGGTCTACAGTATTCTGCTTCTGACTAGGCTGAAGCACTTTTACAATTGCACACACCCATTCAATTAATTTTATTTGCATTTATTTCTTTTTGAATGTATTAATCTATTTATCTAATTTAATTTGCTTTGCTTCCTTATTGCTATTAATAGTGGTGATTTATATTTGAAGCGGATATATCAGGTGATTTCTAAATTATGCTGGAATCAGAATATATTCTGCTGAAAATACGTGAAATATGTTGTTGTTGTTGTGTTGTGGTTGTTGTTGTTGTTGTTGGTCTTCTTCTTCTTCTTCTATCACTTATTCATGAAACTGTCCTAAGGGCAGAGTCCTAAAATACTCCCTCCAGCGGTTCCTGTCAGAAACAACCGTCTCGAACTAATCCGCCTGCATCCCCAAGTCTGACCAGCCAAGATCATGTATGCTGTCCAACCATCTGCATGGGGTATCTCGCCGATTGGTTATGCCCATAATATCAGAGCTGTAATTTCTCAATTCTGAGAAGGAGCGGCTCTACCTGGAGTAAATCTCAGATCATGGATCTATGCACGTTATCGAGTAACGTTATTTCCAAGACCGTTTGGAGGAATCCCATTTCTGCCGCTTGTTTTATATATATATATATATATATATACTTTCATATTTAACACACACACGCACACGCACGCCCTCCCGCCACACGCGTATATATGTATATATATATATATATATATATATATATATATATATATATATATATATTTCGTTTCTGAATTTGTTTAGCAAGATTCTTTATCTGAAATCGTGTGTTGAAACCGTTATTGTTATACTTTGAGAGGGTCATGTTGCCAATAAGAAACACACGCACCAGTTGCTTTCACTTCAATTTATTATATATTTATAAATTTGTAAATTTACAAATCTACAAACTTATAAATTTCTGGTTGGTTGGTTGGTTCCACAACCAGATAGTTGTTTATATATAGTCATAGTCCTTTCGTCACACACTCTGTGACCTCTTCAGTGACTGGGGATTCCTTTCTTTGTTTCTGTGCCTTTCCTTTCTTCTATCCTACGCCATTTTGTTTCTGTGTGTTGTGTGCTCAGTTTGCGCATGCGCCACATCCGGGTGTCTGTGTGTGTTTGTGTTCATTTATCTATTTGTTTATTTATTTATTTATTTATTGTTGGTTGGTTGTTTGTTTATGTGTGTGTGTGATTTTATTTTGTCCTGTGTGTGTTTTCATTTTGTCCTTAATTGTAAGTTGTTTGTTCTATGTGTGTGTGTGTTTTCATTTTGTCCTGTGTGTGTTTTCATTTTGTCCTTAATTGTAAGTTGTGATGTTGCTGTTCCACTCATATTTTCTATTTAATTTTGGTTGTAATTCTTTTATGCTTACTGCCTCTGTAATTTGCCTAAACATTGCATCTTTTCTGTGTGTGGATTCTATTTTTATGTCTATGATCTCTAATCTACCCCTGTGTTCTATCTTAGCATGTTGGTAGAGCACAGATGATTCTTTATTGTTTTGAAGGTCTCGCCAGTGTTCATTTATTCGTTCCCCTATACTACGAGCTGTCTCATCTATGTACACTATATTTTTGTTTCTACATTGTCCTTCAGTACATCTTATGCTATACACTACATTTCTAGTTTTACAGTTAATATGGGGGCTTATTTTACAGGTTATACATTTCTTATCTATACATGAGGGTCTTTGGAACGGGTATGTCTTGCTAATAAGTGTTTTTACGGAGGTACCTGGTCTTTCTACTATCTTAATATTAAGTTTATGTTTATTTAGGGCCCTTCTAAATTTGTAGGCTAGTTCGCCTCTAGGGGTTGTATTGATGAACATTACACTCTGGTATTTATTGCTATCATACCATGAGTTTATTCTATTGGCCTTGTTCCTAGTTCTTTCTATTCTATTCCAAAATTTGCTCCTATACAAGGGGCAGGTCCCATTTATGTCATTATTTACCATTTTTTCCCATTTGGTTCTGGCTCCTTTATACACTCTGATTCTATCTCTCTGATTGTAGCCAGAGAACTGCATACGGTGGATGAAGTGTTGTATGTGTCTCTCTAGTTCTTCGGGGTTGCACATGCGGGACACATTTCTCATCACCCGTACCAAATCCGCAATCAGTATGTTGATTTTGGTATGGCCCGAAATGGCCGAGTTTCGGTGGATCAGATGTTTGGAAGTCATGGGTTTGGCATAATGGGAATGGAGGATTTGTTTTTGGTTGTTAATGGTATCTAACCAGAGCTCTGTGTCTAGTACAGGTAATCGATGGTTGGGGTGTCTACTCGGGTAGTCTATAGTAAATCTAATGCTCTGGTGGATGGAGTTTGCTATTTGCTGGATGCTTTCCATTGTGTTTTTCTCTAGTTACTGACTGTTCTTTAGTGGGGGTGTCCTAACTACGATGTTTATATCATCTACGTAGCGGGAGTACATTATCAGGGTTAAGCTGATTCTAATTGTTCTTTAAGTTTTTTTTTAAGTCTACTGTCCCACCATACCATGAATAAGTTAGCTATGTCGCCTGCAATGCTAACACCAATGGCTGCTCCTTCCTCTTGGGCATATGTTTTACCATTAAATTTGAACATATGTTCCTTAAGGGTTAATTTTATGCTGGCCCCTACCGCATGTGCAATCATTTTCTTCAGTTCATCGTGGTTTTCGGGTGTCCGTATGGCTCTGGTCCACCCGTTCCATCTATCTGTGTGGGTTTTCTTGGCCATTGAGGTAACGGTAGGTGGTCTGCCTCTTGCTGGTCTTGTAGGGCACAGGTTGCTAAGTTCATAAGTGTCTAGGTAACTATTACTATGGGTAAGCTTAAGTAGAAGTCCCAGCTCACTGGTATCAATCCCACGGAACTCAACCTTGCTCTCGCTGATCATTTCTACGCATTTCTCCACAGCAACATCCACGTCAATAGATGGATACAGGGGCACAACATCCATACTGCCTATTATGCAGTTTGTTATGTCCCCAGATCGGTTACACGCGCCGATTCTGCTGAGGATTTCCTCCGTGCTGTCACATACATCTGGGGGACATCTCAATGATGGGGCGTATGATCAGGGAGAGGAAGTAGGACAGTCTGTAGTTACTAGCAATGTTAGCTCCACAGACTGGCCGTGTTGGTGGTCCCGCGACAGGGTCCCAGCCCGTTTTATGGTCTTTTCGAAGCCCATACAACGCCGGCACGTCATTGTTCCAGGCCTGGAAGTTGTTGGCAGTCCTTTTGTTGGGCTGCATTATATTCGTCCACATCACCATATGGGCATTGAGGGCTTTTTCTCTATCCTCATGCTCCTGTGGTGTTACCTCTCTTGTGTTAGTGATGTGGGGTTGCATTGCCTGGATGTAGTTTGGCAGGCTGTCAACCGACATTCTGCCAGACTTGTCTGTTGGAAAGCATGCTATCTCTCCATTACGCGAGCGCTGCATGAGCTTACGCAAGCCATTTGCAGATTTTTCTCCCAGTTGCTGGGCCTCTATTCTATTATGCTTCTTGCTATACTGTTCTATAATATTTCTAAGTTCGGATTTAGCTATACTAAATTGTGCTTCTGTTTGTTCATCGACCTGCGACGGCAACTGCGTGCGTTTGTTAAATGGCAAAGTCGTGGCGTGGACTCGTCGCAGGTCGAATGATTTATCGGAGGGATTATAAAACGGAGAGTTCCAGGCTGCTGCTTTATGTGTACTAGTGCTATTGTTATTGATAGTTGTGTTGTTTCTATTTCTATTTCCACCAACAGCCTCATGGTTGTTTCTATGTCTCTCATAATTACTCCTGTCTCTCTCCACTAGCTCAATGTTGTTATCTACCCTATTTTGTGTGTCTGTGTGTTCGTCTTGGTTATTCTCTTTGTCCTTAGTCTCCCATCTCCTTTTCCTTTTAATCCTATTACTTTCCCTTATTTCTCTGATTTCTGTGCTACTGTCATTACTTGTTTTCTGTGTCTGTGTGTTTGTTAAGATTGTGGTGGTGGTGAGAGGCATTGAATGCGTGTGTGTTGTTGTTGTTGATGTGTGTTGTTGTTGATGTGTGTTGTTGTCTCCGTGTGTGTTATCGTTGTTGTGTGTGTTGTTATTGTTGTTTGTGTCTGCGAGTCTGTTGTTGTTGTATCTGGGTATGTTGCTATTGTTGTTGTTGTTGATGTGTATGTTGTTGTTATTGTTGTTTGTGTCTGTGTGTCTGTTGTTGTTGGGATGTGTGAGACAACAACAACACACATCAACAACAACACACATCAACAACACACACGCATTCAATGCCTCTCACCACCACCACAATCTTAACAAACACACAGACACAGAAAACAAGTAATGACAGTAGCACAGAAATCAGAGAAATAAGGGAAAGTAATAGGATTAAAAGGTAAAAGAGATGGGAGACTAAGGACAAAGAGAATAACCAAGACGAACACACAGACACACAAAATAGGGTAGATAACAACATTGAGCCAGTGGAAAGAGACAGGAGTAATTATGAGAGACATAGAAACAACCATGAGGCTGTTGGTGGAAATAGAAATAGAAACAACACAACTAACAATAACAGTAGCACTAGTACACATAAAGAAGCAGCCTGGAACTCTCCGTTTTATAATCACTCCGATAAATCATTCGACCTGCGACGAGTCCACGCCACGACTTTGCCATTTAACAAACGCACGCAGTTGCCGTCGCAGGTCGATGAACAAACAGAAGCACAATTTAGTATAGCTAAATCCGAACTTAGAAATATTATAGAACAGTATAGCAAGAAGCATAATAGAATAGAGGCCCAGCAACTGGGAGAAAAATCTGCAAATGGCTTGCGTAAGCTCATGCAGCGCTCGCGTAATGGAGAGATAGCATGCTTTCCAACAGACAAGTCTGGCAGAATGTCGGTTGACAGCCTGCCAAACTACATCCAGGCAATGCAACCCCACATCACTAACACAAGAGAGGTAACACCACAGGAGCATGAGGATAGAGAACAAGCCCCCAATGCCCATATGGTGATGTGGACGAATATAATGCAGCCCAACAAAAGGACTGCCAACAACTTCCAGGCCTGGAACAATGACGTGCCGGCGTTGTATGGGCTTCGAAAAGACCATAAAACGGGCTGGGACCCTGTCGCGGGACCACCAACGCGGCCAGTCTGTGGAGCTAACATTGCTAGTAACTACATACTGTCCTACTTCCTCTTCCTGATCATACGCCCCATCATTGAGATGTCCGCAGATGTATGTGACAGCACGGAGGACCTCCTCAGCATAATCGGCGCGTGTAACCGATCTGGGGACCTAACACACTGCATAATAGGCAGTATGGATGTTGTGTCCCTGTATCCATCTATTGACGTAGATTTTGCTGTGGAGAAATGCGTAGAAATGATCAGCGAGAGCAAGGTTGAGTTCCGTGGGATTGATACCAGTGAGCTGGGACTTCTACTTAAGCTTACCCATAGTAATAGTTACCTAGACACTTATGAACTTAGCAACCTGTGCCCTACAAGACCAGCAAGAGGCAGACCACCTACCATTACCTCAATGGCCAAGAAAACCCACACAGATAGATGGAACGGGTGGACCAGAGCCATACGGACAACCGAAAACCACGATGAACTGAAGAAAATGATTGCACATGCGGTAGGGGCCAGCATAAAATTAACCCTTAAGGAACATATGTTCAAATTTAATGGTAAAACATATGCCCAAGAGGAAGGAGCAGCCATTGGTGTTAGCATTGCAGGCGACATAGCTAACTTATTCATGGTATGGTTGGACAGTAGACTTAAACAAAAACTTAAAGAACATTTAGAAGACAGCTTAACCCTGAAAATGTACTCCCGCTACGTAGATGATATAAACATCGTAGTTAGGACACCCCCACTAAAGAACAGTCAGGAACTAGAGAAAAACAGAATGGAAAGCATCCAGCAAATAGCAAACTCCATCCACCAGAGCAATTGAATTACTATAGACTACCCAAGTAGACACCCCAACCATCGACTACCTGTACTAGACACAGAGCTCTGGTTAGATACCATTAACAACCAAAAACAAATCCTCCATTCCCATTATGCCAAACCCATGACTTCCAAACATCTGATCCACCGAAACTCGGCCATTTCGGGCCATACCAAAATCAACATACTGATTGCGGATTTGGTACGGGTGATGAGAAATGTGTCCCGCATGTGCAACCCCGAAGAACTAGAGAGACACATACAACACTTCATCCACCGTATGCAGTTCTCTGGCTACAATCAGAGAGATAGAATCAGAGTGTATAAAGGAGCCAGAACCAAATGGGAAAAAATGGTAAATAATGACATAAATGGGACCTGCCCCTTGTATAGGAGCAAATTTTGGAATAGAATAGAAAGAACTAGGAACAAGGCCAATAGAATAAACTCATGGTATGATAGCAATAAATACCAGAGTGTAATGTTCATCAATACAACCCCTAGAGGCGAACTAGCCTACAAATTTAGAAGGGCCCTAAATAAACATAAACTCAATATTAAGATAGTAGAAAGACCAGGTACCTCCGTAAAAACACTTATTAGCAAGACATACCCGTTACAAAGACCCTCATGTATAGATAAGAAATGTATAACCTGTAAAATAAGCCCCCATATTAACTGTAAAACTAGAAATGTAGTGTATAGCATGAGATGTACTGAAGGACAATGTAGAAACAAAAATATAGTGTACATAGGTGAGACAGCTCGTAATATAGGGGAACGAATAAATGAACACTGGCGAGACCTTCAAAATAATAAAGAATCATCTGTGCTCTACCAACATGCTAAGATAGAACACAGGGGTAGATTAGAGAACATAGAAATAAAAATAGAATCCACACACAGAAAAGATGCAATGTTTAGGCAAATTACAGAGGCAGTAAGCATAAAAGAATTACAACCAAAATTAAATAGAAAATATGAGTGGAACAGCAACATCACAACTTACAATTAAGGACAAAATGAAAACACACACAGGACAAAATGAAAACACACACACACATAGAACAAACAACTTACAATTAAGGATAAAATGAAAACACACACAGGACAAAATAAAAACACACACACACATAGAACAACAACCAACCAACAATAAATAAATAAATAAATAAACAAATAGATAAATGAACACAAACAGACACCCGGATTCGGCGCATGCGCAAACTCAGCACACAACACACACACACAGAAACAAAATGGCGTAGGATAGAAGAAAGGAAAGGCACAGAAACAAAGAAAGGAATCCCAGTCACTGAAGAGGTCACAGAGTGTGTGACGAAAGGACTATGTATATATATAAACAACTATCTGGTTGTGGAACCAACCAACCAACCAGAAATTTATAAGTTTGTAGATTTGTAAATTTATAAATTTATAAATATATAATAAATTGAAGTGAAAGCAACTAGTGCGTGTGTTTCTTATTGGCAACATGACCCTCCCAAAGTATAACAATATATATATATACATATATATATATATAAAGAGGGTAAAGAACACCAGTTGGGGATTTGCTGCCTTTAGCGGAGATGACCATTTTAAAAGCATTTAGAAAAGCTCTCCTATTTGAGGATACATTCTTTCATTCCTGTAACTAGTTCTGCGACTCTGAGAATTGCAACCAGCTCTGGCCGTCAACTCTGATTAAGTTCTTCATGGAAAAACATATAATTCGGCGAATAGTATCTAGTCAAATGGTCAAAGATTCTATAAATTGTAAAGGAAAATATCACAATACCAACAACACATAAATGTTCTTAGAAAATGCGAATTTCCACCGACTATTACTCAAATTAACCCATCGATTAATCAATTGTTCATTATTCAACAAATTCCAATTAAATTATACAATCTTGTTCCATAAAAGTAGAAAACAAATTAAATAATGAATTTAATCAGATAAGATGGCGAAAGCCTTGCCTTTGTTATCAACCAACATGAACCTTTTTATTCACGTGTTGTAGATACGAAGCTTCGTTTACCATGAGATAGGGAAGTGATGAAAAAAAGGGCTTCCATAGGGGGTGTCTGACTATCTGATGTTGACCTCTGACGTCATGTCTCCTTTGATGGTGACTGACAGACTCCACGAGGGTGGGTTCAATATCAAGTGGGGGAAGAAAATAGCCACCACCTATATGCATCAGTTCGTGCTATTCTTGTCGCTATCGATTCACCCTATTTTTCTTTCTTTTTATGTAAGAGGATGTCTAGTTATAGCTGCCGGAAGTTTCAACGTCTCTAAACTGAGTTGTATAATGTTGTGTATTCCTGTTAAATGTTGTTATTTATGTTTTTATGTCAATTATGTAATGAAAATGTTGTGTCAAGCTGCAATAGATGAGATAATTTAGCTTTTTCGTATGGAGTTATGTGCTTGGATATGTGTATGCATGCGTGTATATGTCGAACCCTGTATATCTAGTTGTAATTGTCTTTAGAGTTATCCATTATACGTGTGTGCGTTAATATGTCAGATGTTAGGTGTGCAAGTACAAAATCTGTTCTATATATCTGATATTTAATCAACATATTTCAAAAAATGCCGACATTTAATTCCCCGCTTTCTTTTAAATGATAATCGCCTGCGTGATCTTTGGTGTTCTCTGTCCCTAAATTGTCATTTTTTTCTACTCAACTGGAGTGCATCGTGCCTGAGATGGATTCATACACAGATACATACATATTTCCCTCAACGAAATCTTCCAGAGAGAAATTAATTTATGTATAAAAATTTATCTTGCTGAACGTGTTAAAACGACAATGTTTAATAAGAAAAAAAAACAAATAATTAAATATTACGTGTTATTGACGAAATAGGGGATGAATATTTACGACGGATAGAAACCCCAACATCTTGGCAAATCAACGCCTGTTTATATTCCTTAGCAACAACAGTGGAGCATTATCTTGGTGATAGCAGAGATATTAACAAGAACAGAACACCACCAAAAATACCATCATATATAACTAAAATAGAAAAAAGATTGCTGACCTACGAAAAACCATAGGATATGTGACAATGCTCCTTACATGCAAACACACACAATAAAACCTCACTCCTCACCAACAAAGAGTGAAAAATAAAATAGAGACGATGTTTGGTAACAGTAGAACCAGAACATTTCAATATAAACTGATCACCCTCAAACAAGAATTGAAAGCTGTTAGCGAAAAACGCCGATATCTGAAGAAGGTAGATGAGAGAAAGGTGATTAATAAAAAATTCAGACGAAACCAAACATCAGTCTATAGAGATATGAAGAACGAAATAATAAGTGTCACTGAGGCCCCATCCCAGAAAGACATAGATTCTTTTGGAGCAAAATATGGGGAGAAAAGAAGAATTTCAACCAAGATGCAGTGTGGCTAAGAGAAATCCGAAAGAATTATTGCTCATACACTACAACAAAAACATACGAAATAAGTGGGGGTACCCTTGAGACTGTGATAGGAAAAGTCCAAGATAAGAAAACACCAGGAAGAGACATGATTATCGGCTATTGGTACAAACAATTGATTTTCTATCGGAGGTATCTTACTGACCTCTACCAACAAGTTCTTAAGGGAGATACACTCATACCAGAATGGTTGACATTAGCACAAACATTACTGGTCCCCAAGAACAAAGACACCCATTTGGCCAAATACTACCAACCCATTGCATGCCAGAACCTGATGTATAACATGTATACAGCCTGCCTGAACCTATTCCTCCAAGATCACTGTAAAAATAATAACATCATCACAGATGAACAAGCAGCTGGAAAGAAAGTGTTTTGGGGATGTGCTGAACAACTCCTAATCAACAAAACTGCGATGTCGGAGGTGCGACAACTTAAGAGGATTATGGCTACAGTCTGGTTGGACTACAGGAAAGCTTTAGATTATGTTCCCCACTCTTGAATGATAGAGGCCCTCCAACTTGCTAAAGTCCCAGACATTATTGTCAGAGCCATAGAGAGGCTGTCTTCTTCTTGGGCTACTATCCTAAGGTTAAAGACAGAGAGGGAGGATTCTATTTTCATTGATGAAATAAAATATTGCAGTGGTATATTTCAGGGGAACAGTCTCTCTGTGATATTATTCATCTTGTCATTAAACCCCTTGTACTTTCTGCTCAAGAAATGTGAGGCATACATCATTGGCTCACAGGAGGACAGAAATACGAACCTATCCCATAATTTCTTTGTGGGCGATCTGAAACTCTATGTCAAGAACATGGATGGGATGAAGAAAAGTCTTGACTTGGTTACAACGTTCACAAAGGATATAGGAATGGAGTTTAGCCAAGATAAATGCTCATACATGACTGTAAAGCGGGGAATAACAACAACCCAATCTAGAAACATTGTCATCAATGGCCTAACTGTTTCACCGATATCTGATGAGGACTGCTACAGATACCTGGGGATAAATGAGAACATATCCTATAATGGTATCTGTAATAAAGAACACGTAACCAGGGAATACTACACCCGATTAAGAAAGATCTGGTCATCGGAACTCTCTGCGCAAAACAAAACAGTGGCTCACAATGTGTTTGCAGTGCCTGTCCTAACACCAACGTTTGGAATACTCAATTGGACGATAGACGAAATCCGAGCAGTTGATGTTGGAATTCGAAAAATACTAAACAACACCGGAAACTTCCCCATCAACAGTGAGATAGACCGCCTTTACTTGAAACGTAAGCAGGGAGGCAGAGCCTAACATCAGTCCAGACAACATTTGAATGTCGCATCATATGTCTCCGACAACATCTACGAACCTCGAAACGTAGGAGCTCGTTTTTCGTGCAAGTCTATCTGCATGAAACAGATAAGATCATGAGAGTTGGTAGGGAAATCATCGAGAGATATTCCCTGTGTGATAATCAAAAACTCACACCCAGGGAAGTCGCTCAACAGTATCGCAGTGAATCCATGGATAAAATAATGCATGGATATGTTGCCACGAAGCTCCAGAGTGAGAGTAATATAGATAAGGAAAGTAGTCTATCTTGGACCAATAACGCTATATTGGCTCCCACTTTGAAGGATAAGCTTTTGCAATCCAAGAACAGGAGATTAACACGAAATACCTGATTCAAAAAAGAGATAGGGTTGCAGGAAAAACACCTAGAAGTGATAACAAGTGCAGACTCTGCAGAACTAACATCGATATATCAAAGATGTCATCAGCAGCTGTCCAAAGATGTTATCGCGGTACTCTTTACCTATGAAGTATGATGTAGTGGCCACAATACTGTACAATGCAGTTCGTAAAAAAGATAGCCCCGATAATAAACACATTAAAAGCTACAGCAATGTGGAAGATATCCATGTACATAATATGAAAGAGTACTGGTGGAATGTTCCAGTAAAAACCCCAATAAAATGCAGGCATAACAGCCCAGATATTATGATATGGAACAGGGAAAAGAAAGCATGCACAGTAGTGGAAGTTAGCTGCCCAGCAGATGCCAATATAATATCGAAGATTAGCGAAAAGGAGAATGTTTATGCAGAACTGATGAGAAATTTGCAGATACTCCACCCCGATTACACTTTCAGATTTCTGCCTGTGATTATTGGGGCACTGGGGTATGTTAGTAACTGCCTCAATACAAATCTTGAGAAGCTAGGCTTCACAGGAACAGAGAGAACACAACTAGTTAGGAAATTACAAGTACCATACATTAATGGAACAGTAGAAATATGTAAAACATTCCATTGTACCGATACAAAGCATATACACGTGTAACACATACAACTCAAAACATCCACAATACACTAACATCCATATCTACACATGCATGCATGCATGCATACATAATCTACCTAGTTGATGTGTAAATTCCAATAAGAGAATCTTGTGTCTTGGTTAGAAACCGACTCTCTCTCTTTTGGCAAAAAATTGTGAAATTATAAAACCAGAAGAACATACATACATACATACATACATACATGGTGGCTGCCAACTCGTTTTCGAGTACGGCCACTACTTTATATCCATGTTGGAGAACTCCTACCGATGAGCTGAACGAGTGTGGCTTTTTAGTCCAGCCAGCGACTTGAAAACTCTGGTACAAACACTACACTTGTGACAATTATTGACACATAGTGCTGGGCCCATGGTACCATGTGACGACAAGTGCAGAGAGATCTGCAGATATAAAGCAATGCCTGTGCCGTGAAGCTTTTATAGTGACTAAAGGCACTGCACAAAGCCAGTTCCACTCTCTTAACCAAGATGATATTTATCAAAAAGAAGAACATGTCAACATCATTGGATACCATCAGAGTTGCAGGTGTTATATCAGAGTTTTCCTACTCCTAGAATTCTGCCTTGACAAAGGCTAAGTGGTGATCTCTCCCGGTGATTTTGTCTGGCCATTGACTCTTAAGAGCTCCTGTGCCCTTTTGACCTTTGACAGGTTTTGATTTTAGTCCTGCAGGATGTCCAAAGTCACCCTCCTCACCAAGAAACCTTGGTGCGGTTGCCAGTTTAGTCGCCAACGACCTGACGATGAGACAGGTTGTACTGGTATATATGTTACCAGTAGCACCAACTGGTGACCTGACATACATACATACATGGTGGCTGCCAACTCGTTTTCGAGTACGGCCACTACTTCATATCCATGTAGGAGAACCCCTACTGATGCGCTGAACGAGTGTGACTTTTTATTCCCGCCAGCGACTTGAAAACTCTGGTACAAACACTGCACTTGTGACAATTATTTACCCATATTGCTGGGCCCATGGTACCATGTGACGACAAGTGCAGAGAGATCTCCTGATATAAAGCAATGCCTGTGCCGTGAAGCTTTTATAGTGAGCAAAGGCACTGCACAAAGCCAGTCTCACTCTCTTAACCAAGATGATATTTACCAAAAAGAAGAACAAGTCAACATCATTGAATACCATCAGGGTTGCAGGTGTTATATCAGAGTTTTCCTTCTCCTAGAATTCTGCCTTGACAAAGGCTAAGGGGTCATCTCTCCCGGTGATTTTGGATGGCCATTGACTCTTAAGAGCTCCTTTGCCCTTTGACAGGTTTTGTTTTTAGTCCTGCAGGATGTCCAAAGTCACCCTCCTCACCAAGAAACCTTGGTGGGGTTGCCAGTTTAGTCGCCAATGACCCGACATACATACATACATACATACATACATACATACATACATACATACATACATACATGAAAGTCATCTGTTCAATACACAGCTTGCCCACTTCTTGCACTTTGTCTGTTCCTTCCTGGCATGAAATCTCAAATGGTTTTTGAGTCCTGAAAGCCGGTGAAACACACATCCACATATAATTTAATTGTTTCTACTTTTGACACAAGGCCAGCGCATTACTGGTACTTTATTTTATCGACCCCGTAATGATGAAAGGCAAAGTTAACCTCGGCGGGATTTGAACTCAGAATGACAAGGGCCGTAACTCTATGCGTCAAAGCATGGCGTCCGACTCTCTACCGATACTGGAAATCCACCGCAACATATAATATAATGATATCTCATTTCGTTCTTGATTCCACTTTGGATTTGCTTATTGTGTATGTTCAGATGTCACTTCACACGACCATCTGATTAGCAAATATTCTGACAAACATGGCACTGGAACTGATTCTATGCAACGAAGTTTAAATATTCAACTTTTTTACCATCATGTGCTCATGAGTGTGATTCCAAAGCAGCATTCGAAAGGCACACCTTAGGGAGCACAGGACATTCGAAAACCAATGCTGGATAAGATTCATCATTATTACTGAAGATCGTTTTTCCGCACTTTCTGTTCAGTTCTGCATGCTTTATGATCTCCATTTCAAATGCTCAAAATTCATTCGAAATGACATTTCCAATTGTAATTTCCCCCAATAAGCCTATGTGTGTCCAGAATCCTGCACCTTTCATTACTCGGACACTAGTGACATCCTTCAAAGCTGCCTTGTGAACTAATATATAGTCAAGATGGTGCTAACACTTAGATCTAGGCTGCATTCATGTGGGGTTTTTTAAAGAAAGTATTTGGGTTAGCCAGCTGGTCTTTAGTCCAAAATGTGAGAAATGATATTCCGTTTTCGTTGGATTTCCGAATGCCAAGCTTTCCAAAGAACAGGCCACTTTCCGTTGATCTACTCGCACTTTAGCATTACAGTCACCCATGATGGCTAGCTTCTCTTCCCTTGGAACTATTCATTCCAGTCTCCCGAATTCTGATAAATGTTTTTAATGCTTTCAATGGAATGTGACATTGTTGATGTATAAACACAATTGTCAAGAATCGATCTGTTATCTGTAGCAGGAAAGATATCATATGTTCAGATACACTGCTTGGAAACTGTTGGATACGGTCTAAGATTGAGCTTTTAATTAGAAAACAAACACCTAAATCTCTACTTTACTCTTGAGGCAAACCTTTCCAAAAGAAAGTGTAACATAATGGCAGTTCAATACGTCTGTAATCTCCAGGTAGAAATGTCTTAGATAACGCAACAGTCTCCAGATCATATTTAGCAATTTTTTTTTGCAATTAATGCTGTGCGACGTTTTGCTTCATCAGACTTATTGTTGTTTAAGGGATTAAGTGCATTCCAAGCAAACTTCACACTGACACTACGTTTATTTTTTGGCTGATTGTTTGTTTTTTGTCACAGTAGAAGGATGATTATCGGCACCAGTCTGTGTCATCTTAGGGCACCTGCCAGGCCAGACCTGTTCACTGGAAGATCCCAACACCTTTCTTTCATTTACTGACGTTGTGTGAGACATTACAATTAGAATTATGGAAGCATTTTTAGGTTACTGCCAACCCCTCGTTGTGATCTTAAATAACGATGGAAGTGCACAAGAAGTACCCGGGCGAAATATTATTTTTAAAGTGGATGTAGCTTTTACAACACTATCTCCACGTTCTGATTCATGAAGTTGTTACTCAGTGTGACAAATAGTATGAAGATTTACATTGGAGTTCCCCTATGTAGGAGAAAAATATTAAAATGCTAAAATGTAAAAAGATTACAGTGTAATTTTTAAAAAAGGTAAAGATAAAGGACAGAAGATATACCCATATAAATATATATAAAAGTAAAAACGTATGTATATATGTAAATGTTTGATTGGATGGCCATTGACTCTCTTGAGTTCCTCATACAAAATATGATTCAAACATATCTGACTATGACTTGCGTAGAAGCTTACTGAATATTACAAACAAACATCAGGCATTTGTTGCTCACAAACATTTAAATTAACTTTCTGGATATGATCCCCCCTTTGCACTGGGAATCGCACACAATTGCCACCAAGTTTCCTTTTTTCTGCTACCAACAAAGGCATATTCAATTAATTAAGAGTGCTTAGACAAACGGCATTCAGTACATCATCTCAACTTATTCATACAAATTCATGCCATTGGCAAATTTGGATGATTTCCTGTAACTTGTTTTATTTTTGAACACTAAATATCAGGATGATGTTTCTACTTAAAACCATTGAAAGTGGAAGTGTCATCTGTTTGAAAATATTTGCTATATATTCATTGATATTAGCACCGAGTATTCATCAACTGTCAATTTTCGTGATAATAATTTCAGAAGTAATCTGACAAATTGAATACTGAATACACGTGGGAATGGTTAATCATATTCTCATCAATCAAATAAACATCGGGATGGGTTGCAGTTTGGTATCAAAGAGAGATAATTATAAGAAATGTTTGCTTGGAACTTCTGATAAGCTTTTCTCTGTCTACACACACACACACACACACACACATATATATACATATATATATATATATATATATATATTTATATGGTGCTCGTCTATACATTCCTTCCGCAATTATATTACGTATGATTCCGTATGTACGAATCTAATTTTCTATTCGTCAATAGGTTATCTCTGCCAAGTGAGAGGACATGGCACATATTCTGATGCAGGCAAATTATATCTATTTCACATATGTCCAATAGCCCATATGATCTACAAAGGTACTACCAATAACTTCATACAAACAGAAATATTTTGGAAGAGCAGGTCACTCTCGAGTGCTACTGGCAACAATTAACCCACATGGTCGGGTCGTCGCCGACTAACCCACCAACCCCATGTTCATGTACTCTGAAAATTAATTGCAGCCAATATTGTATAAAATGAGACTTCTTAGTTACCTTGGTGACAATCTCTCAATTATCCAACAGATGCGTTGCGGCCAACGGGTAATGATCGGCCAGGTCACCGACGTCACTTTTTTCCAAATGAGAATTATAGACATACAATATCTTATAGATTAACATTGCTGCTATTGCCTAAGGACGCAGACTATAAATAGTGAGGTTGTTATGGTAACGGTTTACTGCTCCTTATGATACTTAACCCTTTTTCAACTCTGAACTTGTAGTCCCATGTAGTAAGTAAATTACTATCAGATATTTTTCGAGATATGTGTCATTGAGACAATGTTATATGATTTGGAGATTTAAATTGTATTTGCAGCAGAATCTCCTTTTTAAGTTAATTTCAATTTCCGTGTGTCATGAATGATAATGCATATTTGGATACCATTTCTAGCAGTTAAAAAAACACAATAAAGTATCGTTTTCTCGTTAGATGGTTAAATAGTAGAGTCATTACTGTGGAACAAAGTTATTACGTTATTTGTTTTGATTAACTTCAATTTTAGTTCATCCCTACTCACATGGTTTTCATTGCTCTACTTCGCTCGTGGTTGATAAAAGATTGCATCAATTAAGTGCAGTAGATTGTTGGTAGCGTTAAACCGTCGGTATTTGAACCAGCAATTCACATTCTGAGACTATAGGTGATAATCTAAATCCCTCGCACAATTTTACAACACTAGCTTATCTTTGGATAACATTTTTGGTGCTCACTCGGCTGAAAACTTCGATTCAGGTTTACGCTTTCGTGTAATATAATGGGAAATGTAACAATATTCTACCAATGTTTTGTTCTAAGGTGACTCTTTATCCTTCCCGTTTGTGTTTTATACCGTGCTGAGAAGCTGAGTGCATACATTAGGATCTGGCCCGTTGTAGATGTTATTGTGATTTGTCTTACTAATATAATTCGGAATGGTGCTCCAATTGTTATTTTCCCTGTTGGTACTATTTGATGTTACATTGTTTTAACTGGTCACGACAACCTGCTTTTTTATTACATATAACTGTACATTTCATGGCAGTTTTACGTTGAGATATATCTTGCTAAAATGTTTATGTCATAGTTCCATTTTTTCTAACTGTGTAAAATACGGTGGTCTGATAGTAGTACATTTCGTCACAAATTATTTTGCATCTGCTTGAGGACCATATCTTGCAGAGCATCAGGTTAGGTATTTCTGTAAGCTCTTTAAATGTTTTACTTGTTTCAGTCATTCAACTGTCACTAAAAAATTCAAGATGTTTCAGTCGATTAAATGTATTTCAATAGTTGTCTGTTATTCATCATGAAACCTCAGGAAGGAGAATAACAGTATAAGGTGGGCGTAATTGGAAATGGAATGCATGTAAATGCAAAATGGCAGTTATTTTGTCAGGCAGTACTCACTAGCTACTTTCCACTGATACACACACACACACAAATACATACAGACATTCGTGCATACATACATAAACATATACGCACACACAGACAGACACACACACACACACGCACACACACACTCACACACACACACACACACACACACACGCGCATACACAATACAAACGCACACACACATATATATATATATATACAGAGTTGGCCAATAAAATGTACACACACTCCGAAAGATGTTATATTTAGAGAGTTGCTTAAACAAGAGAAATGTTTATAAAAGCGTTTTCTTTTCCTGAAATCTGTATACAAATCTTGGCGTCTCTGTATACATATACATATATATATATAAATACAAACAGACCCACATACATATGTGTGTGTATCTGTGCATGTGCATTAGAGTCTCATTTGCGCATTCGTCATGCAATTATAAATGGACATGAAAAGATGTTGAAGACAAATTCTCAGATTTTTTTTTATTTGGTTTAAGCCAATTTTGGGAGCTTCGATAAAGAACATAAGAATATAACACAAATTTGTTCTACACAATTTTCTGGAGAGCCTATATATTGCTTACTCAAAACTTAATAGCGATTAATTGAACAATTATTAAAAGGAATCAATATAAAGATAAAATGAATTTAGAAATAGTGTTTTCAAAGACCTCACGTAAGGAAATTAAATTAATAGAACAGATCTTGCTGTATAAGATTTAATATGACTAAATAAAGTAGACTGATTATTTTTAAAATTTAAGTAGTTTAAAATAAAATATATCGAATTATCATACAGGCATGACTCCACATATTTTAGTGGGGTGCTTGTCGATTATATTGACTTTGCTGTTACTTATTATATCGATCCTGGAGAATGAAATTGACTATCGGGATGTAAAGAGACATAAAGGCAAACTGATGCTTACAATCTATCGGAGGAAAGAAAATATATTGATTTCTAACTTGAGCACATGTCTACAATTTTTGGTGGGTGGCTATACATGATTAGCCAACCCCAGCACTTTTTAAATAAATATTTTATATAACACGGAGTGGTGAAAGTGGATTAAGGCTGTAAAAAAACTATATGCAGTAGGGTATATTGTCCCTCAATTTACTGAACCTATATGTTTATTACCCTGAAGAATATATATCGATAGGTAACTAGTAAAGGTATATCATAACTATATCATAATTGTTTTTATACGATTTAGAAATATTAATGTGAATTAATTCATAGTTATGAATGATATATTTTTCTTTATGTTTTACAATTATTTTCAATTTGCCAAGTATATTAATTCGTTTTCTAAAATTTATCAATTAGGAATATAAACCAGATCTGAATATATATATATATAAATGCATTATACCACTTTTTCAAACTTGAGCTACAAAAATACAATTTCACATCCTGTTAGAGGAACCTTGTGAATTATATACATTTTAGAAATTAATGAAGACTTCCTCGGATGCAATTTCAGATTTAGTGAAGCTTCTGCTAATCTTGTGACAGATAGAAAACAATGGTGCGAACTGAATGCATAACATATCTTATATTGTGGATTGCCTATGATGGAAAAACAAATAATAATAATAATAATAATAATTGTTTCTACTATAAACACGAGGTCAGAATTTTCGGAGGAGAAGAAAGACGATTAAATCGACCCCAGTGCATTACTGGTGCTTTATTATATCGATCATGTAAGGATAAAAGACAAAGCTCAGAACGTAAAGGTTCATAACTCCGTGTTGTGAGGCGTTGCATCAGAGGCTCTACCGATATTACCAATCTGCCGCCCTAATAATAATAACGCACGTGGTGGATAGAGTGTTATGGAATCGCTCCCGCACAAGGCCAGCAATTATCCAGTACACTACTTCTACTTTATTTTATTGACCCCGTAAGGATGAAAGGCAAAGTTAACCTCGGCGGGATTTGAACTCAGACTGTAAAGGGACGTAACTATGCTAAAAAGCCTGGCGTCCAACCCTCTACCGATACTGCCAATTCACCGATAAGCAACAAGTTGAAACAAAATTTCAAAGGTTTTGAACGCAACAATCCCTACTTCCCCCGAAGCTACAACCAAAACAGCACAGCAGCAACAACACTAGTAACCGATGCTACTGGCCATGAAAAGCGAAAAATGTTAAGGAAAAAAAAACACAAAAAAACTAAGTCAGACATTCAAACATTACAATGAAACTTATGTTTATTTTTTAAAGTTTTTATTTATTTAATTGTTTATTTATTTATGTTTGTCTACAGCGTGATAGTGCCATGCTAAAATCACCGGTGGTTATGTAACATACATTCACCAATCCTCGATATGAGTGTTTAAATGTCGAACCTAAACAGTTCGAATAACGGTGAAGAGGAGACTGGAACGTTATGTGACAGACTCTCACCCAGCAGGTGCTCCCTGGCCCAGCAGCAGGGACCTGGCTGTCATCCGAATACTGCTGGTGTTGGAGGAAGAAGAAGAAGGAAAGGGACCAGAACCAACTGGACGAAATAATAGAATAGAACTAGTGTGCAATGTACCTGAAGAGTAACCCCAAGGAGAAAGGCTATAGGAAACGGGTGCATAACATCTGGAACGAGATTGGTCTATTTAAATTAGAAGAAAAATAATTGGCCGGGCAGGCTCAGGTAATAAGAACTAATGGATGGATAAGCGAGCTGTAACTGGAGGAACTGAGCAGAGAGATTAGCTTGGAAATAGAGAGTGGAGAATGCCAGGCAAACGAGCCAGTGGGAAATAAAGGTGAAGAGGTTGAGAGAACGGAGGAAGCATCCGAAGCAGATAATGATCTGAATGCTGAAATAAATAATACCTGGAACAAAGATACGGCCACTGAGGAAATGAATGCTGACGGGCTAGGACAAGGTTTGGTTGATATCCTAATATTAGTGGTAGATGAAATGAACAATGATAGTGGGAAACCTATGAACCTAAGATTTGTAGACAGGAAAAAGTTAAAAGAAACAACACCTAAGATAAACAAAGTCATCCCATACTTTGAGGCGAGGAGCCTTCACCAGTGCAACAATATCCTCAAAGCAACAGCAAATGCGGTGAGTAAATTACTTGGCATAAAAGCGAGAATAAACAACAAACAAGAAAGATCAGAACCTTGGTGGAAGAAACGACTGAATGGTCAAATCAGGGAAATGAGAAATGACATTGGAAAGTTTGAGTCCCTACTGAATGGGACACTACAAAACATAGACATTAAAAATAGACTGGAAATAAAGTACAAAACTAGGAGGCAAAAGCTAAATATTATCATAGAGTAACTGAAGCAACGCATTGTAGCAAGGAGTGCGAAGATTAGGCGATATGAGATCAGAGTCAGTCAGTATAGACAGAACCGCATGTTTGACAACAACCAGAAGATGTTGTTTGGACAGCTTGAAGGGAAAGGAAGAAGCAACGACTTGATCCCTGAGGCAGAACAGACTAAGACATTCTGGGGAGGAATATGGGAGCAGGATGTTGAACATAATAGTCAGGCAGTGTGGATTGAGACAGTACAAAAGGAGATCGGTGAACAGGCACACCAACAAACTGATTTGAGTATCACAGTTGAAACTCTTAAGGGGCAGGCCAAAAAACTAACCAACTGGAAATCACCAGGCCCAGATGGTGTGCAGGGGTATTGGATTAAAAATATAACATGCCTCCACCTGAAACTGACAACCATGTTCAATGACTGCTTGACATCAGGTGAGGTACAAGAGTGGTTAACAAAAGGTACCACAGTTCTGGTAATGAAAGACCGAATCAGGGGTAATGATGTTACCAACTATAGACATATCACATGTCTGTCCGTAATGTGGAAACTGTTGATAAGCCTTATGTCTGAGGAAATCTACCATCACCTCCACACAAACAACTTGTTACCGGACGAATAGAAAGGATGCGGAAAGAAGTGCCGTGGTACAAAGGATCAGTTACTTATTGATAAGATAGTAATGAGGATTTGCAAGAAGAGCCACACTGGTCTTGCCATGGGATGGATAGACTACAAAAAGGCATTCGACATGGTACCTCATTCTTGGATAAGCAAAAGCCTAGAGATCTTCAAGGTGGCAGATAACATCAGACAGTTGTTGAGCAAGAGTATGAAGTCCTGAAAACAGAGTTAACATTGGGTGGAGAATCCTTGGGAGGCGTGAAGATAAGAAAGGTATCTTCCAGGGAGATAGTTCGTCCCCTCTGTTATTTGTCCCTGCCCTGATATCCCTGATCATTATACTGCGAAAAGTGAGAGTAGGATACAAGTTGGGAAAAGGAGAGCTTACCATCAATCACCTCCTCTTCATGGACGATCTTAAGCTCATCGGGAAGAGTGACAAGGAGTTGGATGTGCATGTTGACACTGTCCGTATTTTCAGCAATCATATATGTATGCAATTTGGTATTAGTAAGTGTGAAGTCCTAGTGATGAAGAGGGGTAAATTGAGCAGAAGTAATGGAATCCAGGTACCAACAGGTGAGATGATGAAGGAAATTGACACTGAAGAGGGATACAAATATTTAGGGGTTCTGGGGGAAGATGAAATCAAGAACAAAAAAAAATGAAGAAATTGATAAGATCTGAGTACATTCTGAGAGTAAGGAGCGTATTAAAATCACATCTGAACAGTAGGAATGCCATAAGTGCAGTCAATTCCCAAGATGTGTCTATTATTAGGTACAGTGCGGGAATTCTGAGATGGAATGTTTCTGAACAAAAAGAAATGGAAGCTATTGACTATCTACAACATGTTCCATAAGAGCAGTGGTGTCAATAGACTCTACTTAAGGAGATCTGAAGGTGGAAGAGGTCTTATCAGCATAGAGGACTGTGTTCAGATGGAGAAAACAACCTACGCAAATCCGTGACTGATAGTAGGGAGCCAATGCTCAGAATTGTACTGAAGGAGATGACAATAGACCAGGGGATGTCCAAGGAGTAAGTAACATCAAGGAGGAAGAGCAACCTTCATGAAACTCCCTTCATAGTACCTTCTTTGAGAAAACTGAATTTAGAGACCCACATACATGGAACTGGTTGAAAAGAGGAGACATTAAAAAGGCTACAGAAGGAATGCTAATGGCTGCGCAAGAGCAGGCCCTCAAAACGAAGTGGGTGAAACACCATATTTACAAGGACGAGGCTAGACCACTGTGTAGGATCTGTGGAGAGAGAGATGAGACAGTGGCTCACATTGTATCCGAGTGTAAACACCTAGCCCCAAATCACTATAAAGGCTGGAGATATGATGTGATGGGCAAGGTGATCCACTTGCACCTATGCAACGTAAACAATTTAACACATTCTGAGAAGTGGTATGGGCATAAGCCAGAGTCGGTGATAGAAAACGATCAGGTGAAGTTGCTGTGGGATTTTAGGATACAGACGGACAAGAAACTGGAACACAATAGACCTGACCTGGTGGTTTTGGACAAGGAAAAAAGATCGTGCCTGATTGTAGATGTAGCCTGGCCATTCGACACGAGATTGCAAGAGAAGGATAGGGAGAAAATTAACCGATACCAGGATTTAAAGTGGGTGGTAAAAAGGATTTGGAACTGCCATGAAGTCAAAGTGGTCCCGATTGTCATAGGCGCACTAGGTACTATCTCAGGGAGTTTCCAAGGATGGTTAAAGAAAATTAGTCCATCCCCGCTTTTGGGAACACTCATAAGGTAAGGTTGCCTGGAACAGCTAGAACTCTCCGATACATCTTGAATATCTGAGGCTGAAGGTAGTGGCTTGATATTCATTTCAACAAACTTTCCAGTTAAATAACATCAATGACTGAGACTCAAAGAACAATAATAATAATAATAATTGTTTCTACTTTAGGCACAAGGCCAGCAATTAACCAGTACATTACTGGTACTTTATTTTATCGACCCCGTAAGGATAAAAGGCAAAGTCAACCTCGGCTGGATTTAAGCTCAGAATGTAAAGGGACGTAACTATGCTAGAAAGCATGGCGTCCAACCCTCTAACGATACTGCCAATAATAATAATAATAATAAAGATTTGTTTAATATTGGCCACAAGGGAAAGCATAAAGATGACAATACAAGGATGGGGACAGTGGAGGTACCTGCAATCGAGTAAAAATAATTAACACAAACAATGAATAAAAAAATATCAAAAGAATTACCCAGTAGAGGGGATACCTAGTGTCACTTTCGAAACCCCACAAATCCCGACCCACCTTCATCTCGAAGAGCACCCTCTCTATCTTTACCGCCTGCAGGCGCATGTTCAGAATAGGCCCATTCACACGGGCCATCCGCGAAACAATCACCCACCTTTTAAAGGTTTTTTCTGGGGGAATGCATTTCTCTCTCCACCCTCATCTCCCTTTCCACGCGGAGTAATCGAGCAACTTTGGTTCCCTCGTGTCTTAGAGCATACACCTTAGCTCTGACGATGCAAAGTTCGGGTTTCGTATCGAAGATGTCCTAATGCCATTCTCACCGCTGGCACGTCAGTTGCAATGCCACTGCGAATAGCCTCGTCTCATTTAGCTATCTGTTTTCCCTCTTTTCTATTTTCCTCTAAAGCTTCTTCTTTACTAAAAATTATCGAAATTACTTTAAACACTCATTTGAGAACCCCTACCCACCACCTGTTGTTCATGACCTCCCCTGTCAACGTTTATTAATTAATTTTTAACCCGGTCCCTGTAATCCTTACGTGCCGAAAATGACATGTTCAGCTTCCAGTACCCACGTCGTAACCTACAAGTCTTATTTAGCTTGACCATACAGATCACAAAATTGTGATCTGAATAGGCGAGCGTTTGAAAGTCTGGACAACTTATATTATCTCTTATCTATTGACCTAATAAAAAAAAACCTATCTATATACGATCTTCATGACCCTATGCGGTCGGTCCAGGTCCACACCAGCATATTAGGGAAATCTTGTCGATAGCTGTGAGATAATTGGAAAGAAGAAGAAGAAGAAGAAGAAGAAGAAGAAGAAGAAGAAGAAGAATTACGCGATTATATGTGTGTACACGCATGAATCTAACACTTGGTATGTGTCCATTTACAATGTTGAATGTATGTCTCTTTAACTGCCAGTATTCCGCTAGATGTTCAATATCATTTACTAAAAATATTTAGTTATTATGACTTAATTTATTGAATCACTTCAATTAATTTGAAACTCAATGCATTATATATTGTTTTCTTCTAGATTTTATTAATTCAAATCTCATAAATTAAAAATTGTACTAGAAGTTATATAACAAAATAAATTTAACAATATTAGAATTGCGAATCTTAATAGTATTGTTTGCACTAAAAATTTGAAGTGTGTCTATTAAAACAATGATTTAAGCATTATCTTAATGCTAAATCGGCATCTTAAACCGTGAACCTGAAAATACCCCAGTATATGAAATAATGACCTCATAAATCTGCGCTTCATAAATTTAAACAAATAGTCTAAAGTAGGGCATTCTTAGATGAAGGAACCAATAGGAGAAAATCGATCTAATCGCAGTTAAATCTAGCACTGTATATAAGAGTCTTGTATTATTTATTGTTTCACTCAATGGAGCCCAGAAGTGTTTCCGTCTGGTAGATAATTTATCGATCTCGTTTTATCGAATTGCCAAAATGACTTAACATGCAAAATACCAACTCATAAACAGGCGTTAACTTAAACACAGAACAGTAGAATTACAATGTAATTCATCACATGCATGAAATGATTATGGCACAAGGTAAGCAATTACCCAGTGCATTACTGGAACTTTATTTTATCGACCCGTAAGGATGAAAGGCAAAGGTAAACTCGGCGGGATTTGAACTCAGAATGGTAAGGGCCGTAAGTCTATGCTGCAAAGCATGGCGTCAGACTCACTACCGATAATGCCAATCCACCGCCCGATTATAATACTGAAACAATGTCTCGTCTTTCATGAGATCCGCCAAATTATGAAGTTTGTGATTCGTACCATTTTAAATTTTAACAACAAATTATAATGATTATATCATTGTAGTTTTCTATTTCACCCGAAAGTTATACAATGTACTATATATGTGTGTGTGTGTGTGTGTGTGTGTGTGTGTGTGTGTGTGTGTGTGTGTGTGTGTGTGTGTGTGTGTGTGCGAGTGTGTGTGTGTGTGTGAGTGCGCGTATGTGTGTGTGTGTGTGTGTGTGTGTGTACTTCGTTTTTTGAATTTGTTTTGCAAGATTTCTTATCTGAAAACGTGTGCTGAAACAGATATTTTTATAATTTTTTTTTTTTGTTGGGGGGGGGGGGGGGGTCATGCTACCCATAAAAACCCACGCACCTCCTGGTTTTCACTTATAAATTTATTATAAATTTCCGGTTGGTTGGTTGGTTTTATAACCGGAAGGTCAATATATATTGTCAATGCTCTTTCGTCACACATCATGTGAACTCCTCGCTGACTAGATTTTTATTTTAGAATCGATAGCTAACGGCTATGTGGTCTATGTTCTGCCAACACCCTTTATTTTGAGGGCTGGTTGTTCCCTAGTTGATGATGCGCTGAGGCTGCGATATTGCAGATATCCCTAAACGGTGAACAGGTGTGGTCGCCCTTTGTCGGGCACATCTTTCCACAGCTCGTCTCTATGACAGAGCTACAGTCATGGACGTAGCGACAGCCGTGACTGGACGCCTGTCATCTGGAATTTTGTCAGACGTTCACAGTGTTCCATCAATCATGTAATGCGATCAGTTAACATTCCACAGTATGTTCTGTAGAGTTGTGGGCATCTACAAAACGTTTTCTGGGACGACTGGCGGTATCGACGAGAAAATACTAATCAGACTGATGACTTGTAGTATTTTATCGAACGGCTATTGTCGCATGTAGGAAGTTTCTAGCTTTCGACTGACTCCATTGTGAAGATCGCCTATCATTTTCTTTTGACCTGGAAAGACAAGTAGTTTCCATCTGTCTGGAGGCTATAGCTGGGTTGTTCGTTGAACCAGGTTGAAAGGACTGAAAACAGACACTTCTCAATTCTGCCAAAGTCTCATCAACGTTTTCAAGTTCAAATTGGAAAGGAATGGTGAGTATAGAGAGAGAAGTGCAGCCCCAGGATATTATTTTGAAGTTTAGTAAGTAAAGCGGGGATAACTGAAGGGAATGGACCTATTTTGAGTATGCGCTTGTAGGCTAGATAGTTGACAGAAGACGGTTGGTTTCAGATATATTACTAAACTATCCCAGGATGATGTTCTTCCCTGTAAGGGACCTCTGTTGTTGGTTATTTATTAAGTGTTACCTGCTTTCCTTTCCTTACACTTCTTTTTATGTAAACCCTCACTGTACTTGTTCCTTTCTACTCAACTTTATATTTCGCTCCTAGAGGGCAATAATGCTTTCTTTGTTAACCACAAGGGTTTACACAAAGTAAGACATTAAGGACAGTATTGGACAATACAGGACAATACAGGACGGTACAAATATGCATTTCTGCGTGTAGAAAAAACAAAAACAAAGGATGTAATAAAGAAGTAACAATGAAAAATTCCCCAATAGGGGGTAGACTTCCGAGGGCCATCGTGGAGAAAGCCCATTAAAAATATGCCACGGTAACCCTGACCACCAGGGCCCTCTCCCAGTTTTCCACCTTCAATTTACAGGCACATACTCAGAGTAGCCGCATTCACACGGGCCATTCTTGCCTCTTTCACCCATCTTTCAACAAAATACTGGGAAGAGAGCACTTCCTCTCTATCCTTATTTTCCTTTTCAAATGAAATTTGAATAAGTTAATCAGGGCATCACCGAAGAGGTAAGTGCTCGTGTTCAGCCCTTTCAGACGCGACCACCATACTATCTCTTTCGCCATGGCCACCAGACAGATAAAAACTGCCTGCCCTTCCCGGCTAAATGAGGAGGGCGGGGCATCCCTCACGATGGACTCAGCTGATAGCCGGATCCGTTCTACAAGCGACAGCAGGTTTTCGACATAAAACCACAAGTCAGCAATGCTCATACACTGGACAAATGCGTGCAGGACGATTTTGTCGCCCTGCCGGCATCTCGGTTATGCTCGGCTGACGGCACTTCCATGCCTGTAGAGTTTATCCCGAACTGGCAAATATCCTCGGTAGCAATTCCAAGCCAGGGATTTCTGAAAATGTCCATAGGTCTCGGCCCGAAAGTTCTTCTGAAGAGATTGGCTAGTTGACTCTCGTCGACGCATAGAGTTTCTCCAAGTACGTCGTCGCTCTTCCCCTCCACTATTCCTGTATAGAACGCTAAGGTGGAGTTTCCACCGATCATATTGCCCGACTGATCGAGGGCTGTGAAGACCTGAAGTCATATCGGTCTCCAAGCGCTCCCACTCGGTCTCCGCTGGACCCATGACTGCAGCTCCGTCAAGGAGACGAGCCGGGGAAAGACGCCCCTAGCAAACGGCGACCACACCTGATCACCGTCGAGGAAGAGGTGGAGAGGCCGTAGCCTGAGCGCGTGTCTGCGCATCATCAGCAACGGCATGCCCAGCCCTCCACATAGCGGGTGTTGACAGCAGATGGACCGCCTGACCATCGAAGCCCGTCACTTCCACAAAAAGCGAAAGAGCAAATGCTCTAGCGCAGTCAAGCGAGGCTTAGGACATGGCACGACGGTCAGGCGGTAGTAGATGACGGACACGATGTACGCATACGCCACCTCCGCTCGACCTTTCAGGGATAGCTTCCTGTCCGCCCATTTCTGGGTGAGAGAAGCCACCCTGCTCCTCACCTCGTCCCAGTTTTTGTCCGTCTGGAGGTCCGGACCGAACCAGACCTCTAGTAATTTAACCGGTCCCCCGTCCAGCTCCCGACGACGCTGTTGGACGGCATGGACCTGCCTCTCCAGGTGCCGAGCTGCAGGCCCACCGACATTTACTGGTTGATCATTGCTCCTGTCACCGCTTCGTATTCTCTTAGTGTAGTGCCGATCGCCTCGATGTGTTTGGCGTTCGACTCCAGTTTGTGCATTAATTGCTGAGAGTCTATACGTACAAGAGGGACGAGAGGGGACATCCTTGGCGGACCGAGCGCATGATGGTGAACGGTTCCGAAAGGTGACCATTCAGTCTCACCACAGAGCAGATGTCGCTGTGCACGGCAGCGATCCAGCCTCTGAAGACGGGTCCAAAGCAAGCCACCATCAGGACTGCCGCCAGATAACGATGGTCGACACTATCGAAAGCTTTCGACTGATCTAAATTGATCAAGGACCCACCCGTGCCAGGTTCCCTAGCTACCCTCTCCACGATGTATCGCATGAGGTGGAGGTTGTCGTGGATGGATCTGTCTGGAATGGCGCATATCTGCGCCTCTCCCACCAAACCACTAACGAGACGCGCCAACCTCTTTGCTAGCACGTTGGCCAAAATCTTGAACTCTGTGTTTAGCAAAGTTATGGGCCTGAAATTATTTATGTTATCCCCCTTGTTCGGATCCTTTCTCAGCAGCTCCACGGGTCCACGGCTCACAGAGCTTAGAATTCTCCCGTTCTCTGGCCAGTTGCAGTAGACTACCGCCAAGGGGCCTCTGAACAAGTCTGGCATCTGTACGTAAAGTTCATAGGGCAGGCCATCCAAACCAGGCGATTTACCCCTTGTGCAGCCAGTCATTGACTCCCGTACTTCAGCGGCTGTTATCAGATTTTCGCAACACTCCGCCTCAGTGGCTGAGAGCCGCGTCAGTCTCTCGAGGTAGGCACTAAAGCCCATCCCTCATCCAACCCCCCGCTGCCCCCGAACATCTGAGCGAAGTGTCGCTGAAAAGCTTCACACATTTGTCCGGGATCGAGTAGCATGCGCCCATCGTGGTCCAACAAGGCCCGGATCGTGGCTTTGTTGCCACGACGCGCCTTTTCCACTCGGGCCCATTGATCGACTTTCGTCCCCTCGTGTCTGAGAGCACGCACCCTATCTCTGACAACGCAGCCGTCGTGCTTTGTATTGAAGAATTGGTCAAGGGCCAATTTAACCGCAAGTACGCCGGTCGCGATGCCTTTACTAAGCGCCTCGTCTAATTTTCTAACTAGTTCTCCCTCTGCTGTATTTTTCTCTGTTGCTAAAGCCTTACTAAACCTAATGGACTCTATTCTAATCACTCTTTTCAGAGCAAACCACCATTTGTTGTTGACGATGACCCCCGTCAACGCCCGCCTAACTAGTTCGCTAATCCGGTCTCTATAGGCCTTGCGCGCTGTTAATGACGCGTTTAGCTTGCAGTAGCCTAGCCGCGACTATGAAGCCTATCTAAGTCAACCTCACTGATCATGAATTTGTGGTCCGTGTAGTCGACTATTTTGAAATGTGGACATCCTATGCTAGACCTCTCTATTTCCCTACAAAATACACTATCTAGATATGATCTGGATGACTTGATGCGTTTGTCACATTGGCACATTCGGGCAATCCAGACGGCACCTGGCAGACCGTTGAAACCGTCTTAGCAGGTTTGCGAGGCTTTTATACCCTCCTCCCCTATACGCTAATCCCACACAATCCCAGCGTGCATCTGAGATCCCGTCCCAGTCGCTCACTAACACTAGAGAGCGGAACGTTCCAAGAAAGGTCTACAGACGCCGGAAGAATTCAGGCCGTCTTGCTTCTGTTGGGGCATAGGCGGCCACTAGCCTGAAAGCTTGTCCTTCTCCGCTGGTCACGTCCAGTACCACCAACTTACCCTCCAGGTCCAAGAAGAAGGCCGGTATCTCGAGATCCAGACTTCTCCGGAACAACCCCCCCCCCTCCTCGATCCGGGATGGCTTGGAGATGTGTACTCCTCGTAGCCGCCGAAAATAGGTGCGAATGCCTGTGCCTCGGAGATTCTGGTCTCACTGATGGCCACCACATCTATGTTTAGCGACCTGAGATCGTTCATCAGGTGGCCCTGCTTCCAAGACGATCCCATGCCACGTACATTTATGCTACCTATTCTGAGAGAAGCCATGTTGGCTAGGGTAGGAGGAAAATAAGTGAGAGGGGAGGGGTACAACACATTTCCTGTGGCTCTTCTTTAGGAAGGGGGTGGGTGATCTAGCCCTCCGACCATTGGTGGGTTTCTCCACGAGAATATTCTTTTGGTGATGTTCCCTCGGTAGTCTCCAATTGATGTGGGGAACATTTTTTTTAATGTTATGTAATGTTTGTGTGTTATTTCTATTATTTTTATGGGGGTGGGGGTGCAATGTTGGTGGTTTGTACGTAGTTTGTTTCTGTGATGTTGGTGTGGTGTTGAATGTAATTTAAAGCTTTTTGTTGTCTGTGTCTATGGCTGTATATTGTGTCTGCTGTTTGGGTGTTGGTGCTTTCTGTGTTTATGGTCGTGTTGTTGGAGGTGACGATGGGGTAGATGCTAAGGGTGGCGGTGGTGGTGCTGGCGGTGGTGTTGGTGGTTGTGGGGGTGTGGCTGTTGATGGTGGTGGAGGAGGTGGGGTAGTTTTCATTTTCTTTTTTTTTAGGGTTCTTTCTTCCTCTTTTGGGGAGGTCGGGGGTGGTGGGTGAGGGTGACGGTAGAGAGTTCTTCCTTTTTTGTTGGAATAGTTTTCCACTTTTCGGCCTCATTGCACTACTTGTCCGATTTAGCTATATCAGGAAGGGGTATGCTTTCCATTGGTTCTGTGGGTGGTGGAAGATATAGTGCTTTTGTTGTTGGGGATGGTGATTTCTCTTCTGCCACTGTGTTTGTTTGTTTGTCTGCTCCAGTTGCGGGGCACGGCATGGGGAGAAGGGTTGGGCGCGTGCCTGTTTTGGTAAGTTTGGAGCAGAATGCCTTAAGGTGCGTCTTATCAGCGCATCCATAACACCATGGGCGCCTACCTTTGACAGTCACGTGTAGATGGCTGCCGTCGTCCAGGTCTATTACATCGGGGATGGCCTCAATGCTCTCATGGTTTGCTTGCATGATTAGCTCCATCTCCGACCCTGTCCAATTTTCCTGTCTCATTCGCATGACGTTGAGTATGGTTGTTGAATCCTCAACGTCAGCGAGGACGGCTGCCGTCAACCACGCCATCTCCACTGAGGGCGGAACATAGCCAACTCGAACCCTCACGACTCTCTGGCCGCAGTATGTGGGAATCATTATGATTTCGTCACTGCGGAGTGGCGCAATGGAGTGTGCTCTGATTTCTTCTGCTGTAGCGAAGAGCACATCCACAGTGCCATATCTCGATCCCCGGGCTATGTATGTTTTCTGTGCCCAGACGCTGCCCATAGCTCTTTGGACCCGTTCAACTCGCCGCGATTTTGATCCGATCGTGCGATAACTGACCGAACACAAAACCTTGTTTCTTATTATCTCAGCTGGGTGGGTAAGACTTACCCTGTGTCCGGTCTTTTTAACCAAGACCTTTGCTTGTTTTATCTCTTCGTTAGTGATGTGTACTTGTTCAAAATTGTTTGTCGCTTTAGCGAAAGACGTGTTTGTTTTGATTTGTGTTGACTCATCACTAGTTTTGTCTTTGTTGCCGTCGTTGGTGTTTTTGTTTTCCTCTGTGTTGCTGCTGTCATAGTTGTTGTTCTTTGGGTTATTTATGGCTGTTGCTGTTGTTATTGTTGTTATTAGGGTGGTGGTGGTGTTTGATTTTTCTAACGTAGGGAAGTGTTTGTTGTAATTTCCACTACTGCTACTACTGTTCCAGTGGCTGCTGTTGCTGCTGCTGCTGCTGTTGTCACTACCACTGTCGCTGTCGCAGCTGCTGCTGTTTTTCTTGTTTTTTACTTTGCCTTGTGATTAGGTGGAAATGGCTGATCCTCCCTCCGAACAACTCGCTGTTCCTCCCTGTGAACAATTTCTTTTGTGCGCCATGTTTTTTTAAAACAAAATTGGGGGTTATGATTGTAAATAAATGCAATTTTAACGCTCAAGGGCGCGAGATACAGTTAAAAAAATACACCTTTTTTGACAGAGGGGTTCTTTAGCTACACACAGATGTAAAAAATAGTATATAGAACTTTCGATAACTCATAAAAATTCAACTAACTTACTCCGCCGTAGTTACCGCCGTCTCATAATAATTAGAGGTCAATAATGAAAGAATTATTATTACTTTAATCGTTAGAGATCATCAGATCTTGTTATTTATCTTGATATTCATAAACATTTGAGTGAATATTAGATATCAAATACCCACTTCTTAATTACTGCTTTCACTAGATAATATTTCATCTCTAGAATGATACATATTAAACCTTTTTATGATACGACTTTGAATATAGAGTTCATAGAAAGGCATACTAATGTAACTATTAAGATTTAAAATGTGAATAATTTTGTTTGCTGTATCCTATTTTGACATGAATCAAGAGTAGTTTCAATATTTTGAATTACTAATGGCTAGGAATATCATTACCAGAATCGAAAAACATTAAGCAAGAAACATTTGACAGTCAGCTTGTCTCAGAGTAAATAATTGGTAAAATGAGGCAAAACAGTATGCTAACTAGTAGTTATTTTTATTATGGATAACTACAATTTGACATAGTAAAACTTAAAAGAATGAATGTAGATATTGCTATTCATAGGATTAATATCACTTTTAATAGCAAGCTTAAATAAGTTACTTTTACTTCAAATATTAACAAACTTTTCTAATAAATACTATCTGAAAAATAGAACGATACGGTGTATGGTTACTATCGTATCATCTCTCTTTAAATAGTACTACTGAGTAATGCTTAGATGATATAGGAACCAAGCGTTCAGCGTCTCCATTTTGTAGTTATGCTGCGACTTGCATGATTTATATAATGATTTTGGTTTTGAATTAAATTTCGAATTTTCCTCGTGTGTGAGGTTTCCATTTATGTTGTAACAATCCTATACATCTGAATACGTGGTTAAGAGACAATTGCCAAGACCCAGTAATTTCTGAGCATGAGTGAGATGAAAAGACAAACTTTCAACAGACAACTCTTTTAAAATATATATTCTTTAAAGGTTAACAGTAATTAATAAATAATGAGTAATATTTTCAATTCGATCTAAGAAAATCCAATACATATATATGTATATATATATTAGTGAAATTGGAAGATAGGCTATGGTGTGTGGAGATAAAATAAAATAAAAAAGGAAAATAAATGCGTAGAGAAAGATGTGTATCTGAATTAATATAAAAGTGTATATGACTGCAAGTGGAAAATTATCGTTCAAACGTGTGAAATGTTCAAAGAGAAAAACTTGTAAGTTTACTGAAGAAAATGGGACAAATTCTTTAAATTACACCTTACAAATGTGAAAAAAAAATGAATACATAAATACATAAATAGCTGAAGCGTGAATATCCTGATTAGCTCCTCGAAGCATACGTGCAGAGAAGCAGTAATTGTTGCACTCTGGCTGAATCGATTTCGGCTGACTGGGTAGTGGCCACCACTTATAAACCATTGGTGTTGTCTGAAATAATACAGAAGACATACAGGCCACGTCAATCTAATTTAAATAGCAGCCAATGCCCTCCGCAAATAAAATGCAGCAACTGCCCCAGGTTCTGCTGCACGTCGGGCTGAGGGGGCTAAACTCCTCAAATACCGGTCGCTCTCCGACAGGTTTGCGGTCGTTCCCCTGGCAGTGGAAACTTCTAGTGTCCTCGGCCCCAGGGCTACCTCTTTACTCACCACCATAGGCGCTGAGCTGGCCAGCCGTAGGTGTGAGCCCCGCGAGTTGGAGTGGCTTTTCCAGCGCGTCTCCCTTGCCGTCCTCCGGGGAAACGCCTTCTCCATTCTGTCCGTCGGGGCTGTGGATGGGCCCCATCGCGTACCATTACATTAGTTAAATACCATTCTTTCCTCCCAGTAGAGTTAAATAATCATGTTTGTGGTTTAAAAAAAAAAAAAAAAAAAAGTAACAAATGATATCCACGTGGATACTTCTAAAACCTTGGTAATTTCAAGATGGAATGCCTTTTGTCTGATGGGTGGATTTTGAAATAAATACCAACAAACGTTTGGGTTAGTGGCCGATATCACATATTCTCTGAACTTCACCTTCTCTGTATCTCCTTTATTTCTAGCTACTCCACCGGGTCTTTCTGTTGACTGTTTGTGCCTTGCGCAATTGATTGTATGTGTTTATGTGTGGTATATGAATGCTTATGTGTGTGTTTTTCCATATTCTCCGGCATGAACCAGTGTGCGCTTGTCTTTATCTTCATGTGTAGTGTATAGGGTACATCCTGGTGAGCACTCACAGGATTCACATGATTTTAGTGCATGTATATAGACTCAATGACATTTCATAGCTAGTCGCGATGCGACGTTGCGTGTTCATTCCTCTGTGTTGTTAAATTTAATGTGATCTCCGACATGCAGTTGATTGATTTGCTGGCGAGTACTGTAGGACAGGAAGAAAATTTACACTACGACGACTGAGAAACTTATCCTCTCAAGGATGCTTGCGTAATCCACTGCACTCAAGAGTGGATTCCTATTGAAGCATGTAGCAACTATGATGGAGCTGTTTTCAAGAGTGATAGAAAATAAGAGACTGAATTAAGTGCAAGAATTGCACAAACTGATGTAGTAATGTACCACATTCAGCATTCATCAATAACAAAAATGGGAGGTATGTACAAAGGCCAATCTCAATTTATTTAATTCGGTATTCCTGCAAACCCTTAGCCATGGAGGTGATTCTTGTGTAATTACCGAAATATTATAATTGTGAATACAAATGGCCGAAATGGAGTTCCTCGTAAGGGACTTTAGAGTAACGTTACACGATAGAGTGCTTAGCTCGGATACCAGGGAGTTGTTCCATGTAGAGCCGATACCTCTTCGAATTGAGAGATCACAGTGAATCTGTGGTCAAAATGTCTCAATAAAGACAGATTTTAAAGGCTTACCTGAGATCTTAGGCCGCATATCCTTTCCTAGAATAAGTGGGCAAAGACGTACAAGAAGAAATATATATATATAAATATGTATATATATTTATTTATATATATATATATATATTTGTATATATATATATATATATATATATTTGTATATATATATATATATATATATATTTGTATATATATATATATATATATATATATATATTTGTATATATATATATATATATATATTTGTATATATATATATATATATTTGTGTATATATATATATATATATATTTGTATATATATATATATATATATATATTTGTATATATATATATATATATTTGTATATATATATATATATATATATTTGTATATATATATATATATATATATATATATATAGTTTTGCGAGGTTTTTTATATGAAATCGTGTGTCGAAACAGATATTGTTATATTTGGGGAGGGTCATATTTGCGTAATATTGCCAGAATTAATAACAGAACACACTCACTGTTTGGTTGGTTTTCGCTTCTCGCTGTCTTTTATATATATATATCTGCGATCTAACTTACTCGGTCCTCAATGTTGCCATTGACTGACCGGCGGTCAAAAATAATACAGATACAATATAGACAAACACATATATATATAGTTTACATAATTTACATAAATCTTTCGTTGCACATCTGCAACATCGTCAGTGGTGTTATATTCATTGTTCCTCCTGTTGTGTTGTATGTCTACGCCATTTTTTTTTTGTGTTCAGTCTGTCTATATATTTATTTATTTATTTGCTTGTTTGTTTATCTTATTTTATTTTGTCTTCTTTGCGCATGCGTTTGCGTGTGTGTATAGTGTTATGTGTGATGTGTGACTAGTGTGTATAGTGTTGTGTCTGCTGGGTGACTAGTGTGTGTTTATGTGCTTGTGTATGTATTTATTTATCTTATTTTATTTAATTTAATTTACTTATTTATTTATACTTCTCTTAGGTCAGTGTTGTTTGTTTGGGTGTTGTTGTTGTTCCACTCATTCTTTCTGTTTAGCTTTGGTCTTCTAATTTCTATTTCACTGGCCTCTCTGATTTGCCTATCTGCTGGGTCATTCCTATGTTTAGATATTATTCTAATTTCTATGTTGTCTATGTTACCGTCATGTTGTTGTCTAGCATGTTCGTATAGTACTGACCCGTTTTTTCGTCCTTTTAGTTCCCCCCAGTGTTGGTCTATCCTTTCACCTATGCTACGAGCTGTCTCACCTATGTATGTTGTTGTCGTGTTTCTGCAAGTACCCTCTGTACATCTTATGCTATAGACTACGTTTCTAATTTTACAGTTTATCCGGGGGTTCACCTTACATATGATACATTTCCTATTGGTACAGTGGGTTTTCTTAAAAGGGTAGGTTTTGCTGATCAGGGATTTTATGGTGGTTCCTGGCTTTTCTACCACCTTTATTTTTAAGTGGGTCTTTCTCAGGGCCTTTCTACACTGGTTAGCTAATTTCCCTCCAGGGGTGGCGTCCACAAACATGACACTCTGATATCTCTGGTTGTCGTACCATCATGTGGCCTTCCCTATCTTATGTCTAGCCCTATCTAAGCTATTCCATGATTTGCTCCTGTATAGTGGGCAAATTCCTTTCATGTCCAGTTCTATGAGGGTCTTATACTTTTCCATGGCTCCTTCGTATACTCTGACTCTGTCTCTTTGGTTGTAGCCAGAGAACTGCATGCGGTTGATGAAGTGTTGGATGTGTCCTTCCATTTCTGTTGGGTCGCACATGCTGGACACATTCTTCATCACTCGTACCAAATCTGCGATCAGAATATTAAACTTAGCACTACTGGACATTGCTGAGTTTTTGAGTATCAGGTATTTGGAGGCCATGGGTTTAGCATAGTGTGAGTGGAGAATTTGGGCTCTCTCGTCTATAGTGTTAATCCAGAGTTCTGTGTCTAATACAGGTAGTCTATTGTTAGGGTGTTTGGAAGGGAAGTCTATAGTTACAGTTATACTCTGGTGTATGGAATTAGCTATCTGCTGGATGCTTTCCATCGTGCTACGTTCTAAATCAAACTTGTTAGTGCTCTCTAGTGGGGGTGTTCTTATAACTATATTGATATCGTTTACATAACGAGAGTACATGATGAGGTCTATGGAGCTTTCATTAAGGAGATCTTTAAGTCTCCTTTCCCACCATACCATGAAAAGGTTGGCAACATCACCAGCTATGCTGACGCCGATGGGTGCTCCCTCATTTTGGGTGTAGATTTTCTCATTGAACTTAAATATGTGGCCCTTTAGGGTAGTTTTGATACTAGCCCCTATTGCATGTGCGACCATTTTTCTTACCTGATCAGTGTTTTGGGGGGTCCGTATAGCTTTGGTCCACCCAATCCACCTTCCTATGGGAGTCTTTTTAGCCATTGAGGTTATGGTGGGGGGTCTACCTCTTATAGGTCTACTAGGGCAGAAACATCTAAGGTCATGGCTGTCTAGGTAGTCAGTGTCGTAGGTAAGTCTAAGTAGGAGGCCCAGTTCGTCTGTGTCGACGTCGCAGAACTCCACCTCACTCTCAATGATCATCTCCACACATCTTTTCACAGCAAAATCAATGTTAATGGATGGGTACAGTGACACCACATCCATGCTGCCTATTATGCAGTTGGATAGGCTCCTGTTTTTGTTGCACTCACTGATTCTGCTGAGGAGGTCCTCTGTACTTTCACATACATCTGGGGACATCTTGATTATGGGGCGTATAACCATTGAGAGGAAGTAGGAGATCCTGTAGTTGCTAGCTATATTAGCTCCGCATACGGGTCTTGTTGGTGGTCCTGTTGTCGGGTCGTCGACTGTCTTGTGGTCTTTGCGGAGCCCATACAAGGGTGGTATGCCATTGTTAGACGCCTGGAAGTTGTTGGCAGTGCGTCTGCTTGGCTTTAGGATGTCAGTCCACATCATCATGTGAGCGTTGAGGATTTTTTCTCTCCCATCGTGTGTTAGTTGTGCAACTTCGCTCGTGTTGGTGATGTGGGGTTGCATTGCCTCGATGTAGTTCGGCATGCTATCTATTGACATCCTACCAGACTTATCTGTGGGTAGACACACTACCTCACCATCCCTTGTGCGCTGCTTGAGGCTAACCAAGCCTTCTACAGGTTTTATCCCAAGTTGTTGGGCCTCTGGTCTGCTCTGTCTCATAGTGTACCTGTCTACTACTTGTCTAATCTTATTTCTAGCTATGGTGAACTGTGCCTCCGTCTCGTCATCTATTTGCTGTGGTATGCAAACTCTTTTATTAAAGGGTAACCTCGTAGGATAGATATTACCCATCTTATATGTTTTGTCAGCTGGGTTGAAAAATAGTTTCTCTAAGGGGTTGTCGTTATTTCTATCGTCATAGTTGTGTGTGTTGCTATTATTGTTATCATGGTGGTTGTTGTTGTTTCTATCATTAGCATTAATATTATTATTGTTATGATTGCTAGATGTATTGTTGTTTACTTCACCGTTATTGTTGTTGTTGTTACTGCTATTTCTACCATTGTGGTTGTTACTATTATTATGTTTCTTGTTTTTGTTGATGTTGCTACATGTACTATTTCCATTATTACCACTGTGGTTATTGTTGTTGTTGTTGTTCGTATTGTTACCGTTATTACTACTGTGGTCACTGTTGCTGTGTCTGTGGTTAACGTTTCTATTATTATTATTATTGTGGTTGTTGTTGTTCTGTCTATCGCTAGTATTATTACTATTATCACTATTTCTCACTTTCCTGCCATTGTTATGGTTATGGCTGTTATTTCTATACCCAGAGTTATTGTTTATATTACTACTACCGTTATTATTGTTGTTGTTGTTTACCTTTGCATTCCAACGTATTTTTGTGAAACACTTTTCCAGCTCCGTTTTGCATTCCATAGGGTTAATCTTTTTGTAGATGGCAAATTTTGGTGGTAACTTTAGGATTTGTTGTTCTTGTTCACTGATTAAAGTGTTCCCATAGATATTTACTGTGTGGTCATTGGTAAATTCTTCCGGTAGTTTTACATCACTCATACGGATGTTGTCGATGTTATCTGGGTATTTTTGAGAATATTCGATTTTCCTTTCTTGTAGTTTTTTCTTATTCATCCATTCTAATTTCTTCTTGAAATGCCTACAGCATTCGTTTTGAGCATATTTCGTTTCGCGTCGGATGACGCTCATGAAGTCATCTCTCTCGTTTGCTGTGATGAGATTTCGGATTTCCTTACCGTTGATGCGTTTTTGTCTGTAGAGTGCGTTGACTTTTGTGTATGTTGTTCTTTTCATATTAACTGTTATTGTGTGTTTTAGCCGTTCAGCTTGTGTTTTGTTCAATAATAAATTATTTACTTGTTTTGATATGTTTGTTGTGTATGTTTTGGAGGAAACACAGTGTTTTAAGAAGCGGATTTGTTCTGTTGTTATTGTAGTTTTTATATAACAGAAAACAGTGTCTTTCAATAACCTTTCAGCTTGGCACAAGCTAATGCCATAGCGGCGATGAATTAGTTTTGCGAGGTTTTTTATATGAAATCGTGTGTCGAAACAGATATTGTTATATTTGGGGAGGGTCATATTTGCGTAATATTGCCAGAATTAATAACAGAACACACTCACTGTTTGGTTGGTTTTCGCTTCTCGCTGTCTTTTATATATATATATCTGCGATCTAACTTACTCGGTCCTCAATGTTGCCATTGACTGACCGGCGGTCAAAAATAATACAGATACAATATAGACAAACACATATATATATAGTTTACATAATTTACATAAATCTTTCGTTGCACATCTGCAACATCGTCAGTGGTGTTATATTCATTGTTCCTCCTGTTGTGTTGTATGTCTACGCCATTTTTTTTTGTGTTCAGTCTGTCTATATATTTATTTATTTATTTGCTTGTTTGTTTATCTTATTTTATTTTGTCTTCTTTGCGCATGCGTTTGCGTGTGTGTATAGTGTTATGTGTGATGTGTGACTAGTGTGTATAGTGTTGTGTCTGCTGGGTGACTAGTGTGTGTTTATGTGCTTGTGTATGTATTTATTTATCTTATTTTATTTAATTTAATTTACTTATTTATTTATACTTCTCTTAGGTCAGTGTTGTTTGTTTGGGTGTTGTTGTTGTTCCACTCATTCTTTCTGTTTAGCTTTGGTCTTCTAATTTCTATTTCACTGGCCTCTCTGATTTGCCTATCTGCTGGGTCATTCCTATGTTTAGATATTATTCTAATTTCTATGTTGTCTATGTTACCGTCATGTTGTTGTCTAGCATGTTCGTATAGTACTGACCCGTTTTTTCGTCCTTTTAGTTCCCCCCAGTGTTGGTCTATCCTTTCACCTATGCTACGAGCTGTCTCACCTATGTATGTTGTTGTCGTGTTTCTGCAAGTACCCTCTGTACATCTTATGCTATAGACTACGTTTCTAGTTTTACAGTTTATCCGGGGGTTCACCTTACATATGATACATTTCCTATTGGTACAGTGGGTTTTCTTAAAAGGGTAGGTTTTGCTGATCAGGGATTTTATGGTGGTTCCTGGCTTTTCTACCACCTTTATTTTTAAGTGGGTCTTTCTCAGGGCCTTTCTACACTGGTTAGCTAATTTCCCTCCAGGGGTGGCGTCCACAAACATGACACTCTGATATCTCTGGTTGTCGTACCATGATGTGGCCTTCCCTATCTTATGTCTAGCCCTATCTAAGCTATTCCATGATTTGCTCCTGTATAGTGGGCAAATTCCTTTCATGTCCAGTTCTATGAGGGTCTTATACTTTTCCATGGCTCCTTCGTATACTCTGACTCTGTCTCTTTGGTTGTAGCCAGAGAACTGCATGCGGTTGATGAAGTGTTGGATGTGTCCTTCCATTTCTGTTGGGTCGCACATGCTGGACACATTCTTCATCACTCGTACCAAATCTGCGATCAGAATATTAAACTTAGCACTACTGGACATTGCTGAGTTTTTGAGTATCAGGTATTTGGAGGCCATGGGTTTAGCATAGTGTGAGTGGAGAATTTGGGCTCTCTCGTCTATAGTGTTAATCCAGAGTTCTGTGTCTAATACAGGTAGTCTATTGTTAGGGTGTTTGGAAGGGAAGTCTATAGTTACAGTTATACTCTGGTGTATGGAATTAGCTATCTGCTGGATGCTTTCCATCGTGCTACGTTCTAAATCAAACTTGTTAGTGCTCTCTAGTGGGGGTGTTCTTATAACTATATTGATATCGTCTACATAACGAGAGTACATGATGAGGTCTATGGAGCTTTCATTAAGGAGATCTTTAAGTCTCCTTTCCCACCATACCATGAAAAGGTTGGCAACATCACCAGCTATGCTGACGCCGATGGCTGCTCCCTCATTTTGGGTGTAGATTTTCTCATTGAACTTAAATATGTGGCCCTTTAGGGTAGTTTTGATACTAGCCCCTATTGCATGTGCGACCATTTTTCTTACCTGATCAGTGTTTTGGGGGGTCCGTATAGCTTTGGTCCACCCAATCCACCTTCCTATGGGAGTCTTTTTAGCCATTGAGGTTATGGTGGGGGGTCTACCTCTTATAGGTCTACTAGGGCAGAAACATCTAAGGTCATGGCTGTCTAGGTAGTCAGTGTCGTAGGTAAGTCTAAGTAGGAGGCCCAGTTCGTCTGTGTCGACGTCGCAGAACTCCACCTCACTCTCAATGATCATCTCCACACATCTTTTCACAGCAAAATCAATGTTAATGGATGGGTACAGTGACACCACATCCATGCTGCCTATTATGCAGTTGGATAGGCTCCTGTTTTTGTTGCACTCACTGATTCTGCTGAGGAGGTCCTCTGTACTTTCACATACATCTGGGGACATCTTGATTATGGGGCGTATAACCATTGAGAGGAAGTAGGAGATCCTGTAGTTGCTAGCTATATTAGCTCCGCATACGGGTCTTGTTGGTGGTCCTGTTGTCGGGTCGTCGACTGTCTTGTGGTCTTTGCGGAGCCCATACAAGGGTGGTATGCCATTGTTAGACGCCTGGAAGTTGTTGGCAGTGCGTCTGCTTGGCTTTAGGATGTCAGTCCACATCATCATGTGAGCGTTGAGGATTTTTTCTCTCCCATCGTGTGTTAGTTGTGCAACTTCGCTCGTGTTGGTGATGTGGGGTTGCATTGCCTCGATGTAGTTCGGCATGCTATCTATTGACATCCTACCAGACTTATCTGTGGGTAGACACACTACCTCACCATCCCTTGTGCGCTGCTTGAGGCTAACCAAGCCTTCTACAGGTTTTATCCCAAGTTGTTGGGCCTCTGGTCTGCTCTGTCTCATAGTGTACCTGTCTACTACTTATCTAATCTTATTTCTAGCTATGGTGAACTGTGCCTCCGTCTCGTCATCTATTTGCTGTGGTATGCAAACTCTTTTATTAAAGGGTAACCTCGTAGGATAGATATTACCCATCTTATATGTTTTGTCAGCTGGGTTGAAAAATAGTTTCTCTAAGGGGTTGTCGTTATTTCTATCGTCATAGTTGTGTGTGTTGCTATTATTGTTATCATGGTGGTTGTTGTTTCTATCATTAGCATTAATATTATTATTGTTATGATTGCTAGATGTATTGTTGTTTACTTCACCGTTATTGTTGTTGTTGTTACTGCTATTTCTACCATTGTGGTTGTTACTATTATTATGTTTCTTGTTTTTGTTGATGTTGCTACATGTACTATGTCCATTATTACCACTGTGGTTATTGTTGTTGTTGTTGTTCGTATTGTTACCGTTATTACTACTGTGGTCACTGTTGCTGTGTCTGTGGTTAACGTTTCTATTATTATTATTATTGTGGTTGTT
>OZ024740.1:383684191-383685849 GCA_964016885.1 Eledone cirrhosa | reverse complement strand
TAAGCATGTGCAGTATGTGTACGGTTAGGGGTGTTTCTATAGCCATGACACTCTATGTTATGGTTTTTCTGGATGAGTATATCAGTCTGGCATCCATATGTCTTTTATCAAACGTTAATGACTGTCATCGTACAAAAATCATAGTTATCACACTGACAATACTTATCCTCTTAAATTCATGTAAGTCCCGTTTGGGCAGAATAAAGAAAATGGCAGCAAAAATTAAATGCTAAATGAATAAAAAAAATACGATCAACCATGATACAACACAAGCTGTAGGTATTAGTTTTTTAAGTACACTAACGCACACGAAAATATACATATGTATTTTAAAATGTGTTGCATATATATATGTATACATATCTAAAGTCTGTCTTAAGAGAGAAGTCTCATTTGCCAGTGCTTATCACGATATATGTATATATATATATATATATATATATATATATATATATATATATATATATATATATATGAAAGACGTAAATAAGAAAGTTATGAAAATTGTCTTACTTACTAAAATTTCCCTCCAACTAATTAGTTTCTGTAAGGGGATAAATATAGTTACGTAATAACTATAGAGAAGCCTTACGTCATCAGGGAGTCTATTCTCAGCTAAGCTTCCAGGCAATGCGGGGACACTGGGAACGTATATACAAATAATTCAGTGGATGGAAAAAAGCGAGCGGGGCTAGATTCCAAGCCATTGAAAAATTCACTGCCTTCTTGGTCAAGTGGCAAATTCAAAAGAATCAATCACGTGACACTGAGGTTAACCAGCTTGAGTGGGGGTGCTATTAAGACAGAGCCTAACCACTACTATCAGTCACAGTACTAATTTCGGCAAATTTTGCTCAACAAATAATTTGGAGATAATTATAAAGAATTAATATATCTACCGACATATGTATACATATGCATACTTATGCTAGCAGATATATATGTTTTGTCTTAGTAACTTTGTGGTTCTATGACCAGAAGTCGACCCTAAATATTACTTATTGCTCTAGGAAAGCCATCTTTCTAACTTTGATTTTGAAATTAGATTTATAATTATCAATGTTCATTATACCTTTGGAGCTGTCTCGGTGGCCTAGTTGGAGGAATCATAGACGGTAATGACCTTGGTCTAAAGTTCGATCCTGGTCGGGACTATGGTTACCAGTATACCTTTCCAGTATTTTTTCTATTGGTTGTAAAATAAAAACTGAAAAAGGTCACATGTACCTCTTGACCAGGATTGAACCCAAGGCCAAGATCTCCACGTCTCTAGTACCTACTGCTATTACACGGCGGAAACTGCGAAAATCTCATGAAAATTCATACTTATAAACCTACTTTTAAAACAAAGTGTTGTGGTATCGTTCATGTCTTTCTTAATGTTATTTCTCCTACTTAATGTCGACTTCTAAATCATTTGGGTGTTCCATAAAGTACATCCTCGTTTTGTTTCACATCTATCTAGACTATATTTTGAACTGTAATCCATGTTTCATTTCTGTTGCACCTCATTTCACCCGTCTCCCGCTCTCTCTCTCTCTCTATTTCTCTCTGTCGTATTTGAATTTTCTCTGTTTTGGGCTTACCTTATTCCTACATATATGTTTTTGCATGTCAGTTAGATTCAAACTTACAATGATTGGCATTATATATATGTA
>OZ024740.1:383626691-383679191 GCA_964016885.1 Eledone cirrhosa | reverse complement strand
ATACAGAAAAAAAGATGAAATTGAATATGCAACTGGAGTCTTATTTAAAAAAATATATATATATATTTATTTGGTTCCTTTACCGGTTTTGCAGTTATTCTGCTTTTCTAAAGTAGAGTTGAGATGGAGGGTCTGTGGTTTTTCTCACATCTGAGGAAAACCACAGACCCTCCATCTCAACTCTACTTCTGAAAAGCAGCGATGGGTGAAAGCAGCGATTCTTGCTTAAACTTTAATCTGTTATTTTAATAAATATATATATATAAATATATATATATATATATATATATATATATATATATATATATATATATATATATATATATATATATATATATATATATATATATATATATATATATATATATATATATATATATATATATGTATGTATATATATATATATATATATATATATATATATGTATGTATATATATGTATATATATATATATATGTACATATATGTATATGTATGTATATATATGTATATATATATATATATATATATATATATGTATATATATGTATATATATATATATATGTATATATATATATATATATATATATATATATATATGCTTGTGTGTCTGTGTTTATATATATGTATGTTTGCATGCATGAATGAATACACTAAGCTTTAGAATGTACAACCAGTGATTACAACTATTTTCACTATCGTATATTTTGGTTTCTAGTAATTCCCTGGGGAATTGGTTGACCAAATGTTTTGCTTAATTGCGTTATTGCAATGTTACTGTGGGCTCTTACAATGCTATACATTAGAATATGATGTAATTAGGACGTGAGCAGTACAATTAATTAACCATTCAATTACTGATTAATTGTAGATTCATACTCATTAATGAAAATAATTTTGGAAAAATAAATGTTTAAATTGAGTATAATATTTGGTTATTTTTCTTTAAACAATATATATATATTTATATATGCTCAGAAATGTAGATAATATCTACTCTGGAAAATAGCCGTGTCCACAGTTATTTTCTACATGTCTATGCATTTCACCTCACTCGATGCTCCAACATACATATATTAAACATTGAAAGTACAGACGTGGGTATTCAATACACAATACCTCTGGTTACACCAACAATAATCACCACAAAGCTGCAAATCGCATCTAGATAAGAATGAAAGGAAGAAAAGTCTTTACATTTATGTAAATATATATATTTTAACGTGTCAGGATCCAACGGCTTAGCTCTTGATGTTTTAATAGATAGTTCCAGACAAATAGAACTACCTGTTGAAACAGCAAGAGCTCAGCTATCGTTATATAACCACGCCTTAATACCGACTCATTGTTATATAACCACGCTCTAATACCCCAAGTATCAAATACTATTTTGAGTAATGATCTAACCAGTTTCAAACTGAATCAATTCCTGATTTATATATATATATATATATATATATGTGTGTGTGTGTGTGTGTGTGTATGTGCGTGTTGTGTGTGTGCGTGCGTGTGTATGTATGTATGTGTGTGTGTGTGAGTGTGTGTGAGTACATATATAAGCGATCAACTTGTAGAACTACTGAGCGTGTTAAAGATTTCGAATGTTTATGCTAACTTAAAGTTAGCATGTAAATTCATAAATGGATATATATATATATATATATATATATATATATATGTATATATACAAAGAAGAAATTAAAAGATGGTTAAAAAAGTTCCATATATTTTATTATGCGCATTTCGAAAACAACATCATCCTGGGACAAACATTGTGTTCTCATCAGATAAAATAAGGCAACATGATATGAGGCCCCAAAACACTTGTGAACAGAAAAATATGAGAGAAGAGAAAAAAATAGGAAAAATGAAAAAAAGGAAAGAAGAAGGAAAAAGGAAAAAAGAAATAGAAGAGAGGAAAAAAAGAAAGAAGGAGGAGCGAGAAAGAGAGAGAGAGAGAGAGAGAGAGAGAGAGATAGAGATAATTTTGATCGGGAACGCTGTCAAAAATGAAAAAAACACATGTGAATAACGGCTAAAAAAATATATAATAATAAAAATAAATAAATAGATAGATAAATAAATTCATGAGGTGAATGTGCTAATATAAAACTATTAGAAGTCTAGAATAAAGAAACTGGGTATATTATTTAATATTGAGTTTGAATACTAAAAATTCGATTAAGAAGTGTAAAAATATATTAATAAAATAAAAATAAAATAAAATAAAAATAAAAATGAAATTAAAAATAATTATAATAATTACAAAAAAGGGGTGTTTTTTAAATAAAATAAAATAAAATAAAAAAATAATAAAATAAAATAAGATAGACTAGAATAAAAAATAAAAATAAGAATAGTTTATCTATGTCAAAATTAAAAATTGCTATTAAAAATTTATATATGTGGGGTATAGTATTTGATTATTATTTTATATCAACAAGTAAATAAAGAAAATTGCTAGAAAAGTTTATAAATGTAGAAAGACATATGACGTCATAGATTGTTTACAAAATCTAAGAAGGTTTGATCGAAAAAAAATTACGTCAATAAAGAACGAAGGTGAAAGGTTTAATAATGCAGAGAAACGGGGATTAATACATTAAGTTAAAAATTAGCCGTTATTCGTAGATTAAGTAATAGGACATTAGCTGTATACTTTGTGAAAGGTCTTAAAAGATTTATGAATGCAGAGACCAAATACGTCCGTACGTCTATTTATTAAAGAGTTGAAAATCGAGATAATGGTAAATTTTTCAACTAGACATATATATACACCAGTTCTACCAACTGTTGAGTGATACTTATCTGATATACGCATAGTTTTATTGTTCTACAATATTACTCACCTCCTACATTATGTATATATATATATATATATATATATATATATATATATATATATATATATATAGATATAGATATAGATATATAGATATATATAAATATAATAAAAAACGAAAAATCAGTGATGCATCTCAAATCAAATTATTGTGTGTTACAATTCTTTCGCCGGCAGACAGCTCGAGACACGATCATTGCATGGATCTTGTCTCATGCATCTGAAATCAAATTATTGTGTGTTACAATTGTTTCGCCGGCGGACAACTCGAGATGCGGTCACTGCATGGATCTTGTCTCGAGATACAAGATCCATGCAATGATCGTGTCTCGAGCTCTCCGCCGGCGAAACAATTGTAACACACAATACCTTGATTTGAGATGCATCACTGATTTTTCGTTTTATATTATACCAGTTTATCAAAGTTCTTTGCTCCTGTATAATGCGCAAATTCCTTTCATGTCCAGTTCTAGTAGGGTCTTATACTTCTCCGTGGCTCCTTCATATACTCTGATTCTGTCTCTTTGGTTGTAGCCAGAGAACTGCATGCGGTTGATGAAGTGTTGGATGTGTCTTTTCATTTCTGTTGGGTCGCACATGCGGGATACGTTCTTCATCACTCGTACCAGTCTGCGATCAGAATATTAAACTTAGCACTACTGGACATTGCTGAGTTTTTGAGTATCAGGTACGAGTGATCAAGAACGTGTCCCGCATGTGCGACACAACAGAAATGGAAAGACACATTCAACACTTCATCAACCGCATGTAGTTCTCTGGCTACAACCAAAGAGACAGAATCAAAGTATACGAAGGAGACACGGACAAGTATAAGACCCTCATAGAACTGGACATGAAAGGAATTTGCCCATTATACAGGAGCAAATGATGGAATAGCTTAGATAGGGCTAGACATAAGATAGGGAAAGCCACCTCATGGTACGACAACCAGAGATACTAGAGTGTCATGTTTGTTGACGCTACCCCTGGAGGGAAATTAGCTAACCAGTGTAGAAAGGCCCTGAGAAAGACCCACTTAAAGATTAAGGTGGTAGAAAAGCCAGGAACCACCATAAAATCACTGATCAGCAAAACCTAACCTTTTAAGAAAACATACTGTACTAATAGCAAATGTATCATATGTAAGGTAAACCCCCGGATAAACTGTAAAACTAGAAACGTAGTCTATATCATAAGATGTACAGAGGTTACTTGCAGAAACATGACAACAACATACATAGGCGAGACAGCTCGTAGCATAGGTGAAAGGATAGACCAACACTAGGGGGAACTAAAAGGACGAATAAACGGTCCAGTACTATACGAACATGCCAGACAACAACACGACGGTAACATAGACAACATAGAAATTAGAATAATATCTAAACATAGAAATGACCCAGCAGATAGGCAAATCAGAGAGGCCAGTGAAATAGAACTTAGAAGGCCAAGGCTAAACAGAAAAAAATGAATGGAATAACAACAACACCCAAACAAACAACACTGACCTAAGAGAAGTATAAATAAATAAATAAATAGATAAATAAATAAATACATACATACACAAGCACAATAACAACAAACACATATAAACACACACTAGTAAATATAGAATACATTAACCAATACACAGTCACCCAATCACGAACACACATCAAATAAAACACTATAACACACGCATATATATATATATATATATATATATATATATATATATATATATATATATATATGTATATATATATATGTATATATATATATATATATATATATATATATATATATATATATATATATATAATATGTTGAGAAGGTAACACACCAGAGAGAGATATATAGTGCGTTATCAATAATACAGGGAAAAAACCACCAGTGTATGGAATCTATAACCTATGAAAGGCAGACTATAGACACGATAATTAAAAATATAAATTAAAGCGTAAATAAATACCTCTATAACTATATTACACACGTACAAATCCAGAGATATGTTTCGCCAGAGAAATTGTTGAAAGAAATGTTAGTCTCGGTTCATCAGTTATCGTGATATATATATATATATATATATATATATATATATATATATATATATATATATATATATATATATATATATATATATATATATATGTGTGTGTGTGTGTGTGTATGTGTGTGGATATATATGTATATATAAATACATATCTGTATATATTTACTTTAACTGCTTGGAGGCCATCATGTGACCGAGACAGACATTCACTGTTAGTGCACTATTTGTAATCAGATTTTTTCCGATATATGGCGATGGATTATAAATGAACGGAAAAGAGAAACCTTGAATGTGCACATATAAATACGGCATAGAAATATGCGATTATTTACTATCTGTTAATCTTACTACATATATGAATGGTTGTGACTATATTTGCTTCCCCAGTCGGAGTTAGAGAGAGTTTCCGCTAGAGCTTTCCTATAAATAGAGTGCTACAGGAATTATTGAATAGAGAAGGACCGACAAATTGAAAGTGCAGCCAGGAAATATATCAAATTAGAAAGATTAATATACTTGTTGGCTATAAATATACATATATATATATAATCGTTTGGAGTTAGAAGGCCAGAACAATGCAGGTATGGATATAGAATATAAATACAAATGCAAAAGATATTGCTGACACTTAGTCTTTTACCTTAAATTTATTTGAATATCCTTAATTTTCGAGATAATATCTCTTCTCCGGAGGGAAATAAAGGGGTTAATCTAGTGTTCTAATTAGCTTGCCAAGTCATGCTGACAGGAAATAGTAAGCATGCGTGTGTGTGTGAGATGGTACGTGGAGGTGTAAGTGTGGGGCTAGGTGCTCTATCATGTTAAAAAATTGGATGTTGAGTTCTAGTCTGTAATTGATTGGTGGTTGTGTTTTGTCTATAAGTACTTCTTTAATTCTAAGATTGCCGAGGTTTCTTTCCTTAGTTTCTATTCTAACTATTATGTTTTTGTCTGTGTTTTTGCATTTCACAAGGTGTTTCTTAAATGAGGAAGCGTTAGTGTTGAGGTGTACTTTTTTTCTAACGTGAAATGGTCTGGTGGTGCTACCTATGTAGAAATTGCTGCATTTGTCGCACTCTAATCTGTATACGACGTAAGCCTGGTGGCATAGGTCTGTGTCGTCGATGGGGCAGTTGGCAAGCCTGCAGTGGGTGTCATGCCTGGTGGAGTGACTTTTGGTTAGCTGTCCACGTAGAGAAGGTCCTGAGCAGTCCAGCTGGATATCTAGGCCCTCTCGTCTGATAGCTCTGCGGATGGCTGTTGTTGTTTTGTCACTGAAGTGTGAGAGCTTCAGGAAGCAGGTGTTAGTGCTTCGGGTGTGGTGTCCTCTGTTGTTTCTGGCACGGTTCGCGGTGGACGTCGGGTATCCGTTCAGTTTAAGTACTTCCAGGAAATGTGTAGTGTGTGTGTGTCCCGGTCTCTTGCGTCGGTGCATTTGTTCTGGATACGTGTAGTTCGTTCCTTATGTATCCGAAATTAGCGCTGACTGGGAGGGCTGATCTGAAATGTACGAACAGGTCCCTGCTCGTGGCTTTTTTATAGAAGCAGGTGTGGATGTCGGCTTCCTCTGTTACCTTCACGGGATTATGTTAGGTTGAGTATGTCATCTACATATCGGGTGAAGAAGGTATTGGAATGGCAGGTGTTGAGGGTTCGGCATTCCAGCTGGTTCGTATAAGTGATGGCCACCAGGCCCGATAGGCTAGAACCCATGGGTAATCCTGTTGTATGTGTGTATGTGTGGTGGTGGAAGGTGAAGTACGTGTTGTCCACTGTGAAGGACAAAAGATGGTGTATGTCCGTCGGACGGAGGGCGTAGCAGTGGACGTCTTCTGCCATCACGCAGTCCGTCAATAAATCGACAGCTGGATGAGCGGGGACTGTAGTGTAGAGGGAGACAACGTCGAGACTAAAGGCGTATCTATTTAATTTAAGTTGCTCTGGCTGGAGTTGGTGTAGTCTATGTATGACCTCGTCGGAGCTACTGACATGCCCGGGAAAGGTGGAGTAGAGGCTTGAGGACCTGGGAGAGGAGCCAGGAGATTTTGTAAAGGGCCCTTCTATGCTAGAGACGGTGGGTCTTATTTGTGTCTTAGTACTATTCTTGTGGGTCTTGATGAGGTGATAGAAAGTGGGCTGTCTGCTATTTCTAGTGGTGTAATTGAACTTAAATTTATTTGGGAGTTGTCTTGTACTACATATGTCGAACCAGATGGAGTTGGCCTGTTTTTCGATCTGGGCTGCAGTTATGTGCTGGACCTCTGTATACAGTTAGTTGTCGCTTAAGTGTTCAAAGGCTAGGTTGTTGTATGTGGCTTGAGAGATGACACAACACTCTTTACCTTTGTCGGATGGTAAGTATATGAGTTCCCTATTCCGCAGATTCTTCAGGGCGAGTTGTTGCGTCCTGGAGAAGTTTGGGGCTATCTTCTGTTTCCATTAGATGTTAAATACGTAATGTTTTAGGCTCGGGAATTTTTCTTCCCGCCCGCGGTTGGCAGGAGGTGGACACAGTGGGCGGTCCAGCTGGTATAGCGGGAATCTGGTTGTGTTAGATTCCGTGGTGTTGTTGCCGAGGTTCGATATCCATTTTAGTTGGTAGGCGGCCCGACAGAAATTCGTTTCTATGTCGAGCCATAATTTGTCGTCCAGTCACTCTTTCAATATGAACTTGGGTCCCAGGCTGAGGAGGTCTAGTTCATCTCTGGAGAGGGATCCTGTCAAGTCTGTGACGAGGTGTTTTGCGTCAGGTGTGTTGTTGGTTGGGGCGCCGCTACGTTCGATGTTGGTACCGTCTTGTTTGCCTCTGTTGATGCTGAGAGTTGGGATGTTGTTAGGACGGTCAGCTGTGCTGAGTTTGAGAAATATTTGCTTTAGGCGTATTTTCTCGTAATCTCGGCGATGGTATATATATATATATCCGTGTGTATATATTAGTGTTTTTTTTCAAACTTGGGCATGATTAAAGAAATGTCTACGTTTTTATGATAAATATTTACTTTTTATTTAGGGATTTTCGTTTTTTTCATCATTTGTTTATTGGTTTCATTATGCAATTATATATTTCAAAACGAAAGAAAATGTTTGTCAGTAAGATTTGGTACTACATTTATTTATTTAATATTTTAATGGTAGTTAATCTACTCCATCGCATTATTGGCAGCTATTTAAGCAAATATAAATTGCTATTTCTAAACTGTAAATGAATTTGTCACCCTCGAAGAACTAGACTGCTGATAGTGCAGAAAAAGTAATCAATAAATATTAATATTTATGCAATCTAGAAAAAATCTATTATAGATAATGGATTTGATTAATATATTCCATACATACATACAAACTTATATACATACATACATATGTATATATACACACAAAATGCATTTTTATAAGTAGAGGTGTCCACTTCGCTGTAAAAATTAGAATATATATATACGTATATATATATATATTCATCTATATTAAAACTATATATATATATATATATATATATATATATATATAGTTTTAATATAGATGAAATTCTACAGGACTAGAACTGTTTCATTCTTTAGAAATCATCAGGAATCTACGCAAATTCCTGATGATTTCTAAAGAATGAAACAGTTCTAGTCCTGTAGAATATCATCTATATTAAAGCTTTTATACTCTGCTATGTATTGAGTACTTTACTTACTGTGGTTACCTCCGATTCAACCCGGAATAACTTACCATATATATAGGAAAATGTTTAACCCCGACGGCAGTGCTCAAGCCGTTTCGACGGCTATTTCTGGTCCATCTGGTTCCTTACCACACTTACTTCGTTATATATATATATATATATATATAATAAAATATAGAGAAAAATACTGCAGGTAGAACATGGATAACATGTAATAAAATGAGTCCCTCATCAATGATTTGCCGACGATCATAGATATTTCATTGCATTAAAAATCATATACCTCACGTCGGTGCAATAATAACCAAAATAAGTTATTAGGACAATTGAAACGCGTAAAGCGAGTGAGACAGGAGAACAACAAAGAGTATAGCTAACCGTAGGGGAAAGAAACAAGCTTCAAAAATTATTCTGTTTAGCATACGCTAGGTGAATATATGAGCGCTTTTAGAACAGACCCGACACGAGCGATTATGTGAGAAGGGTGAAATATAGCCTTCGTGGTGTACAGGATGAAATGAAGAGAAGAGAAACAGTGAGTGAGTGAAAGTGTGAGGAAGAGTTAACTGACATGACAGAGGGGGAGAAACAGAGAGAATGGGGGAACAGTAAGAGAGAGAGAGAAAAAAACACAGAATCGCAGTGGTAAATAAATGTAATAAAATATAGAGAAAAATACTGCAGGTAGCCACATGGATAACATGTAATAAAATGAGTCCCTCATCAGTGATTTGCCGACGATCATAGATATTTCATTGCATTAAAAATCATATACCTCACGTCGGTGCAATAATAACCAAAATAAGTTATTAGGACAATTGAAACGCGTAAAGCGAGTGAGACAGGAGAACAACAAAGAGTATAGCTAACCGTAGGGGAAAGAAACAAGCTTCAAAAATTATTCTGTTTAGCATAAGCTAGGTGAATATATGAGCGCTTTTAGAACAGACCCGACACGAGCGATGGCTATGTGAGAAGAGAGAAAAATAGCCTTCGTGGTGTACAGGATGAAATGAAGAGAAGAGAAACAGTGAGTGAGTGAAAGTGTGAGGAAGAGTTAACTGACATGACAGAGGGGGATAAACAGAGAGAATGGGGGAACAGTAAGAGAGAGAGAAAAACACAGAATCGCAGTGGTAAATATACATATATATATATATATATATATATATATATATATATATATATATATATATATATATATATATATATATATATGTATAGGGTAAAACATTGATGTAATTCAATTCTAGAACTCAACGTGCCTTTTCCACATAGGAGTATTTTGAGGATAAGGAAACACAAAGTAGTTTAGTTGATAAAGTCCTTTATATATAAGGCCATGATATATGTTTCGATGACGACAGAGGTCACGCGATACTGCGTAGTATCCAGTGCTATGAACTCATCAGACAGCTTTTTACATAATAAGTTTTCAATCAAGGAAGTAATCCAAATTTGAAGTGACAAGGGAACAGACCAGCAGCGATGTTCATGAAGCGATTGTCCGTTCCCATGTGAGCTTCAATTCACGTCAACAGGTCTGCGCATGTGTAAAGAAGGATATGTAGCTGATTACTATTACAAACCATAGCAAACTATCCTAAGGATAATCCCCCCCTCCCTCCCGCGTTTAAGGTAGCACGGTGCCACTCAGCCAGCTCCAAATCCGGCCGATATTGTGCTAGCGGAAGACAAAATTGCTGTGTAAATGAGGTATTTTAACTTTTAGTGGCTTTTTATATGACCTACATATAACGGCCAAATTTTGGGGTCGAGATATTATGCTTTCTTGATGGAAGTTAAAATTAGTAAATAAGACTGAATAACCGAAATAAAAAGTTTTGAATTTTAGTAAATTAAAGAATATAACCTATGGTATAGAAAGCGATATCTTAAACGAAAACAAGTAAATAACATCCTCCATCAAAATGAAGTAATACACATAGTGAGAGATAAAAAATACACACACACACATACACATAGGTATATATATATATCTATATATACGCGTCCATATATATATATATATACATATATATACATATATACGCGTGTGTGTGTATGTGTGTGTGGTGTGTGTGTATGTGTATGTGAGTGTGTGTGTATGCATATATACACACACACATCCATATGCACAGCCGAGTATATTAAGATAAAAAGAGGGCAGAAGTTGTAAATATAGTGATGTTCACTACATTCTCGAATTAGTGACTTTTTATAGGCTTAAAGATTATGCTTAGACAAAAGAATTGACTGTTCCCCGCAAATAACATTGATACATGCTCTAGATATTATGTTTTCGTAATTGAAATTAAAGTTAGCAATACGAATGACAAGTAGAAATTAAAAATCCTATTTGAAGTAAAGAAGGAATACATCCTAAAGTGTGGAGCGTGAAAATATAAAGAAAAATAAGTTATATTATCCTCTATCACTTGAAATTAACAATGAAAAACAATGAAAAATTGAAAAGTATGAAAAGAATATTAAAATTAACAAAGAAAAACAATGAAAATAACATAGTGAAAGAGGGAAACAAATATTATATATGAAAATACATAGAGTTTTCTTTATTAACCACAAGGGTTTACATAAAGTAAGATATTAAGGAAAATACAGGACAATACAGGACGGTACAAATGGGCATTTCTGCGTGTAAAAAAACCCAAAGAATCAGAGGATGTAACAAAAAAAGAGACAATGAAAAATTCCCCAGTAAGAGGGAGACTTCCGAGGGGCATTCGTGGAGAAAGGCCATTAAAAAAGCCACGGTGACCCTGACTACCAGGGCAAGTGCCCTCTCCCAGTTTTCCACCTTCAATTTACAGGCACATACTCAGAGTAGGCCCATTTACACGGGCCATTCTTGCCTCTCTCACCCATCTGTCAACAAAATGCTGGGAAGAGAGCACTTCTCTCTCTCCCCTGATTTTTCTTTTCAAATGAAATTTGAAAAAGTTAATCAGGGCAACACCGAAGAGGTAAGTGTTCGTCTTCAGATCTTTCAAACGCGTCCACCATACTATCTCTTTCGCCATGGCCACCAGACAGATAAAAACTGCCTGCCCTTCCCGGCTAAAGGAAGAGGGCGGGGCAATCATCACGATGGACTCAGCTGATAGGCGGATCCGTTCTACACGCCACTGCAGGTGTACGATATAAACCCACAAGTCAGCAATGCTAGGACACTGGACGAATGCGTGCAGGACGGTTTCGTCTCCTGCGCGCATCTCGGACATGCCCGGCTGACGGCACTTCCATGCCTGTAGAGTTTATCCCGAACTGGCAAAGCTCCTCGGTAGCACTGCCAGGCCAGGGATTTCTGGAAATTGTCCATAGGCCCCGGCCCGAAAGTTCTTCCGAAGAGATTGGCTAGTTGATTTTCGTCGACACCTAGAGTTTCCCCAAGTACGTCGTCGCTCTTCTACTCCACTAATCCTCTATAGAACGCCAAGGTGGAGTTTCCACCGATCACATTGCCCGATGGTCGAGGGCTGTGAGCGCCTGAAGACATTCCAGTCTCCAAGCGCTCCCTCTCGGTCTCCAAGCGCTCCCTCTCGCCTGAGCGCGTGTCTACGCATCATCAGCCACGCTGCCCAGCCTTCCACGTAGCGGGTGTTGACAGCGGGTGTGGACCGCCTGGCCATCGGAGCGCGCCCCATCCTCAAAAAGCGAAAGTGCAAACGCTTCAGCGCAGTCATGCGAGGCTTAGGTCAACGTACAACGGTCAGGCGATAGTAGATAACGGACGCAATGTACGCATTCGCCACCTCCGCTCAATCTTTCAGGGATAGCTTCCTCTCTGCCCATTTCTGGATGAGAGAAGCCACCCTGCTCATCACCTCGTCCCAGATTTTGTCCGTCTGGAGGTACGACCGAACCAGACCCCTATCAATTTAACCGGTCCGTCCGTCCGGCGCCGGACTACGCTGTTGGACGGCATTGACCTGCCTCTCCAAGTGCCGAGCTGCAGATGCACCGACTTTTCCTGGTTGATCATTGCTCCTGTCACCACTTCGTATTCTCTTAGTGTAGTGACGATCGCCTCGATGTGTTTGGCGTTCGACACCACTACGGTGACATCGTCCGCATATGCTGACACGGAACTTCCGCATAGTAGTTAGCGCGGGACCCCCCTCAACGTCTCCAGTTTGTGCAGTAATGGCTCGAGAGTCAATATGTACAAGAGGGACGAGAGGTTACATCCTTTGCGGACCGAGCGCATGATGTTGAATGGTTCCGAAAGGTGACAGTTCACTCTCACCATAGAGCAGATGTCGCTGTGGATGGCAACGATCCAGCCTCTGAAGACGGGCCCAAAGCCAGACGTCCTCAGGACTGCCGCCAGATAACGATATAATAAGAGGTTAAAAGGACGTATCGAGAGTTGAAAAGAAAATATGTAAGAACCATGCTTAACGAGAAATCAGTGAACTTAGTCTTTGTAGTGTGCTAACAAAATCAATAGTCCAATCTATATCCATACGATAGTTTGGTGTTTTGCAATACTAATCAGCAACATATCCTACTTTTACACATGCGCAGACATGTTGTGATGAATTGAAGCTCTCAGGGGAACGGATATTCGTTTTATGAACATCAATGTTTGTCCGTTCCCTTATCACTTTACTTTCGGATTACCTCTGTGATTGTAACCTTTTGTGGTGAGATCCTGGCACTGGGTACTATGCATAATCGCGTGACCACTGTCGTCATCGAAATATGTATCACGGCTTTATCAATAAAGGACTTTATCAACTAAGCTACTTTGTATTTCCTTATTCTCTCTCTCTCTCTCTCTCTCTCTCTCTTTCTCTCTCTCTCTCTCTCTCTCTCTCTCTCTCTCTCTCGCTCTCTCTCTCTCTCTCCTCTCTCTCTTTATATATATATATGTATATATATACATGTATATAATACTACTAATAATAATAAGGTCCGAAATGTTTTTTTTTTAGGGGGAGGGGGTCGATTAATCGACCCAGTGCATTTCTGGGGCTTTAATAGTAATAAAAAGGATGAAGTGTTAGGGCTTCATTACCTTTATTGAGATGTGACACTCAAAGTTCGATCTGTATCGATCTGCCCCGACTCTGGAATCAAAATGTCATCGGACATCTGTTATGGTAATGACAATATATATATATTTACCAATATATCATAACTTGTGTGTTACACCTCTATTCTTTTAAATATCATATCCTCACACAAGATACAGAAAATGCCAACAAAAACAGATACAACTCTTATCAACACAAATGAAGAGATTCTACAGGAACTCAAGAAAATTAACACCAATCTATCTGTGCTGGTCGACAAACTTGACTCCACAACTAAGGAAACCGTCACCGGATACAAACCCTCCGAAATCGGCGATAAACTTCAAACCCTTTGCGATACTATCCAATCTATGTTCACTACTACCAACCCAGGAAAAACCAACGAAGAACCATGTGAGATTGATTCATACAAAATGAAAATTCGAACAATTCCAAAATGGAACAAATCCCTCAGAGACAGAAAGTTCTCATTCTGGAAGATGATACAAAATCACAACAAAGCGGAGATATATGAAAAATGGCTTAACTCAACCCCTCTAACTCTCCCCCGTAAAATACAAATAAAGTCCATTCCAAATGAACCCGAACCTCAAAGACACCTTAAGGAAAGAATGGCATTGGAAAAAATGAAAACAGAAATTGAACTTCTTAAATTGAGGGCCCAGACAAATGAGGAAAAAATCAAAACCATCGATGAAGAGATCCTCCTGGAAATCAACAATAAAACTGAAGGCCCCAAGGTAGAGAAGATCTCCAAATTATGGAAAAGAGACTGCAACAGAGAAGAACTGTAATCCCTTCAACGCTGGGAAAAAAGTGCCGCTTGGTTCCTACGCTATGAATCGACTTTTCAAACGGATTACACCTCCAATAACCCGTTCATAAAAATAGGAAAACCCATAACTGAACCGCACAACAACTTCGCAAACCCCCAAGCCACTAACAAACGAAGAAGGAAGCACCACACCGAAGATGAACTTCCCAACCTCGCTACCATAAGAAGGAACAAAAACCCTAGAAATCATCTCCCCCTGAATGACATTTACAACTTTCCCCCTTCAAGGAGACACCATACCAAATCACTCAACTACTACGCGGATGCCTCATCGTCAAACATAGGGAAAAGATACCACCACCATGATAGATGTAACAACTTCCCCGCTTCAAGGGGACAGAAAGGCAATTTCCAGTTTCTCAACTCTCGCTTCCACAATACACAACAAACCCACACCACACGATACAACTAACAACGTAGGCCACCTATAACACCACAATCCAACATGGCACATAGAAACACACACCCATACTCGCAGTACAGGAACACCCCATTCAATCTACAACCACCAACCCGAACCACATTTTACAACAACAAGGAATATAAAAAACACAGGAGACCACTTAACATCAGCAGACAACCCCTCTACCCCAACCATTTTTTAGACACAGCACACAGATACAGGCAAACAAAATAACACAAGACAGGGAGGATAAACCGATAGTAATAAAAATTATCAATCTAACTAGTGCAAAACCAACACCCAACCTTATCAACTTACTCTCCAAAGGTCTTAAATTCACACCGACCCCACTACGTCCTAACTACTATGAAATGAAGGAATACATCACAGACTTCTGTAGAAAGTTACGACTCAGTGAAGAACTATTCGACCAGTACAATGAGGATGAATCATTAGCCAGAAATAGAAGCAATTACACCCCATCAAAAGGTAGGAATAAAATCATGGACGAATTCTGTGAACACATCACAAACTTCCCTTACCAACACTTGCACAGACAAAAACACAAGCCAAACCACAACAAGAAAGAATGAGAAGAATTAAATAGATTAAAAACAGACAGAACCATTACAATTAAAGAGGCTGATAAAGGGAGTGCAGTAGTCCTAATGGAGACAGAATTCTATATCAACTTAGCGCTCTCCACTTTGGAAAACGAAACATACTACGAAAAAGCTGAACACTACAATCAACAGAAAATTATGAGAAACCTAAAAACTCTGATCAACCAATACAAAGAAGGACTCACTAACAAGGAATTCAGCTTTCATCACATACTTCACAAGTAAATCCAGCCTTTTCTACGGTATAAAAGCGAATTAATGAGTAAGGCATGCAAGGAATCCACAGACATAGTCATCAATGTCCCCTCACCCAATGATCTCAAATTAAGACCTATAATAGCAGGCCCCGCTTGCGAAACCCACCGCCTTAGCAACTTCATTGATACCCTTCTCAAGCCTTTTCTCAAACACATCAAAAGCTATATAAGGGACGACCTAGATATGCTCAACCACCTCCCTAATATGCCCCTTTCTGAACAAACCCTACTAGTGACGTTCGATGTAGTCAACCTATACTCCAACATCCCCCACAACCTAGGAATAGAAGCTATCCAATTATGGCTGGATAATTACCGCAATGAACTTCCACAACGCATCAAAATAGAATTCGGGATAGAGGGACTCAAATTTTTCTTGGAGAACAATTACTTCGTTTTCAATAACAAACCCTACAGACAGAAATCTGGGACCGCTATGGGAACGAAAACAGCCCCCACTTATGCCAACCTAGTCATGGGATACCTGGAAATCACCCTCTACACTTAAGTCCTAAACAAATTTGGAAACACTCTCCACTTACACATAGAAAGGAACTGGAAGCGATATCTAGATGACTGCTTCATCCTTTGGCACGAAAACATAAAGAAACTTAAAGAATTTCACACCCTTATAAATGGGCTCAACACGAATATTAACTTCACAATGGAATACAGCCATCAACAACTCCCCTTCCTCGATATCCTCATTAAGATCCATAACAAAAAAATAGAAACAGGCATATACTACAAGCCGACAGACTCCAAGCAATATCTTCCTTTCAACTCGTGCCACCCTAGACACGTTAAAATTAAGATTCCCTACAACTTAGCCAATAGAATCTGTACTACAGTCTCCAATAAAAACACCTGCTACTTACGGCTACAAGAACTAAAGGACACACTCATAGGCAGGGACTACCCTGCATCACTAATTGACAATGGAATCCAACGTGCCCTAAAACTCAGTATCCAGGACCTTAGACACCCTAAAGTAAATCAACCGAAACTAAAAGCTCTTCCATACATCTCCACACACAACCCCCTCAACAATGAGGCCTTTGACACCATCCTCCCGAACATCCCTGTGTTGAAAAAGGACCATAGAATGAACCAAATCCTACGAACACACGATATCATAAAGAGCAAAATACAATCCAAGTCAATGAAAAACATCCTAACACATGCCAAAGTACTGCCAACCACAACAACAAAACCCACAGTAAAAAAATGCGATAGACCCAGCTGTGGCATATGCATCAACTTAATAGAGGGTTCGGAATTCTATTTCAAAGAAGGACAACGTTTTATAGTAAAACACAATTTCACATGCGCATCAGAAAATCTATTATATGTATTAACTTGCTCAGGTTGTCGAGAACAATACATAGGCCAGACCAAAAACAGCCTCCGCCAACGCATGACTGTCCATAGATCCCAAATTAAAATACGGGAATACAGGAAAATACCACTGAGTGAACACATTGATACCTGTGCCGCCCAAAATCATCCCAACTTCAGAATCTTTCCCCTCTACAAATTTAAAGATAATGCCACCCACACCCAGCGCATCAGCAAGGAATCTTACTTTATTAACAAATACGAACCCCGTCTAAACACTTCCTCCTAAGACGAACACAATATACACACGTCAACATACATACCTACATCAGCATACATCTCTACCCACATATAAACACAATGACATACGTAAACACACATGTTCTATGGTGCAACACAAATATACACACATTTGCATACCTTTTCATGTCTATAGATATAAACGTGCCGACACACACACATGCATTGCACACTGATGGGCACATACATATTTGTACACAAGTATTCCATTACGGCAAGGCCTAATGGATTCCCCTTGCAGTACGTACGATATGGACACACTCACACACACCTAGGTATTATGCCAATACTATATATCATTTCACACCTTTTATTATTAAGGTTTTTGATGTTCTATTGAGAGAATCGATTTTACTGAAAATATCGAATAATGTACACCATTTCACCAGTATCACAAAAACAATTACTGGTCCACCCACACACACACACGTGTATGCGCACACACGCACATATATACACACACACATACACACGCGTACATTAACATACAAAGAGACATATACACACACACAAACACACACACACTTCTCCGTATAAGACAAGAGCTGAAAAATATCTTTTAACATGTCAAAATATCCCACACACACTTACAGACACATTCCTACTGACCATCCCTCTACCACGAATTACTCTACTACTACTACACACACACACACACACACACACACACACACACACACACACACACACACACACACACACACACACACACACACACACACACACACACACACACACACACACACACACACTTGTCTTAATAGGCATTTGAACTATCAACAGGCTGCGGTTCGCACACACATCCCTGCTGACCATTATCACAACAACGAACCTCTTTACTACTACTACTACACACACACACACACATATTTGTTTTGAAAGACTTATTTTTCAGTGACTTCTCAATCAGCCGACACAAACCTACATTTGGCGCAAAATCAATTTTTAACATTCACATGACCTCTACCGACCAATCAAAATTGTTTTGACCACAAACATTTTTGCAACACGAATTGGCGCAAAACTTATTTTAATACCGCTGGAGCCACTTTTTTAACATAAAAACAGGTAGAATTTCCCAAACTAATCAGATTAGAGCAAACATCACGGACGCTCTATCTCAATATTATTTTTGAAAAGCATTAGAAATGCGCAACCGGTAAAACTTAAAACCAAAACTGAATACTCACCAATACTATTACCAATTCTCACTTATTCCTAATTAAACTATTTTTCACTGTGAACAATTTGTCAGCATTTTCTTTTCCGTTTACCAATATATATATATATATGAGTGTGTGTGTGTGTGTGTAAGTTGGTAGCTATGCGTATGTGTTTGTAATAGCATATTTGAAAATTGTGTCCACTTATGCCCGACGGCATGGTCAAAAGGTCAAGAATTTCGTTTCACAATCACAAGGACTTGAATTCATTCTCTTTGTTGGCTCTATTGGACAAGTGATTCTGTTTGTGTTACTTATATAACTAGGACTTGTAAATCGCTGGCTGGATGATGCATGTAATACAATCAGTAGCAAATGTTACCCACTGTCATTCGTTTATGGAATATCCACTTCCACAATAATTAAATAAGTAGGCCGTTCTGTTGAAAACTCAATTGGAATAATTAACATAGAAACCTACGTAGATCCATATTGTTTGCTTAATCTTGATTGCTAATTTATTAGCTTATTTCTTACAGGCGTGATACTCATTCTTAACTTTAGACCATGGTGATAAATCTGTGGTTTAGATGGCATCGTAATGGGAATTTGCAGTGTCTGTTTGCATATCGTTGTAGAAGTTTTAATATTAGCATCTGTGTCTTCTTATGTGAAATATATATATTTTAAAAAATCGATTAGAGTTGTGCTGCATATTCTGTTTAAAATAACTTTTTATTCTTCACCTGTCGTCCATATTCATACATACATACATACACATTTAACCACACACACACATACACATTCTCTTTATATCTATCTGTCTATAGTTTGCACACATACACACAGAAAACTAACCAATACATGAAGAATTAACGTTGATCAATGCAAGCGACTTTTATGAATTGAATGGTCAGTTTTCTACATACATTAAAACGTATCTCTGTGCGTAGACAGTATTAGAGCCAACACAGTGTTTTTTTTCTTTGTTTATACGACTCTATATACTAGATATCTAGAGGCTATCATACTAATGAGTAGAACCTATACAGAATCACGCGTCCTACACGAAATAGAGGTATAATACCATTCAGATAAAACTTAACATCTTAAATATGGAAACAACATACTAAATAACATATTACAACATATCTATGAAACCAGGATGGACACAGGTGGAATGTGTTTGATTTGAATTTTACTGGAAAGCGCACCAACTACTAAAAACATACTAGAAAGTTTTTCAAGAGTAATACATAATAGTATTTATAGGTAGGTACAAGAGAATGGTTACGCTTACCTTCAAATAGCGGCAGTGTTTTGATTTTAACGAATGTTTCATTAAATTGCAGTTAACAATTTACGTCTACCAGATGACATTTTCTAGATATAGACATCGAAATATCGTTTATTATTTTGGGCGGTGGATTGGCATATAGGTAGAGAGTCGGATGCCATGCTTTCCAGCATAGTTATTTCCCTTTAGGATCTGAGTTCACATCCCGCCGAGGTTAACTTTGCCTTTCATCCTTACGGCGTCGATAAAATAAAGTACCAGTAATGTACTGGGTATTTGCTTGCCTTGTGCCAAATGTAGAAACAGTTATTTTGATATACTATTCGTGGATTGGCAGTTTTGGTAGTGGGTCGGACGCCATGCTTTGACTCCTAGAGTTACGGCCCTTTCCATTCTGGGTTCAAATCCCGCCGAGATTAACTTTGCCTTTCATCCTTACGGGGTCGATGAAATAACGTACCAGTAATGCACTGTGTAATTGCTGGCCTTGTGCCAAAAGTAGAAACAATTATTTGGAAGAAAAATGTAATTTAGATATCACATTTAAAATATTATGTCAAATATGCAACGATGTACAAGGGATATGGGTGAAACGATACGTGGATCGTAAAACAGCTGAATACTCCAATTTATGGTTTTTATTCTCTGATATAACTTTAATACAGAAATATCGCAGTGTTAATACTCAAGTGATTGTTCAGTATTTAATGTCCCACGTAGGGATGTTACTTTTTAGTATATAACCAACATAGTATATTTCAACATGTATGCTTTGAAAATTCAAATATATATATATATGTACTAGCCGAATTACCCGTGCCTTGCTGGGGTTTTACACATTTATTTTTGTAAGTAAATGATGTTTGATTTTAAATCAGTGATAAAATTTATGGAGAAAAACTCTGCATTTCAATATTACTCAATGTAAAATGTAATGCATGAAAAATTGGAAAACATATTTTTTTTGTAATATATCAAATCAAAATTACATTATTAAATCTTATTCTTATTTTGTTTCATATAAATACTTTTTTTTTAAATATCTATTCAACACTTCATCATTTCATTTTTGTGTAAAGCATTATTTTCAAATTAGAAAGTCAAAGTTTAATTATTTATTTTTTAACATAATAAATACATGAAAATATATTTCATACGTTGTCCTAATGAAGAACTTCAGGGGAAACAACTTTTCTTATATTTCTACGATTGGCTAAAATGTAGAGATTTTTTGAAGTTCCAGTCCTTGAAACAGCCAAATGAAACATGCCATGACTGAAACATGGTTTGTCAGATCTATACCAATAGTTTTCAAAGTTTCACCTTGACTCTTATTGATGCTGATGGCAATGCATGGCCTCACTGGGAACTGCAGCCTCTTAAATGTAAAAGGCAACTCGCTATCACTTGGTATAAGTGGAATCCTCGGAATGAGAAGAGCTTGACCGTTGTAAGCCCCGAATATAATTGTTGCTTCAATCAAGTTCTCATGCAATCGTGTTACACCACATCTGCTTCCATTTATTGGCCAAAAATGTCACTATAGGGAGTTTAACCCCCATTAGCGTGTCTTCATATTATTGAAATTTGCTGAAAATTTGTTAATAGGCATCATATCTTATCCTTTACCCATCGTTTAAATTTCAAATAAATCGAAGGGAAATTATATTCAGCGGGGGTGTGTTCCCCCGGGAAACCCTTTGATTAAAATGAAATATACTTATCCAAGTACCCTGGGCAATGTAGTTTCAGAATATATATGGTTATGAGGTCTATCTCAAAAACCATAGGAGGAGTTCGTGAATAAACAAACAAACAAACAGACAGGAACTAGAACTTTATATGTATAAATTATTCAATGTATTATTCATTCGAATATTCAAATGCCAACATCGCTCTATCTATGTTATTGTTCTTGCTGTTGTTTAGCCCAAACTCAGGTACGAGCGAACAATTCTAGTATGTTACAATTTCTCTTTATTTCAGATATATTGGGATCGCGAATACACTATCCAATGGTAATGACGATGTTATTGATATTATTTGCTTATAACATCTAACAGGTCGAGCGATCAATTAGAGACTCCCGCGATGATTAGATTCTTTTATCATTATGGAGCGTCTATGGGTGTCCCTAATCGTTTGTTGACTAACTGTGTGGAATGGCAACTCACGAGGTTAGCCTTGTAGAAAGTGAAAAAAGATTACCTATGATATAAGGTGCAACATAATTTAGACGAGGGACAGTAGCGGAATAAAGATTGCCGCATATGTACAGGGGGATTGTTTCATTTTTCAACTGATGTTTGTTCATTTGCTTATAGGAAAAAAAAAAAAGAATTTCTTACATATTGGATAGATCTCAGGATTTCAGTATGACGTCTGTACTTTTAACAACGGTATTAGTGCGGTAATTGAAGAGAATTGGCTTCAACCGAGATTCAAAATTGAAATTGGCTTCTGGACTCTTCTTACTGCGAATGTCATACTTATTCTCGGATGTTCGCTGCATGTAACAGTACGCACGCATACATAAATACTCATATACATACACACATTCTCATTGTCTCCCCCCCCCCCCATTGTATTTGTTCCTCTCTTACTCTCTTATCTCACCTCCATATAATGAATAAAACAATTTCATTAGCCATTCTTCTATGACATTCTGTCCTCCTTTTCTATACTACAAGACAATCCGTATTTCACACAATCACACAGACTCGCGCGCACCCAACTTCTCTCTCTCACTCACACACACATTTTTTCTCTTTATTTCTGATTTTCCTTCTAACTCTCTGTGTTTTCTCACTCAAATAATGAATAACGGCTATCAGTAAATAAAGAACTTCCGTTCCATGTCACGTAAACGCTTTAGTCAACGAGTTTTGTCTGTTGGTTTCATGTGTGTGAATTAATAAGTGTATCCGTATATATGTCAATGTGCATTATCATACTGCATGCGTAAATGTGCATTTTAATAACATACTTCGACCGATAGAACGTTTAAGTCTCAACAAACATGCGGTCAGGGGATTTTCATTAATACCTGGCGAAATTTGATAAAACCTGTAGATAAATTATAGCAAACTAGCGGGATATAAACAACAACTCTGCAGCTCTTATTCTTGCTAAACCTGCTGCTGATTGTCTCCGTGTCAATCGATCTGATTCTATAGTCATCCTATCCATGACGAAACTGGACCTTGCATAGGGTGTTAAGTACCTAGGCTTACGCTGTCCTCTGAACCTTGCCATTTCTCACTCACGTAATTTATGGTATATTGAGCTGTTATTTTTAGGTAGGTTGACAACGAAGAGCTTCACTCGTTGGCTCATTGTTAGTGAGCTTGATGTTATCAGTGAGCAGCGTTAGCTCTTATTGGATTTGACGTTTGTAGTACAGCTTCACATTGGTAAGAAGAATGGTCATGAGTGTGTGGTGATAGTAGATGGTTTGCTGACAACTTCAAATTCTGCCGAGTTCTACTTTGAGTTCACCCGTTTGGAATTAGCGAAAGCTAGCAGAGGCACCCAGCGTTGCCCGGGAGTGAAAGTGTTCTAATATATTAGAAGAAAGCAAAACATGTGGTATAGAAATTTGTTATTCTAAATTCTATTTATTCTTCAACTGGGATACACGATGAAATCAATTCTAAATTATGAAAATACAAAATTCATCACTTTTTGAGGGGAGATGGATTTTATCATATGTTGAAGGAAATTACATAAGAGTTTCTGCATCAAAAACATTCTTTGTTTTCTGGTTTGGAGCAAAGTCAGATAGATCTTGTAAACTACCCACCCTGGAGCAACCAACATAAAGTTGACCATGAGAAAAGCAAGGCTCAATTGAGTGCAAGCCAGTAGATTTCAAAGTCTGACCTTGAGCTTTATTGATAGACATTGCGAAGCAAAATTGCACTTGGAATTGTCTTCCTTTGAATCCGAATGGCATGTCCGTTGGTTTAATTGGAATTCTTGAATGAAAATATCTTCCCCAGAGGCCCACCCAATGATGATGGAAACTTCAATCACATTAGATGATACTGTCTTCACAATAAACCTTGTTCTATTGCATAATTTAGGAAGTTCTAAATTTCTTAGAAACATTATTGGGACTCCAACCTTCAGAAAAAGTTTATGTGGAGGATTTCCAGGAGGTTCAAGAGAATCAAGGAACTCCGTTTGGGAGTGGGCAGCTTGAATTTCATCAATAACTGAATCAACAGATTTGTATTCCTCAATTACTGTTGGAATTTTATTTATTAGCTCATGTTTAATCCTTGATACTGTTTCATATTTTTAGCAAGAATTACCGTTTCACACTACCAATTGTATGAATTATAATGAGTAATTAAGTCTGGAAATACCCTGTTTTTCAATTTAGTTGGTGAATCCAACATGATAGCAATATGAGCCAAGTTTATATAACCATTCCCATCAATTGGTACTGTCCCATTTTCTAATTGAAGGAGTCGGATTGAAAACTGTTTTGTAGTATTGAAGGGAAATTTCTTTACTTTATTCCATAGCCGCGAAGACTTAATACATGCTTTTATTTCAGCTCCTTTTCCTCTCGCAATGACTGGTAATGTCTGTCTGAAGTCTACTGATAAAACTAATGTAACTCTTCCCATAGATCTATTATTGCCTCTTATGTCATGTAAGGTTTTATCAAATTTTCCAATGCCATTGTATGTGACATGGTGCATTCATCCCAAATGATCAGGTGGCTTTGGCCCAATGCTACTGCTGAACCTGAACGATTAATTATGTTCCAAATTGGACTATATATTGTGACCAGGTTTAGCGGTAATCTAAAAGCAGAGTAGGCTGTTTGTCCAACTAGGAGAAAGGTGGCAGCAATGCCAGATGATGCCACAGCAACTGCAATTCTTTTTTGTTGCCTTATCTTGGAGAGAAGCAATGTTGTTACAAACGTTTTACCTGTGACACCTGGAGCATAAAGAAAGAAAATGTTATCATATGAACAGCGTTGTTCTGGAAGAAGTTTAGGTTCATGTACATTCCGAAATGCAGTCAACACTGTGATGACATTATGTCTCCCTCTTGCTATGTCACTTGAAGTTAAAACATTAATTTGCCGATTCGTGTTTGGCACTCCAAAACTAGACTCTTGCAAATTCTTGCCTCCCATGACCAAAACTTGATCCTCAATCTCAATCAGTGTTTGATTGAAAATATTTTCAGAGAACTGAATATTGATACCTGAGATTTCCTGTTAAACTGCATACTTTAAGCCCTCAGCCATGACTTAACGATGTTTCATTCAAAGCTGTAGGGAACTGCCAAGTTGACACATGTTCAACATAATTGGTTAGGGAGTTTCCTTGGAGAATCTGACAGTGATGCTTCAGTCAATGCAAGGTTGCAATGCTCACCATTTTCTAAAAAAACGTTGTTGATAGCATGCTTCCCTATGTTTCACACACAGGACCATTTACTCTCCTCAGATCTTGGAATGATTTGGGACCACGTACTTCATGCAAAAGGAGCCGTAATTATTAGCGTTCTGCTTGGCTTGTAAACTCTTGCAAGAGTTTCAACTCCACGATTCTTCTTGTGTCATTTTTGTTTCTCCAAGTGTAATACTTGGGCAATTCTAGGTAAAGCGATTTTCTTGCATCATCATCTTCTTGATACAACTTAAAAAAGGCAGTAAGGGTAGTTTCTTTTGGAGAAGGTGCTTGTTACAAGGTCGTTTGTTTTGTAAAGATAGCCCTTTAGTCATTCTCTAGATAGATACTCAGATGAATGACGGCTGGGTGCCTCTAATGAATGGAAAAATTGAAACTGCGCTAAAATGCCTCATTGCTACTGATGTATCTTCCTCTCTCATACTGTGCAACTTCGTCATTTTTATTTATCTGCTGATTGCCATACTTCATAGGAGTGTATGATGCAGCATCTAAACCTTTGTTTATGTATTTGCAAACATACTTAATAGACTTAACAGAGTTGCAGAAATCAACATTGATATGGGCTTTGGAAGTTTTTTGTATGAAGAGGGCAGTAGGTTACAATCCATCGTTTGTCAATGGTGAATTCTTGCAAATTTCTTTTTTTATTTTCGAAGTGAATCCACCGTGCCAAGGTTTTCTCCTCCTGTAAACGGGGTAGCCACCTTCTCCAGTTCGAGGTTCTAGTACAGAGGGACGTGGGTAGTTTTTGGTACAATTATTATCCCTCATGCATGTTGAGGATGGATTAATTGAACCACAGGGCCCATGAATCACCAGGGACTTGACAACTTCATGCAGCAATATATCTTATTATAGATCAGACAGTTCAGCTGAGATAAATAAATCAATGTCATTTGGCCGAAGTTTTTCATGTAACCAAATCAAAATCTGGGTATGTGACAAACCTCGTGTTTGCCATTTTATTGTGTAAATGTCACATTTGACTGGTCCAAATACTTCACCTTTTTTAGGAGATCCATCAGCTTTATGAATTACATCTAAATACCCTAGCTATAATATCATAGTGATCTTTGATGATGATAATAAAGTTCACTCTTTCGTGCCATGTTGGGTTACATGTAAATGTAATGAAGAGGTCTGGATGACCATAGTGTCTGACATATGTAAGTGGATATTTGGTATGATTATGCATATACCGTGGACTTCCTTTAAAGCTTGATGGAATAATGACACAAAACTGTTCAGTTTTATTACAGCCAATGCTCCTTCATTACTGTTGGCATCTCTCAGGTGAATATAATCTGATGCACGGAGATCTTTCTGAGGTGATCTAATGTAAAGAAGCTTTTCTCCTTCAATTTTGCATATATATCAACTGCAAATTGCTGGAAGAGCTCACTTGAACGATAAAGAATATTGAAGTCTTGCTCTCTTAATATGAAATGGTAAGTTAGTGCATGAACACTTGTTTTAAGATCTGTTTTTTTTTTTTATACCAATATGATATTCATCTTGGGCAAATATACAGATTAATGGATACTGGAGTGCATTATGTGATCGGTGGGTTGCATTTATCCGCTGCATCTTATTTCCTCTTCATTCAATAATAATATATCTCTTCCTATACTCCTCGCATGTAATAATTGCTGCCACTTCATTTGCGGCAGGGGCATTGTAGCGGCATTTGTTTCCGACAACAGGCTTTTTGACTGCATCAATAACTATCTTGTATTCAGTGGGCCGTGCACATTCTAATGCATACATGAAGCTTCTGGTGTAGCTATTGTTTGCATGCAACATATCTTGCATATCATATATTAACTCTTCTTTCACATTTGGAAGTTCAAATGAGCGTTGCAAAGTCAGCTCTTTGTAATTTGCTACGAAATATAATTGATAAAACTGTGGATTTTTGCCTTCATTTCACAACACAGATCCAATACGATGGTATACTTGACCTTGAACTTTAAAAGTTGGCTTCATCTTCTCTTCTCGTACACTATTGCTACCAAACGAGGTCATTTGAAAAGCAGAATTATAATTCCTAATGTCCTTCAAGAAGTGTATGATCCTTGATGTGTTTCTCAAAAGCAATGCCTTCAAAGTATCTGGCGGTGTACCAAACGTCGGTAAAATAACCGCTCCACCACCACAACACATAGTGGTGGGTTCTCTTACCCATTTCTTTACTTTACAAAAACAGCACTCATTTGACATTGCTCCAATGCTAATCAATTTCTCTGTCGAATAATCATGTCTTGCGTTATCGTTGAAAGTCCCCTTCAAAAGGGCAACACTTTTGTCAAACGTAATCAGCCTATTTTGAACAAGACGCTTACGCGTTCCGCTAAGGATTGGCGAAATCTTGCAGCAACTATTTGCTCCAGCTTTTTTCTTTATCTAATCTCTCGCTGACCTATTATCTTATTGTCAAATCCGGCAGCTTGTCTTTGTCTTGCATCCCTTAAACGTTGTTCTCATTCCTTCTTTGACTCTTGGTTCCTGCAGATTTCATTTTGTTGACGTAACTTTTCTAACCGTTTTCCCTTTCCATCTTCTGAATCATGGGCTCTGCGTGTATCAGCTCAACTCCGGTCGTTTATCAAGTCTTCGCTGTCGTTGTGCAGGGGTTTCTAGTAACCTTTTCTCTCGCTGACTGCACTCGTCTTCGCTTCACTGATCATCTATATCTACCCCGTCTCCTCTTGTAGAGAGTGAGAACAGGTTTCTCGGAAACCTTTTTGAAAATTAAATGGGGATTAAATAGCAATTGTGGAACGATGCACTCACGCACACACACATGCACGCAAATGCACGCAAATGCATGCACACACATGCACACATGTTAATAGATCATTTCTGTTGAGAATGTAAAAACTTGGAACTAACGTAAGAAGTCATTTTCAAGGATGACATAGAATCATTAAAAACCTGGTTGACAATATTGCGGTTGTTTAATCCCATGACATTCGTCCTGGTTTCCATTCTTGCAGGGGCCAATTTTAGTTCTACCATATAGAAAGGCACGGCCTAGTGGTAAGGGTGTAGGACTTACGATCATAATGTCGTGGGTAAGATCTCTGGACGTAGATGTGTGTGTGATTTTGAGGACAATACTTCATTCACGTTGCTCCAGTATATTCAGCTGAAAATGAGTATTAGCAATCGTTAAGAGTTTAACTATGCAAAGGGCAGGCGTCCTGTCCAGTGGGGAGCCCCGTAGTCACGGAAACTGGAATAAGCGGCGGCCTGATGAGCCTCCGGGCTTGTGAAAGACTTTAGACTTTATACACAGAGGTCCATTGATTGGTTAATAATGAAATATAAATAACTGCATAAGTGACTATACTTCTTCAACAAAATGTGTGTGCATCCAAAATCCTAAATCCTTTATTGATAATTTCACTTCTATGAATGCCGAGACTCGTTAAATACAAGCACATACGCAAACATACACATACATGCAAACATGCATACATACATAAATGCATACATACATACATACATACATACATGCATACATACATACATAAATGGCGACCGTTGTGGTTAGTGTCCGATAATCGGACGTGTGTAATTACGGCTTACATGAAGGCAACATACCATATATTGGAAAAAGTTGAGCTACATTACGCGGTAAGATTACATACAATGATTCTACATAAGTGTTTGAACTGTAAGTGTGTTGTAAAACACCTATTTATATGAACGATACATACACTTATGATATATGAACGATACATACACTTTAACATATAAATGCAACGTTGTTATATTACATTTATAAAGAAATATACAAGTAACGTTTTCGATTCAGAAACAAAAATATAAGTGTTTGAACTGCCGCGTTGTTATATTATATTACTTTCATAAAGGAATATACTAAGTAACGGTTCTTTTTGTTCTCGATTCAAACGATTCAAGAACAACGTTTAAAACACAGTTGTAGAATTAAAAACTAACTGAAAAGAAATATTACCCAAGCTGTGAATAACTTTAAATTTGATTCTGACAGAAATTTGTCGTAACTTTTAAAGAAGATCATCGACTATTTTGAAAAATAAATACGAAATATTAGTGAATAGACGAACTCATCATGGCAAAAAGTACAAGTCTCCTTCGACCAAATCGCAACTACAACCGTTGTACACAGTGGAGCTACGAGCTTAACAAAGTATTATATGAAGCATACAAACAATCTGAACCCCAAAAGTTCGGTTTTATGCAAAAGCTAAAAACTTTATGGAACTCCAAACACCCAGAATTAAACTTTTCTCCAAAGCATTTAAATGAACAGGTAAAACGTATCATTAGATGTAAATTGATACATCTAACGGAATTGAGTGATACTACAAATACAGCCCTTGTAGACAACCACCCCACCTCCAGTGACAGACAAAGAGAATGGCCAGCTAAATCTAACAGTGAACAGCTCACCAACAATTTTGCTGAAATCCATCCCACTTCCACTGAAGAACAGCGAGAAAGGTCAGCTGACTCTAGTAGTAATTGTCACCGCATCAACAACGAGGCTGAAATTCATGACTCTACTGAACAAACAGAGCACCAAAAACTTGTGGACACCCTACAAGTGATATGGAACGATATGTTTCAAGAGATACACAGCCTTAATGTGAGTGACAGACCATACAACACCAGAATCAGTAAAGAACCCACTAAATTGGAATTGGAAGCGGTGAACGAAATAGCTGGCAATTATCTGAAGGCTATACGATCTAAAGGTGTAGAAACGACATTTGAAACGCTTAATGTTTTGTTATATGTTTCAGCTGTCACATTGCTATCATATAACACATATCTGATACCACGCAATCAAGATACAAACAGAAAGCCTGAACCAGCGTGGATGCGAAATTTAAAAACCAAAATTTTGTCCCTGAGACGAAGTATCTCACACATCGCAGTCGTTATGAAATGCAACATAGAGAGCAACTTCACACGACACCAGGATGACCTAAAGAAAAAGTTAGAGAGACGATTTGGAGATACAAAATTTAAAACTTTGAACTCCAAATTACACCAGTTGAAACAACAACTCACAGCTACAACAGAAAGACTAAAATATAAGACAACAGCACATAAACGACAAGTGCTAAATAGATTGTTTGCCAGATATCCTAAATCAGTTTATCGCAGCTTCGGTGGCAAAAGCTCAATCTCTGTAAATGACACCCCTTCAAAAGAACAGGTTGAGAGCTACTGGAGATCTGTATGGGAAACGGATGACGGATTCAACAGACACGCTAATTGGCTAAAAGAACTGGAACAGGACTACTGCCAACATGTCCAGACAAAACAATATGACATAGATGGGTCAATACTGGAAACAGCTCTACAGAAAATGTCGAATAGGAAATCACCAGGCCCAGACCTCATTACAGGTTACTGATTGAAGAATTTCACTTTCTATCGGCAAGATCTCATACGGCTGTTTACAGAAACCATTAAGGGCACACAAGAACTGCCCAGATGGTTATCAACTGCCACTACTCTCCTCATTCTCAAAAATAGCCAAACCACCCTTGCTAAAAATTACCGCCCAATTGCCTGCCAAAACATCATGTATAAATTATATACTGGGTGCCTTAACCTATTCTTACAGGATCACTGTGCTACCAACAACATCATAACACCTGAGCAAGCTGGTGGAAAGAGGGAGGTGTGGGGTTGCATAGATCACCTACTAACTAACAAAATGATTAAGGAAAAAACAACAAAGAATCGCAGAAATATGACCGTCGTGTGGCTGGACTATCAAAAAGCATTCGATAGTGTACCTCATGGGTAGATTATTAAGGCTTTACAGTTAGCTAAAGTCCCACAACTATTGGTAGCTGCTGTTGAACGCCTGACCAAGAACTGGTACACCAATTTGATCCTTAGATGTGAGAAGGAGCAGGTTAAGACTGATAAGATACATTACCAGAAGAGTATCTTTCAGGGTGATAGCTTGTCAGTGCTACTCTTCGTTCTCTCGCTGAATCCACTATCTTATCTACTCAGGAAACAAGGTGGACAAAGAAGTGGGCCCAGAAGTATCTCCCATCTTTTCTTTGTTGATGACCTGAAGTTGTATGGGCCAAATATCAATGACATCAAGAAACAATTGGACCTCATTACACAATTTTCAACCGACATCAAAATGAAATTTGGTGAGTCCAAGTGTGCATATTTGGCAGTAAAACGTGGAAGAGCTGTGCCCTCCTCTACAAATCTAGAGATGAACGGCCTGACAATACAACCTCTGCAGTCAGGTGACAACTACAGATATCTTGGACAGGATGAGAATGTCAGATATGATGGACCCATAAATAAGGAGAGGACCAGAACTGAATACCTCAGAAGAGTAAAGAAAATATGGTCATCAGAACTGTCAGCATACAACAAATACATTGCCACAATACTTATGCTGTGCCAATTCTAACGCCAACATTTGGCCTACTGAACTGGTCATTGCAAGAACTAAGTGAGATGGATGTTAGAACTCGAAAACTTCTCAGTGTTACTGGGAACTTTAACATCAATGGTGATGTGGATAGGCTATACTTCTCACGCAAGGAAGGTGGCCGGGGTCAAAAATCAATATTAACAACATATGAGACCCGGATAGTAACACTGAAGCAACACCTTCAACAGAGGAAAAAGGTTGGCAACCATCTTGCCCAGGTTTATGAGCATGAAAAAAGAAATATCATTAGAATAGCGACTGATCTGGAGGAGAGATATGGAATAAAGCCTGATATAAATCTCTCACCCAGAGAAATCGGAAGATCCTATTCAATGTTCAAACAAGATAAGAAAATTGACCAATTTACAGAAAAAGATGTGCATGGATACTTGAGGCGTAAAACACAGACCATAGAGGGGATAAACCACTCAAAAAGCCTGGCATGGAGTTCCGACAAGTTTATGACATCACACCTTGAGGGATATCTCTATGCAATAGAGGAACAAGAACTCCCTACCAAATATCTGCTGCACAAAAGAGGAGGGACAGCAGCTGACAATAAATGTAGGCTATGTAAAACAAAGATCGAGGATATAAGCCACATTGTTGCCAGCTGCGAAAGAATGTCATCTCGCTACTACCTCCCATGAGACACGATGGGATAGCTAGAACCATCTGGAACGCACTTCGGAAAACAAAATTAACAGCAAACGAGGAAGAATATATTGAGACAGATATACTAAGATAGACAAAGGAATACTAGTGGAAACTGAAAATAAAATCTGCCACCAAATTAAAGCACAACCGGCCTGATATTGTAGTTTGGGACCACACATTGAAAACGTGTTCTGTTGTGGAGATCAGCTGCCCACTTATTGTAAACGTTGTCAGAAAAATACAGGAGAAGGAGGACATCTACGGACAATTGATGAGGAGTATACAAATCCAGTATCCAAGATACACCTTTAGCTTCATACCCATCATTATTGTTGCTACGGGTTATATACCAACCCGCTTGGACCAAAGTATGACTGAACTTGGATTTGCGGACAAAAAGCGCAGCTCCCTAATTCAAAGTCTGCAAATGGCTGCGATAGCTGGCACCTTCAAAATTTGCAAAACATTCTTGCGATTCAAGGGATGACAATTTCTTTTCTTTTACAATCTTGCCACCAGGAAGGTGGCCGGTCAAAAAAATATACTCGAAATTAAGAGAAAGAGAAAACATACATACATACATACATACATACATACATACATACATACATACATACATACATACATACATACATACATACATACATACATACACACATACATACATACTAGACAGTCAACGCGATCAGTCGCATATTTTGGTGTGGGAGACTATTTATTAAATTTAAGATGAATACTATCTCCGACAGTATTGCCGCAACTACAGTCAGGTTGACTAACTGGTTAATCTTCTAAGTATCCCTTCTGAAGACAACTTTTATTCGAATTCGTAGAGATATCCGACTAAATACATAATTCATTTTACAAGGATTTGCTACAAACAGCATGGCTGAACACAACATCAACAAAAAAATTAAGGAAGTACCGAAGACAAGGAAGGTAATCAAACTTTATTCAGTTGTAGCTCCAGAAGAAACCGAAATTAAAAATCGCATTTCTCTTGGAGTTGCGAACTTAATAATGATTTATTTAATTGTTATAAAATGGCAAAAAACAATCCCTCCATTGGCTATATGAATAGAATGAAGCTACACTGGGACGAAATACACCCAGAGCTAAATTATTTCACAGCGAAAATTACGCCAACAAGCGACGTTTGTTGAACGCAAAAGTAAGATAAATATTATTAATTGTATGTCCCCAACAACAAACATGTTATCAACAACACGTGCTACAGGTTGCCATGCTACTAGACTTTCTAGCAGCCAGGTCAAACAGCGCCTTGAAACAACTATGCCTGTAAGAAATTTGACACCACCTGTACCATCTAAGTCTACCTCGAATGCTGGGGAAAACACTATCGATAATAATAATAATCGAATAAATGTGACACCACGTGTACCATCTAAGTCTACCTCGACTGTTGTGGAAAATACTATCGATAATTGTTTCTACTTTACGCACAAGGCCAGCAATTACCCAGTGCATTACTGCTACTTTATTTTATCGACCCCGTAAGGATGAAAGGCAATCGATAATGATAATCAAAAGTATAAACAATTAAAAATTTCCCTCAACGAAATCTTCCAGAGACAAATTAACTCATGTATAAATATCTCTCTTGTTGAACGTGTTAAAGTGACAATGTTGAATAAAAAACCAAATAATGAAATACTACGTGTTATTGACGAAATAGGGGATGAATATTTACGACGGATAAAAACCCCAGCATTTTGGCAAATCAACGCCTGTTTATATGCCCTAGCAACGACAGTGAAGTATTATCTTGGTGATAGCAGAGATATTAACAAGAACAAAACACCACCAAAAATACCATCATATATAACTAAAATAGAAAAAAAGATTGCTGACCTACGAACAAACAGGATATGTGACAATGCTCCTTACATGCAAGCAAACACAGAAAACCTCACTCCTCACCAACAAAGAGTGAACAATGAAATAGAGACGATATTTGGTAACAGTAGAACCAGAACTCTCCAATATAAGCTGATCACCCTCAAACAACAATTGAGAGCTGTTAGCGAAAAACGCTGATACCTGAAGAAGGTAGATAAGAGAAAAGTGATTAATAAAAGAATCAGACGAAACCAAACATCAGTCTATAGAGATAGGAAGGGCAAAATAATAAGTGTCACTGAGGCCCCATCCCAGAAAGACATAGATTCCTTTTGGAGCAAAATATGGGGTGAAAAGAACAATTTCCACCAAGATGCAGTGTGGCTAAGAGAAACCCGAAACAACTATTGCTCGTACACTACAACATACGAAATAAGTGAGGGTACCCTTGAGACTGTGAAAGGAAAACTCCAAAATAAGAAAACACCAGGAAGAGAGATGATTGTTGGCTACTGGTACAAAAAACTGATATTCTATCGGAGGTATCTTACTGACCTCTATCAACAAGTTCTTAAAGGAGATACACTTATACCAGAATGGTTGACATTAGCACAAACATTACTGGTCCCCAAGAACAAAGACACCCACTTGGCCAAAAACTACCGACCCATTGCATGCCAGAATCTGATGTATAAGATGTATACAGCCTGCCTGAACCTATTCCTCCAAGATCACTGTGAAAATAATAACATCATCACAGATGAACAAGCAGCTGGAAAGAAAGGGGTTTGGGATGTGCTGAACAACTCCTAATCAACAAAACTGCGATGTCGGTGGTGCGACAACTTAGGAGGAATATGACTACAGTCTGGCTGGACTACAGGAAAGCTTTCGATTCTGTTCGCCACTCTTGGATGATAGAGGCCCTCCAACTTGCTAACGTCCCAGACATTATTGTCAGAGCCATAGAGAGGCTGTCTTCTTCTTGGGTTACTATCCTAAGGTTAAAGACAGAGAGGGAGGACTCTATTTTTACTGATAAAATAGAATATTGCAGGGGTATATTTAAGGGGGACAGTCTCTCTGTGATATTATTCATCTTGTCATTAAATCCCTTGTCCTTTCTGCGCAAGAAATGTGAGGCATACATCATTGGCTCACAGGAGGACAGAAATACGAACCTAACCGATAATTTCTTTGTGGACGATCTGAAAACTCTATGCCAAGAACATGGATGGGATGAAGAAAAATCTTGACCTGGTTACAACGTTCTCAAAGGATATAAGAATGGAATTTAGCCAAGATAAATGCTCATACATGATGTAAAGCGGGGAAAAACAACAACCCAATCTAGCAACATTGTCATCAATGGCTTAACTGTTTCACCGATATCTGATGAGGACTGTATCAGATACCTGGGGATAGATGAGAACATATCCTATGATGGTATCTGTAATAAAGGACGCGTAACCAGGGAATACTACACCCGATTAAGAAAGATCTGATCAGCGGAACTCTCTGCGCAAAACAAAACAGTGGCACACAATGTATTTGGTGCGCCTGTCCTAACACCAACGTTTGGAATACTCAATTGGACGATAGACGAAATCCCAGCAGTTGATGTTGGAACTCGAAAAATACTGAACAACACCGCAAACTTCCACATCAACAGTGACATAGACCGCCTTTACTTGAAACGTAAGCAGGGAGGCAGAGGCCTAACATCAGTCCAGACAACATTTGAATGTCGCATCATATCTCTCCGACAACATCTCCGAACCTCGAAGCGTAGGAGTCCGTTTCTTGAGCAAGTCTCTCTGCATGAAACATATAAGCTTATGAGAGTTGGGAAGGAACTCCTTGAGAGATATTCCCTGCGTGATAATCAAAAAGTCACACACAGGGATGTCACTCAGTAGTATCGCAGTGAATCCATGGATGAAAAACTGCATGCCCATCAGCAAAAAATCATGCATGGATATGTTCCCAGGAAGCTCCAGAGTGAGAGTAATATAGATAAGGAAAGTAGTCTATCTTGGACCAACAACCGCTATATTGGCTCCAACTTTGAAGGATACGCTTTTGCAATCCAGGAACAGCAGATTAGCACGAAATACCTGATTTACGAAAGAGATAGGGATGCAGTTAAAACACCTAGATGTGATAACAAGTGCAGACTCTACAGAACTAACATCGAGAATATCACCCATGTCATCAGCAGCTGTCCAAATATGTTATCGCGGTACTATTTACCTATGAGGCATGATGTAGTGGCCAAAACACTGTACAAATCAGTTCCTAAAAAAGATAGCAATGTGGAAGATATCCATGTACATAATATGAAAGAGTACTGGTGGAATGTTCCAGGAAAAACCCCAATAACATGCAGGCATAACAGACCAGATATTATGATATGGGAGAGGGAGAAGAAAACATGCACAGTAGTGGAAATTAGCTGCCTAGCAAATGCCAATATAATATCAAAGATTAGTGAAAAGGAGATATTTATGCAGAACTGATGAGAAATCTGCATTACTCCACCCTGATTACACCTTCAGATTTATGCCTGTGATTATTGGGGCACTGGTGTATGTTAGTAACTGCCTCAATACAAATCTTGAGAAGCTAGGCTTCAAAGGAACAGAAATAACACAACTAGTTAGGAAATTACAAGTTCAATCCATTAATGGAACAGTAAAAATTTGTACAACATTCCAAAAATTTGCATCTAATAACTGCATATACACATGTACAGATACAAAACATATACACATGCACACATACAACTCAAATCATACACATTCACACATGCAATAACATCCACATCTACACATGCATGCATGCATACATATCTACCTAGTTGATGTTGTGTGAATTCCAATAAGAGAGTTTTGTGTCTATGTTAGAAACCGACTCTCTCTCTATTGGTAAAACTTTGTGAAATTATAAAACCAGAAGAACATATACATAGATACATACATACATAGATACACCATCTTCTACGTGAGCTGTGGCCCATATTGCGTAGGATACTATTCATGAAATTAAAGATGAATACTATCTAAAGGAGTAATGCTTAACCTTCCAAATTAAATATATAACTGATTAGTCTTCTGATGACATTATTTGATGACACCTTTTTATTGTAAATCGTAGAGATATCTGTCTAAAAACTGAATCCACCCACAAGAATTTGCTAAAGTCATGTTGGCTTGACGGGACAACATCAACATCAAAACCAGACAAAAATCGAAGAAAAATGAGAACGAAAAAGGTTAAAAAGATCTCTTTACTTATAGCCACAGGAGGAATCGAAAGGATAAATCGCAATTTCATTGTGGACATTAACTGAATAACGATTTAGTTAACTTTTATAAAATCGTAACAATCTCTCTGTGGCTATATAAACAGAAGGAATCTATACGGAAGTGAACTTCACCCAAACCTAGTGTTATGTCACAGCCACACAATTACACACACAAGAAAAGTTTGTGTATATCCTCTGCGTATATCCTCTGCACACAATGCCCAGGGCTCACTGCCATGTAACATTGCTGTTCGTATGCAGGCATCATACAGCCTGACTTTCATTTTTAGAGAGAACCCTTTAGTGGCTAATAGTGGTATAGGCACTCTGAACTTTTTCCATCCAGTTCTGACTCTAGCTACTGTACTTTCAGAGCACCCTCCTCCACTGCTGATTTTGTCACCCAAGTAACGGAAGGTCTCCACTACTTCTATAGAACCATCTGTGCAATGGAATGAGCTAGTATTATGTGGGCACTTGCTGCTACTTATTGCACCAGAGCACCGGCCACATACAAAATCTATATTCTTAGTTAGCTTACCTGTGATCCCACTACATCTTTTATGCACCCATACTTTGCATTTGGGACATAAAATGGAGTTTCTACCTCCTCCTTTCCTACACACTGAGCATGGCCATTTCCCGGATTGGACCGGTGCCCTATTTTCCTTCCTACAAACTAGAACTTTAGTCTTAGACAGGTTAATTTTAAGGCCTTTTGATTCTAGGCCATGGTTCCATGTTTGGAATTTCTTCTCTAGTTCGGCCATTGATTCAGCTATGAGCGTTAGATCATCTGCGTATAGCAGTTCCCATGGGCAGCCCGTCTTGAACTCCACTGTTATAGCCTGAAGGGCAATAATAAATAGTAGGGGGCTAAGAACGGGGCCCTGATGAACACCAACTTTTACGCTAAATTCTTTACTATATTCGTTGTTAATTCTAACTTTGCTGACTGTTTCTTTGTACATGGCTTGTATGGCTCTCACAAGCCATTCATCAACACCTAGTTTTCTAAGAGCCCACCAGATAATGGAACATGGGACTCTGTCGAAGGCTTTCTCCAAGTCGACAAAAGCTAAGTATAGGGGTTTACTTTTACCTAGGTACTTCTCCTGTAGTTGTCGTACAATGAAATGAGCGTCTGTGGTACTTTTACCTGACACAAACCCGAACTGCATTTCATCTAGATCAGTTCTCTCTCTGATTAGTTGCGCTATTACTTTTTATGTGACCTTCATGACCTGGTCAATTAATTTAATGCCACTATAGTTACTCATATCTAGGGCATCTCCTTTACCCTTGTAGCAGTTAATGATGATGTTGCTACGCCAGTCCTTCGGAACAACCCCATTCTGTATGACTTGGTTTACTATCCGGGTGACCATGGTGTGTCCCACCGTTCCAGAAGCTTTCAGCATTTCAGCAACTATTTCCGAAGGCCCAGCCGCCTTACCCGTCTTCATATCTTTGATTGCCTTACTTATTATACTACCTTCGATTAACACTGCTGGTCCCTCTGTTGGATCGATGTGGGGTAGACTGTATTTCTCCCATTTATTCTCCTCATTTAGTAGCCTTTCGTATTGACACTTCCAAGCTACTTTCTTATCAGCGTCAGTGATGGCAAGTACGCCATCATCATTAAGGACACACTTCTCCCCGACAATATCACGGTTTTCCTTGACACATTGCCTAGCAATCCTGAACACCTCACACTTTTGGTCCTCGCGTTCTAGAACATGCTTGAAATTTCTTTCCTATATATATATATATATATATATATATATATATATATATATATATATATATAGGAACGAGTAGGACCCCGACGGCTGAGCTCAAGCCGTTTAGACGGCTAGTCCAGAACTAGGCGTCGAAACGGCTTGAGCTCAGCCGTCAGGGTCCCACTCGTTCCTATTACCCACTCTACTACCCTAAGTATTGAGTACTCTGGTGCGTTATGGTCCACGTGGTTCCTTACCACATTTCCTTCGTTATATATATATATATATATATATATATATATATATATCCTTAGTGAAATATTCCAAGAATAGATTAATCTATATAAAAAATTTACGTTCAAAAAAAGACATAAAACAACAATATTATATAAGAAACCGACTAACGATATTCTGCGTGCTATCGAAGAAATCGGGGGTGAATATTTACAGCAAATTAAGTCCCATATATTTTGGCACATTAATGTCTGTCTTAATGCCCTAGCAACGTCTCCAAAGCATTATCTTAATGATAATAGAAATGTTAACAGAAACAGAGCAATACAAATATGCATTCATATATTTCAAATATAGAAAGACATAGCTGACTTGGTAAACAGTATAGCCCATGTGACAATTCTTATAACATATGAGGTAAAAATAAATAAAATAAAAAAACAAAAACTCCAAACCTTCAAAGGACGAAATATAGAATATACAAAATGTTTGTAAACTAGAAGATACTCTCTGAAATACATGACAGCTGTCAGCGAGAAACATCGATATCAGAAGAGTGGCTGAAAGAAAAAATGTTTAATAAAAGGCTCAGTCAAAATCAACCATCAGTCTATACAGATATGAAGCGCAAATCAATGAAGCCCGTCACACAAAGACATAAATTCCTTCAAGAGGAAAATATGTGGTGAGGAAAAAATGTTATACCAGGATTCTATTTGGTTGACAGGAATCCAAATAAACTATTACCTTTACATTACGCAAAAAAAACATGACGAAAAAACCAATGACGATACACTTGTAGTTCTTATAGGAAACCTTCAGAATGAGAAAATACCAATAAAAGACTTGATTATTGACTAGAACAACAATTCAAATTCTACTGAATGTATCTTATCAACCTCTACCAGTATGTTCTTAAGGGCGACACACATATACCAAACTGATTGACATTAGTAGAAACAAAATTGTTCCTTCAAAACAAAGAAACCCGTTTGGTAAAATTTCCCTGCTAAGTGCCCGCCTATTTCCCTGCTAAATTTACAACGTAAATCAGTAAACCCTTTGTTCTTTATGTTGAAGAGCTAGGAAGCGTACCTAATGAGTTCACAGGGACCAGAAACACTAAGCTAACAAATAGCTACTTTGTGGATGATTTGAATGTGTATGTCAAGAATAAAATGTTACGAAGAAAAACATTGACCCGGATACCATATTCTCGAATGATATAAGGTTGGAGTTATAGTAACATTTCTATCAATGGCCTTAATGTTTTAATGTTTCAACGGTATCTGATGAAGACTGCTACATATACTTAGGGATGGAGGGAAATATATGCTATTAGGAAATTTCTGACACGGAACAACTAATCAGGGAATATAAAACCCGGATACGAATAAATATGGTCTTTGTAAATTACTGTGCCCAATAAATCAATGGCCCATAATGTGTGCGCTGTGATTGTGCTGATAACAACGTTTAGACTACCTGAATGTACACAAGATGAGGTATGGGGCATTGACGTTAAAACTCGGCAGCAGAAATCACTACATCGACATTCACATAGACCACCTCAACCTAAAACGTAAACAAGGTGACACACCATTGACACAAATCCATACAGCATTTGATTGTTGCCTCATATCCCACCAGCAGCTATAAACCTCCGAGAAAGCCCATCCATAGAACATATCGGTCTACATGAAGCAGAGAGTATCATTTGAGTTAGGAAGGAGCTACTAGAGAAATACTACCTAAAACTCACACCCAGTGATATTTATTATACATATTTACATACATATGCGAAATGAAGGAAGAAAAGACATTAAGTAGAATTTAAAGGTACTTGACGCATACGGTTATGACTAGTGTTAATTTTAATTTGTTAAGGTCGGCTGTATGAGTGAACTCGTTGCAATTTCTTGAGATTTTGCTCTTGAACTACTGTGCCTGTTAAAGGCTAGGCAAATCGAAGTTCTCACTTGCAAATACAATTCCATCATGAAGCTGTTTCAGAATCGCTAAAACCATATTTTGGACGTTTTTGAAATAAACTATCCTTTGCATCTATTGGACAATATTTCTCCGATTAAGCGATTACACGAGAGATATTCATTCTTTTGGAATTATCGATCATTTCTTCCTGAGTTTCAATACGAATTGTGGTAGAGATATACAAATGTCCATGGCATTAGGTCTGATTAAATGTTGCTGCTGGCAGAGCAGTAACGCATTTTTGCTTGTCCTCGAAATCCCGCATGTGCTCCTTCATCCTACGATATAGGTGTCCTTAGGATTACCAGTGTCTCATTTTAGCAACATAGATTTTCATTCTTGCCTAGGAAACATATCAGGTGCATGCCCGAGATCATCTTCCGAGAAGTTATGTAGTACCATGTCGTTTTCATATTCCAACCGACTGATTTTATACCTACCAATTTGATAGCATTTTCAATCAGGTTGTGCAGGTCAATCCACTTTACGGCGATTATGAAGAGGAGAGGTTTGGCGGAATCGGACACCCAGATGGGAATGGTTTTGAATATGCACCATTTATCCAAACTCAAATACTCTGGCATTCATATAGAGATTTCAAAGTAACAAAACGCTCTCCATCGGTCGCATAATTCTGCAAAACCTTCCAAAACATACCCCATGGAACGCGGTTGTATACATATTTGAGGTCTACGAAATAAGCATATACTTCGTGGTAAAGCTCCCACGGTTTCTCAAAGACATGCTGCAGTGTAAATAGTTGGTAGGGTGTGCGATTTGCAGGAACAAAACGACACTGTTCACCATCTGACATGGACTCAACAATATACCGACATCTTAACAAATCTGATGTTAATCTAAACGAATGACAAGTTACAGCTCCGAAGAGGGAAAACTAGCAGTTACAGGAACCACAATTATCAAGACCATGTATATATATATATATAGTGTGTGTATATATATATATATATATATATATATATATATATATATATATATATATATGCTCTTGATAATATATATATAATTGTCATGGTGGCTCATTTGGTAGGAGTGCTTGACTTTGAAATATATATACATACATGCACACATATATATATGCACGTATCGGTTTACCGAACATTTATTATAATACTCGGTTTGTTTGTAAATAAACAAACAGCCCGAATTACGCCGTACAGTGTTTAGGCAACCACGTCCCCTTTTTGTTCAACACTGAAACAGGAACGATGTACTAGTTTCAAGCTTATTTGCTATCGTCAGCATCGTATACCTTCCTGCCAGATGGTTGAACGTCTGAATGTATATACTTTCCTTATGCATATTAACGGCTGAGCAACCTAATTTGCATATCGAGTGAGTTTAGTCGGCCGGGCGCACCGAAGATGATAAAAGGAATAGAATGAAACGAAATTTCATTTCTGACTCTTAGTACGACACTTACTTAAATGTAAGTATGTATGTATGTATACGTACATACATATATGTATACAGACGTACAGTAGTATGTATATATATACATACATGCACACATATATATATGCACGTATCGGTTTACCGAAAATTTATTATAATGCTCGGTTTGTTTGTTTGTAAACAAACAAACACTGACACAGGATCGATGTACTGCAAATTAGGCTGCTCAGCCGTAATATGCATAAGGAAAGTATATACTTTCAGACGTTCAACCATCTGGCAGGAAGGTATACGATGCTGACGATAGCTAATAAGCTTGAAACGAGTACATCGTTCCTATGTCAGTGTTGAACAAAAAGGTGACGTGGTTGCCTAAACACTGTACGGCGTAATTCGGGCTGTTTGTTTGTTTACAAACAAACCGAGCATTATAATAAATGTTCGGTAAACCGATACGTGCATACATATATGTGTGCATGTTTGTATATATATATATATATATATATATATATATATACATACTACTGTACGTCTGTATATATATATATATATATGTATGTACGTATACATACATACATACTTACATTTAAGTAACTGCTGTACTAAGAGTGAGAAATGAAATGTTGTCTCTTTCTATTCGATTTATATATATATATATATATACATACATATATATATATATATATATATATATATATATATATATATATATATATATATATATATATATGTATATATATATATATATATATATATGTGTGTGTGTGTGTGTGTGTGTGTGTGTGTGTGTGTGTGTATGTGTGTGTGTGTGTGTGTGTGTCTGTGTGTATGTGTGTGTATTATACATATATATTTATTAAAATAACAGATTAAAGTTTAAGCAAAGAATCGCTGCTTTCACCTTTATATATATGAGATAGTTAAAAAGAAAAAAAAACAGTAGAAAATGCTAAAGGGAATTTCTATCAGAATAATATCAAAACATGTATTTACAAAATAGGAATTTCCGCATTAATTGTACCAGTTTCAGTTTGTACCCTTTATCACACAACGGAAGTGAATAATGCAATTAAATTGCATATTAATTAGAATGTGAAGAATATGGGGAAACATATTGTTTTTATTGTTATACTTTGGGAGGGTCATGTTGCCAATAAGAAACACACGCACCAGTTGCTTTCACTTCAATTTAATTTATTATATATTTATAAATTTACAAATTTATAAATTTCTGGTTGGTTGGTTGGTTCCACAACCAGATAGTTGTTTATATATATATAGTCATAGTTCTTTCGTCACACACTCTGTGACCTCTTCAGTGACTGGGGATTCCTTTCTTCTATCCTACGCCATTTTGTTTGTGTGTGGGTTGCGTGCTCCGTTTGCGCATGCGCAACATCCGGGTGTCTGTGTGTGTTTGTGTTCATTTTTCTATTTTTCTATTTATATTTTTCTATTTGTTTGTTTATTTATTTATTTATTGTTGGTTGGTTGTTTGGTTGTTTGTTCTATGTGTGTGTGTTTTCATTTTGTCTTGTGTGTGTTTTCATTTTGTGTGTGTTTTCAATTGTAAGTTGTTTGTTCTATGTGTGTGTGTGTTTTCATTTTGTCCTTAATTGTAAGTTGTGATGTTGCTGTTCCACTCATATTTTCTATTTAATTTTGGTTTTAATTCTTTTATGCTTACTGCCTCTGTAATTTGCCTAAACATTGCGTCTTTCTTGTGTGTGGATTCTATTTTTTATTTCTATGCTCTCTAATTTACCCCTGTGTTCTATCTTAGCATGTTGGTAGAGCACAGATGATTCTTTATTATCTTGGAGGTCTCGCCAGTGTTCATTTATTCGTTCCCCTATACTACGAGCTGTCTCACCTATGTACACTATATTTTTGTTTCTACATTGTCCTTCAGTACATCTTATGCTATATACTACATTTCTAGTTTTACAGTTAATATGGGGGCTTATTTTAGAGGTTATACATTTCTTATCTATACATGAGGGTCTTTGGAACGGGTATGTCTTGCTAATAAGTGTTTTTACGGAGGTACCAGGTCTTTCTACTATCTTAATATTGAGATTATGTTTCTTTAGGGCCCTTCTAAATTTGTAGGCTAGTTCGCCTCTAGGGGTTGTATTGATGAACATTACACTCTGGTATTTATTGCTATCATACCATGAGTTTATTCTATTGGCCTTGTTCTTAGTTCTTTCTATTCTCTTCCAAAATTTGCTCCTATACAAGGGGCAGGTCCCATTTATGTCATTATTTCCCATTTTTTCCCATTTGGTTCTGGCTCCTTTATACACTCTGATTCTATCTCTCTGATTGTAGCCAGAGAACTGCATACGGTGGATGAAGTGTTGTATGTGTCTCTCTAGTTCTTCGGGGTTGCACATGCGGGACACATTTCTCATCACCCGTACCAAATCCGCAATCAGTATGTTGATTTTGGTACGGTCCGAAATGGCCGAGTTTCGGTGGATCAGATGTTTGGAAGTCATGGGTTTGGCATAATGGGAATGGAGGATTTGTTTTTGGTTGTTAATGGTATCTAACCAGAGCTCTGTGTCTAGTACAGGTAATCGATGGTTGGGGTGTCTACTTGGGTAGTCTATAGTAACTCTAATGCTCTGGTGGATGGCTTTTGCTATTTGCTGGATGCTTTCCATTGTGTTTTTCTCTAGTTCCTGACTGTTCTTTAGTGGGGGTGTCTTAACTACGATGTTTATATCATCTACGTAGCGGGAGTACATTATCAGGGTTAAGCTGTCTTCTAATTGTTCATTAAGTTTTTGTTTAAGTCTACTGTCCCACCATACCATGAATAAGTTAGCTATGTCGCCTGCAATGCTAACACCAATGGCTGCTCCTTCCTCTTGGGCATATGTTTTACCATTAAATTTGAACATATGTTCCTTAAGGGTTAATTTTATGCTGGCCCCTACCGCATGTGCAATCATTTTCTTCAGTTCATCGAGGTTTTCGGGTGTCCGTATGGCTCTGGTCCACCCGTTCCATCTATCTGTGTGGGTTTTCTTGGCCATTGAGGTAATGGTAGGTGGTCTGCCTCTTGCTGGTCTTGTAGGGCACAGGTTGCTAAGGTCATAAGTGTCTAGGTAACTATTACTATGGGTAAGCTTAAGTAGAATTCCCAGCTCACTGGTATCACTCCCACGGAACTCAACCTTGCTCTCGCTGATCATTTCGATGCATTTCTCCACAGCAAAATCCACGTCAATAGATGGATACAGGGACACAACATCCATACTGCCTATTATGCATAAGAATCATCTGTGCTCTACCAACATGCTAAGATAGAACACAGGGGTAAATTAGAGAGGGGTAAATTAGAGAGCATAGAAATAAAAATAGAATCCACACACAAGAAAGACGCAATGTTTAGGCAAATTACAGAGGCAGTAAATATAAAAGAATTAAAACCAAAATTAAATAGAAAATATGAGTGGAACAGCAACATCACAACTTACAATTAAGGACAAAATGAAAACACACACACACATAGAACAAACAACCAAACAACCAACCAACAATAAATAAATAAATAAACAAACAAATAGAAAAATATAAATAGAAAAATAGAAAAATGAACACAAACACACACAGACACCCGGATGTGGCGCATGCGCAAACGGAGCACGCAACCCACACACAAACAAAATGGCGTAGGATAGAAGAAAGGAAAGGCACAGAAACGAAGAAAGAAATCCCCAGTCACTGAAGAGGTCACAGTGTGTGTGACGAAAGAACTATGACTATATATATATAAACAACTATCTGGTTGTGGAACCAACCAACCAACCAGAAATTTATAAATTTGTAAATTTATAAATATATAATAAATTAAATTGAAGTGAAAGCAACTGGTGCGTGTGTTTCTTATTGGCAACATGACCCTCCCAAAGTATAACAATATCGGTTTCAACACACGATTTCAGATAAAGAATCTTGCTAAACAAATTCAGAAACGAAATATTGTTTTTACATATATATTTAGTGAGAAAAGTTTACATTTTTGTCTGTAATTCTCTTTCTTTCTCTCTTTGTGCTGACCTTAGCCGTAAACTACTTGCTTAGTTCGGATCTAGCTGTCGAAACGGCCGGAGCTCAGCCGTTGGGGTCCTGAATATTTTCCTATTACCCACTCTACTACCCAAATTATCGAGTACTCTGGTGCGTTATGGTCCACCTGGCATCTTACCACACCTTCTTTGTTATATATATAGTTAAAAGAATAGAGGTGTAACACGCAAGTTATTATATATTGGTAAACGGAATAGAAAATGCTGACAAATTGTTCACAGTTGAAAAATAGTTTAATTAGGAATAAAAGATATTTAGTAATTTTATGGGTTAGTATTCAGTTGTGGTTTTAAGTTTTTAAGTTTTTACCGGTTGCGCATTTCTAAATGCTTTTCAAAAAATATTTTGAGATAGAGTGTCCGTGTTGTTTGCTCTGATCTGATTAGTTTTGGGAATTCTACCTGTTTTTTATGTTAAAAAGTGGCTCCAGCGCTACTTTGGTGTTGCAAACATTCTTGTGGTCAAAACAATTGTGATTGGTCGGTAGAGGTCATGTGAATGCAAAAAATTGATTTTGCGCCAAGACTCTTTTTATGTTAAAAAAGTGGCTCCAGCGCTACTTGGTGTTGGAAAAATTTATGTGGTCAAAACAATTTTGATTGGTCGGTAGAGGCCATGTGAATGAAAAAAATTGATTTGGCGCCAAGACTGAGAAATGACTCTTTCACAACAAATATGTGTGTGTGTGTGTAGTAGTAGTAAAGTGTTCGATGTTGTGATAATGGTTAGCAGGTATGTGTGTGCGCACCGCAGCCTGTTGACTGTTCAAATGGCTATTAAGATAAGTGTGTGTGTGTGTGTGTGTGTGTGTGTGTGTGTGTGTGTGTGTGTGTGTGTGTGTGTGTGTGTGTGTGTGTGTGTGTGTGTATAGCAGAGTAATTCGTAGTAGCGGGTCGGTCAGTAGGAATGTGTCTGTAAGCAATGGGGGTTTTGTCTTATACGGAGAAGTGTGTGTGTGTGTGTGCGTGTGTGTGTGTGTGTATAAGTCTCTTTGTATGTTAATGTACGCGTGTGTATGTGTCTGTGTGTGTGTGAGAAAAAAACTTAAAGAATCCCACACCCTTATAAATGGGCTCACACGAATATTAACTTCACGATGGAATACAGCCATCAAGAACTCCCCTTCCTCGACATCCTCATTAAGATCCATAACAAAAAAATAGAAACAGACATATACTACAAGCTCACAGACAACAAGCAATATCTTCCTTTCAACTCTTGCCACCCTAGACACGTTAAAATTAATATTCCCTACAACTTAGCCAAGAGAATCTGTACTATAGTCTCCAATAAAAACACCTGCTACTTACGGCTACAAGAACTAAAGGACACACTCATAGGCAGGGGCTACCCTGCATCACTAATTGACAATGGAATCCAACGTGCCCTAAAACTCAGTACCCATGATCTTAGACACCCTAAAGTAAATCAACCGAAACTAAAAGCTCTTCCATACATCTCCACACACAACCCCCTCAACAATGAGGCCTTTGACACCATCCTCCCGAACATCCCTGTGTTAAAAAAGATCATAGAATGAAACAAATCCTACGAACACACGATATCATAAAGAGCAAAAGACAATCCAAGTCAATGAAAAACATCGTAACACATGCCAAAGTACTGCCAACCACAACGACGAAACCCACAGTAAAAAAATGCGATAGACACAACTGTGGCATATGCATCAACCTAATAGAGGGTTCGGAATTATATTTCAAAGAAGGACAACGTTTTATAGTAAAATACAATTTCACATGCGCATCGGAAAATCTAATATATGTAATAACTTGCGCAGGTTGTCGAGAACAATACATAGGCCAGACCCAAATCAGCCTCTGCTAACGCTTGACTGTCCATAGATCCCAAATTAAAATACGGGAATACATGAAAATACCACTGAGTGAACAAATTGATACCTGTGCCGCCCAAAATCATCCCAACTTCAGAATCTTTCCCCTCTACAAATTTAAAGATATTGCCACCCACACCCAGCGCATCAGCAAGGAATCTTACTTTATTAACAAATACGGACCCCGTCTAAACACTTCTCCCTAAGACGAACCCACAACATACACACGTCAACATACATACCTACATCAGCACACATCTCTACCCACATATAAACACAATGACATACGTAAACACACATGCTCTATGGTGCAACACAAAAAAATATATGTGTATATATATATATATATATATATATATATATATATATATAGTGAATATATGTATATATATATATATAGTGAATATCATTTCACACCTTTTATTGTTAAGATTTTTTATGTTCTATTAAGAGAACCGATTTTACTGAAAATATCGAATAATGTACACCATTTTACCAGGGGATAAAAGTACTGGTCCACCCCCCCACACACACACACGCACACACATTCACACAGACACACACAGACACACATATATATACACACACACACACACACATACACACGCGTACATTAACATACAAAGAGACTTATACACACACACACACACACATTTCTCCGTATAAGACAAAAGCTGAAAAATATCTTTTGACATGCTAAAATACCCCCCACTGCTTACAGACACATTCCTACTGACCATCCCGCTACCACGAAATACTCTGCTATGTACACACACACACACACACACACACACACACTTATCTTAATAGCCATTTGAACTGACAACAGGCTGCGGTGCGCACACACATCCCTGCTAACCATTATCACAACATCGAACACTTTACTTGTCTTGCTAATAAGTGTTTAGCAAGACAGACCCGTTCCAAAGACCCTCATGTATAGATAAGAAATGTATAACCTGTAAAATAAGCCCCCATATTAACTGTAAAACTAGAAATGTAGTGTATAGCATAAGATGTACTGAAGGACAATGTAGAAACAAAAATATAGTGTACATAGGTGAGACAGCTCGTAGTATAGGGGAACGGATAAATGAGCACTGGCGAGACCTTCAAGATAATAAAGAATCATCTGTACTCTACCAACATGCTAAGATAGAACACGAGGGTAAATTAGAGAACATAGAAATAAAAATAGAATCCACACACAGAAAAGATGCAATGTTTAGGCAAATTACAGAGGCAGTAAGCATAAAAGAATTACAACCAAAATTAAATAGAAAATATGAGTGGAACAGCAACATCACAACTTACAATTAAGGACAAAATGAAAACACACACACACATAGAACAAACAACCAACCAACAACATGTAAATAAATAAACAAATAGATAAATTAACACAAACACACACAGACACCCGGATGTGGCGCATGCGCAAACTGAGCACACAACACACACACAGAAACAAAATGGCGTAGGACAGAAGAAAGGAAATGCACAGAAACAAAGAAAGGAATCCCCAGTCACTGAAGAGGTCACAGAGTGTGTGACGAAAGGACTAGGACTATGACTATATATAAACAACTATCTGGTTGTGGAACCAACCAACCAACCAGAAATTTATAAGTTTGTAGATTTGTAAATTTATAAATTTATAAATATATAATAAATTGAAGTGAAAGCAACTGTTGCGTGTGTTTCTTATTGGCAACATGACCCTCCCAAAGTATAACAATATATATATATATATATATAATTATATATATATATATATATAAGTATATATATATATATATATATATATATATATATATATATATATATATATATATATATATAGCTTTTGACGGAGAATCTAATACATGATGTAATAAATTTGATTCTAGTAACAGTAGTTTGTTATTATTCATACTGCTAAAAAAGCAACAAACCCCGACATTAACATAATTGTATGCGAGTATGGCTTTAAAAAAAAAAAAAAGTAAATTATACTATATAAAATGTAGTTCAGTGCTTTGTATGTTACAAATGGTTCAATGTGTCTCTTTAAAGCTCCAGTAAGCACTCGAGATTTCAATCTCTAATATGAAATACCTAGCGGTATTTCAGTTGGATTTAGTTAGAATAATTTTCTAGAAAGATGAGATTATAATTTTCTGTCTCTAACTTTAATTATTCTTTCTTTGAGTGTAAGTTTATTTAGAAATATATCTCATCGTCCAATCTTAATTTTCTTTAAAATTAAAATATTCTTCTAACAAACGGCGTTTTAAACATTTTGAATTCATTTAATTCTCATATTAATAATGAGATTTCTGATAGTGATATTTTTTCACTTAAAATTTGGAAATTTGTGTGCAGTGTATTTCCAGCTCACCACATTTCTTTGTTTAAATAGACCTCTGGTGAACATTGTTTCTCTTATGACAAAAGCAGAAAAAATGGATTCATACACGCATGTTTCCGAATTTTTGTATCTGATCTCTAAATCATCAAAGCTCGTTCTCGAGAAAAACTATCATAACTCTGAAAAACTATCACAAATAAGATCGGTTTCCTGTTCTTCCATTGCTTCAGAAATATTTTATGTATATATTGATAAGAGATTCCAGCAACATTTCAGAATTGGATATTTTTTATTGATATTTTAGAAATATCTATTGATTTCTATTTTAAAAGATTCTAAATGTTCAATTGTATATTTTGTCAAATGTTTAATACCGCAAGGAATGTTTTGATTTTGTATATTATTTAGTCAGCATTGAGAATGAAATAAAGCTGCAATATTTTACTTATTCATTCCATAATCTGTTATATATTTTACATTAAAACGAGTAAATTAATCATAATGTTCCAAAATTTGCTTCTTCTTGGTGTGATTCTAAACAAAATCAACAAGCGAGCAAAATGATAAATGTGAATAATCATTGAACATTTTACGCTTACGTTCTTGCTTTTTCTGTAAATCAAGAGGAAAAATAATCTTTCTAACCCCAAACGCCTGTTCTGTCATCTCTCTTTTCCTTTTGATATCAATTGCGTTTCAGCTTTATGAAATAGTTTCATATGAGTGAAATCATACTCTGATCATATCAATTTGAAAAGGAGTTTTATTTTATGAAATCTATAGTCGTTCCGTGATTAAAATCAAACCATTCAATTTACTAGGGAACTATTCTCTTTCGATATAATACAATACGTTTCGAATAATCTTTTTTGAAATCAATCTCACGAATCGGACTTGAACCAATCCTAATAAAAACGTGTCTTAAATAACATTCCTATTTCTTCTATTCAATATACATTTCCTAAGATAATTCTGAAATTATCACAAAAAATGTTAAGCATTCGTTGTTTCATTGACTAATACCGATAATACTGATAACGCATTATCCATCATGGGCGATAAATCTGCAATTTTAGGTTATTATGATAAAACTACTCGTAGCTTCATCACATTTTTGACAGTGACCATCTACGCCTCGTGTAAAATGTTATGAACTCGATTTTCATTCGTTGTTGTAATGTATTTCCTGCCAACCCTGGTCAGCGATCTATTATCAAAAGGAGAGAACCACAGTCAATCTCATGTTTATAGCATCATCAAAACGTATCAAACGTGTGGCAGTTTATTATAAATA
>OZ024740.1:383611691-383624191 GCA_964016885.1 Eledone cirrhosa | reverse complement strand
GGTAAAGTACTCACTCCATGGAACGAGTTAGGTAGAAGTGGTTACACAACAGTTAGTTCATCATACTGAGAACAATTGTTTCACGTTAGCGGATCCTCAGCTCGTAATGGACATGGTTATACGGAACGGGAAGGACTTCCGTACGAACGCGCATGCGCAGAAACGGTCACCTCACCCAAGCAATCCTAAATTGCGTGCGAGAGGTGTAAGTGAGATAACTGCGAAAGTCCGAAAGTTTCTAGTTGATAAGTAAATTAGGATGTTGTTGGAATTCAATGCGGAATTTTGTAGTTATGTAAGAGGTGTTTCTAGACGCATGGACAACGTGTAGAAAATTCATTTCTTGCGGTTAGGCAATCGCTATTGCGTAATCTCTTTAGAATATTATTCGTTCATCAATACATAGTCCACACGACGGATTGCCCCTTGCGTATGGCTTGGACTTAGTGATGGCTTTCCATTGAATGGAATAGTCTATAATTGAGTCATTGAGGGACCATACGTGGCTCGTGAGTTTCGTGGATGTACGTTTGTACCTAAAGATCGACTGGTGGTTCAGGAAGCATTCCTTAAAACGGCCCTCCGCCATACCCACATATGATTTGACCTCCTGTGGTTGATTTGGTCGGTTGGAAGTGACCACAGCTTCATAAACTACAGCGGGTGTGTTGCATTGACAAGCTTCGGGCTTTCGGCAAGAGCACCCTTGTAGGGTGTTGCTCCACACGTCTGGAAACACCTCTTACATAACTACAATTCTCCGGATTGAATTACAACAACATAATAATTTTCTTATGAACTAGAAACTTTCGGACTTTCGCAGTTATCTCTATTACACCTCTCGCACGCAATTTAGTATTGCCTAGGTGAAGTGACCGTTTCTGCGCATGCGCGTTCGTACGGTTGTCCTTCCCGTTCCGTATAACCATGTTCATTACGAGCTAAGGAACCGCTAAGGTGAAACAATTGTTGTCGGAATGCTGAACTATTTATTTATGTATACATATAAGGGGAGGGGAAATAGAAAGGAAGCAAAAATAACGCTCGACTGGACAGAATATTTTAGTTGGTCAAAAGCCTTGCCACTGAAAACAGCCTACGAAACCCGGTGGATGGTAGTATCGGTAGAGGGTCGGCGCCATGCTTTGAAGCATAGAGTTACCTCCCTTCATGATCTGTGTTCAAATCCCACCGAGCTTAACTTTGCCTTTCATCCTTACGGGGTCGATCAAATAAAGTACCAGTAATGTACTGGATAATTGCTGGCCTTGTGCCAACATTAGAAATAATAATTATTATTAGGGCAGTGGATTGGCAGTATCGGTAGAGGGTCGGACACCATGCTCTGCAGCATAGAGTTATGGTCCTTGTGCCAAAAGTAGAAACAAATATCTATTGTACCCGAATGGGCTCCTACTGCCGCCGTGTGAATCATTTATGTCCTGGCTTGTTTATTTTCCCATTTGCGTAGTTACTTGAACAAGGTACAGTAATTTAAGAATTTATTATTTCGATACAATGACGCACAATATATTGTAGACTTGTCGAACTGTAGAAAAGTTGAACTGAAGCGAGAATGTAATAATTGTTTCCAATTTTGGCACAAGGCCTGAAAGTACCCCAGTGCATTACAGGTGCTTTATTTTATCTACCCTTAGTAAGGATAAAAGGTAAAACAAACCTCGGCGGGATTTGAACTCAGGGGTAAATGGCCATAACTCTATGCTGCAAAGCATGATGTCGGACACCCTGTTGGGCATATTTTATTGAATCGATTTTATATATATTGTTTCATATTGCACACGCCTATATGAGTGTGTATATGCGCGTGCGTGTATCTGTGTGTGTGTGTGAAGATGAAAGGGCAGATAAAATTGACCCTAAGGTAAGTTGTTCTATTATTTTGATCAAAACGCGGTTCCCATGGCGTATAAATTATGGAGACTATTTCTTCTTAATATTTAGTAAAAGACGGAGAAGAATCACCCAAAGTATGTTGTAACTTGTAGAAGACTGAATTTTATATTTCTAGTTCGATAGAACCATCTTAATTTAAAAGATTGCACATTTAATGAAAACATCATATGAACACGTAAATGTAGATAAAGATGGCTTGTGTAGCTTTTATTTAATTCTTTTTTTAATATTGATTTCTTTGCTATACAATAGCTTGATAAAGTTGCTTGAAGACAATAATTATTGTACACGTAGTTACCATTGATTAATTTAAATACACATTTACAAGTTCTGTTAATGTTACGTATATTTAATGCATCAAACATTAAATAGTTAACGAAAAATACACATGCGATGAATAAAACAATATTACTCAAATACTGTTATTTTTTCCGGCAAATTAAGAAGTCAACTCCATATATGTTAAGGTAGTTTTGTGATTTGACTTCATCAATAAAGCATAAACATCAATGAACATTTCAAAATACCGATGAAAGATACTCTCTGTAAATGTACAAGATCATGATTACATTGTTAAGCTTTTTCGTACGTCTAACACCCACCATTATCCATCCATAGCTGAAATTCATTCTATTGAATCGTCTGCCCACACACTAATCAAACAATACACCTTACAATTTCTTACAACGCTACATCAGTTGTCATACCTGAAACATATATTACTATACGTTACCCTTAAGAGATGATTGTAACTTCGCCTATCAGTGTGTAAGTTTGCTTCACTACTAACCAATCTAAAATAAACTTCTCGTCAGTTGCACAACTAAACCCAATGAAAGGTACTGCATACGATACGTAGTGAAAATCACGTATTCGTATCAATTGGGACGAGTTTCAAAACACAACATAACTGTTATAAATGTAAATGAGGTGTCCGTGTGTCGAACGCTTACCGCGTTATCCCGGACAATCTAAATTTAAGGATCGTTCTTATCAGCCACATATCAACTAAAATAGTTGCATAGGTATTACTCCGCTATTTGATGCTTTTCTTGCCTTCATATTTAAACATTATATTCTTCCAAATCTATCATTCATCATTTACCTCATGTACACAGTTTCCACAGTTTCCAGCTTCTGATAAAGTCTAAGTCAGTCTTAAGCCAGACTGCTCTTTAGGCGGGTGCTTACCCTGGTTTCTCCAATCCATCGCAGGGTTAAGCCCCCAGTCATTGATAATACTCACGTTTAGCCGAGTACACTGTAGCAACGTGAAATACGTGGAGGCGCGTGGCTTAGTTGTAAGGGTGTTGGAATTTCGGTCATGATATCGTTGGTTCCATTCCTAGGCTGCGTTGCGTGATTTGTTATTAGCAAAACACTTCATTTTACGTTGCTCTCTGATAAAGGAAATCTTAATAAATCGGTCGACCTAGACGATGTAACTTCCTTTACTCACAATCATCACCCTCCAGACCTGGCCCTATCCCTGCCCAAACTTTTCGATGTTTCTATCACTTCAGGGTGTCATTGCAATCAATAGAAACAGGTGATTGCGCAACATATCGCCGAGAATATTAACTTCGTCATCTCTTTACGCATTTAATATATGATGGGACCAGCTATAAAGAACCATTCAATATTTTCAATGTGTTTTCTTGTCCAATCACTACGCTTCGTTTATAACAAATTTACCGACATGTTCATCTAATATGTTACGGAAAATTCATCGTTTCTGCTTAGCAGAAGAAAGGTTTTTTTTTTTTTATAGAAACTAAACGTTGAATGCTTTCTGCCTTAAGAAATTCCTGGGTAAGATATGCAACTGAGGGTGCTATCTAGCAGAGCGCTATTTGATGATCTCCTTCTTAGTTTGCCCACGAGGTACATTCTGTCCGGCTATGTCTTCAACGCCTTAAATGGGATGTTATATGGTCAACATTATCCATTCTCTGGATTGATGATCTTCATGTTTTATTTCTAGGCCCTTATAATGGGATGATAGAACGTTTTATCCCGGATTTACCGTGATACATTATCGAGACCTTATTCTTCTAATATAGGGTGTCGATAATTCTTTGCTCAAAGTCGACAACATTCTAAAGCAGATCTATCAACAAATCGATGACTGAATAACTGCATAAATATTTATTAAAGAAATATAATTCTACTGCATGAAGTAATCACAACTAGAAACATCAACTTCTTCACAACTCCAAAGACAGAACAATTGCTGATGGTCTGATGAACGTCACAAATATACAACACTACTAAATGTTGTTAACATTGTGAATGAAAATACTTAACACAAAATCAGCTTTTACTCATTTATATTTGATTATAGACTAAATTCAAAAATGTGTATTATGTGGCTCCCAATACCTTATTCAATTAATAATTATTAACGCACCAAACACTGAAACCACTCGTTCTTAAATGCGGTGTTTCTTTTATACTGTCATAGCTATGCATTCACTGCTCTTCTGAGCTAGCAAATACTTCCCACTTGAAAATTATTTTCTAAACCAATGTAAAGTTGACATGTCTTCTATGTCAAGCCAACACCTTCTACTTTAAACAATTTTTCAAACTTCAGAATTTCCTCGATCGCGCATATTTCTACTATAGGCTTCGATAAATTCAAACTGGACAATTGAATAGATTTCAATATTCTGCGAGACATTATAAAGTGAACTGTTGTTTATTATACTTCTCTCCTTTTGCCCTTGTGGCCAATAAATGAAATCATTATACTTCTTTCCTTTTATTTCCTCAACATGTTCATAGTGATAAATTAGATTTTTCCAGTTGAAAAATATAAATAATTCACTGATTCATAGCGTTATACTTCTCTTTTAACATAAGAGCATTGAATGTATCTCTTCGAAGACATAAATCCTAAGTATTTTGAGGAAGGTAGAATGGAAATGTGATGTCATATGACGAAATAGGTAGAAAGAAATATCAAATCAACGTCATAGAGCCAAACTTAGAGCATTTCTCATGTATAAAACAAAGCTTGTTTTTCACAGCACATTATTAAATGGACAAAAGCCGAACACCCCTATTGATAAAGTTGCATACATGCATATATGCGCAGCGGCTGATTTTACAATGAAGGAAAATGACAATGAAGGAAAATCAACACGGGCGCTTGACTAAATAGCAAGCCAAATTATCTCACAAATTATCAAAAAGGGTACGTGTTGCCTAATACAATCTAGCAGCCACCATGCCAAAATATGAATCATTTGTATACCTTCTATCATAGATCTACTGAATTAAATTTCATCTGAACAAGTCACCAACGATTTCTAATTTAAGTACAAAACCAACGATTTGATTTTGAGGGAAGAAAAAGCCGATTATATGAATTCAAGTACGTGGCAAGTACATTATTTTATTGGTCGTAGAAGGATGAAAGACAAAGTGGACCTCGAAGGGATTTGACCGTAGTTTAGAAATTAAAGCGCCCTAGCTAAATGCAGCCAAGCATTTCATCTGTCGTTCTAATGATGCTCTTAAACCATGGTATAAAATAAAATAAGAATAAAACCAACTCTTAAAATAGACTGAAATAAATGTAAGTATCCCAAGCCCTCTAAACATGCCCACATTAACAGGAACAGAAACAGAAACAGCAAAAAACTGTTAACAAAAATCGTCCTGCTAGATATAATATCACTTTAGATACTGACATGGGCGCAGTATCTGACAGGAAGATTGCATGACTCGAGTATAAAACCTATGCTAGGATTCAAATTATGCCCGACGCAGAAGCAACTATGTTATCAACTAATCTTCAGGCTATGTACTCTATTGTGTGTATACTATTGTGTGTATCTCTGCAATGTATAAAATGATTATCACTTGAAGGTCTTTCATCATAGATCTCACCTAATATGGTATGGGGATAAACAAAAATTACTTCATCTATAATATTCCATCATCTATAGTATTCCTTCATCTATATTATTCCATCATCTCTTTCGATTGTACGCACACGTCAACAAAACGAATGTTATCAAATTCTTAATATACCAAGTACAGAATAGATGTCATCGATAAAATGAAGAAACAATAGAATTTAACCAGCCTCAACTAAAAATGTATTACACATTATACAATAGTGCAAATATTCTGCCGTCTGTTTCCATTCAGCTCTAGCACATTAATGGGATAATATACTTCAGAAACATTATGATTAATTTTTGAAAACAATGGCTAAAAGTTGGATTGTAAAGTTTGTAATTATTAATTATATTTATTGTTATGAGTATATATTTTGAGAAATTGTATTTTACAATTTCAATAAAAAAAAAACTACTAGATTTCAGAAAGTGTAAATATTTCCTTAATTCAATAGATGTCTATATATTCTAACACCCATACACATGTATGATAATATATAGATGTATATATGAATGCAATTCATATATACATCTATATATGATCACATAATATACTTACTGAAAATTAGACGCAAACAAAAACATAAATTATTGAGGGACACATCACATTTAGAGACACTTATCTATAGAGAGATGGGTGGATATACATATATATCTATATATATGTGTGTGTGTGTGTGTGTGTGTGTGCGCCCGTGTACGTGTACTTATATATGCTTACAAACAAACACACACATACATACGTTTGTGCGTATATGAGCGAATACACGAGTTGGGTTAAGTTTTCTATTTACTGATTTAGCTTAACATAGATACAAAACACTTTCAAGAACCATTTGTATACATAAAACCAATTTAGAACACCAATTTAATACAAAGTATTAAATTTTATCTAAATCTATCTTTATTATAATACTTTAAGGAACAAAAATAATTACATTAGCCTTTGTACTTGTACACAAATATTTGTCTTGAAATTTGCTTGTACATCTAAAGACATTTTACTTAAATAGAAGCACTTTTTTCCTGGACAATCTGGAAAACATTCTGTATATACTTGAGTGTATGAAGTACGATTGAATTTACAAACAAGAGAATAAGTACTTAATATAGAAGTAGAGAGTAGTTATTCATTGTAGTTTAGATACATATTTTCTGCTACTACTATACGTTTTATACCACAGTGGAACATTTCAAATTTACGATATTACCGAGATTACTCACTTTTAGCTACTCCGTGTGTTACGAATTGCCGTAGATCACACTTTTAGGAATAATTTTACGACACAGAGTTTTGCAGAAAAGTGAATGTGTGTTGTATAATGATGAAATAAATATCTTAACTTCTTTTTTTATATCTTAAAATCTATTTCTTATGAAAAAAAGTCAGTTCCATTTAGTTTATAATTAACATTATAATATTCATAAAGTTGGCTTAAGAAACATACATGATTACAAATATATGAAAAAGAAAGATAAAAGCAAAATTGAGTAATGAGAAAATGGGAAAGGGGTAAAGAAGAGCAGATCTGGCTGTATGTGAACGTAGAGGAAAGGACTATAAAAGCCATATATGAGAGGAAAAGGAGAGGAAAAGCCAGGACTCTAGGGCCACATGAGAAACGTAGGGAGAAGGGGAAGGGTGATGAGCTATGGACCTATGGTGCGACACTGTTGGGCTTGCGCAACGCGGACAAACTACGAAAGCGTTTCCGTGGACAATGCCCTTCAACACCCGTTGAAACAGCCACTCCCCTCGCGGGGCTACTTCATCAGACGGGCTGTTGAGATTCCAATCTTGCGGAGGAGCTTGGTAGTCCGGTGTCTGAGTATGCCTGGTGTCTCAACGGTGACAGGTGCCAAGAGAACCGACTGGGTAATGCCCGGATTTGTTCTCTTCCTTTGCTCTGTATTGCGGGCCGCAGTACCGGCGTTTGAGGCTGAAGCAACAAAGTTGAGTGCGGAGAACGTGTCTCAATCTGTGCTGACACAGATAAGGGATCTGCCTCATTCGAATGGGAAGACGGTAATTCCGTCGGGGCACTTGCCGTCTCCGCGGTCGAAGCCTACTATCTGCTGTTGTGATGGGAAGCCAGATGAATCCATGCTTCTTCTCACTATGTCCTAGAGAGAGGCATGACGGGGGAAACAACTTGCGCTCGGGCGGCATGACAGTGGGTGCTAGCGAAACTTATCAACGACAACCCTACAACGTCATTTATATGACTCAAACAAGTGGAGGCCGAGGTGTATGCCACTCCGATGCAAGTACACGCATCTACCTAAACCTACTTTATTTGCCATATATATTGTGGTATCTAAACATAAATTCCAGTTAACTTATCAGCAGCAATCAAAATCGGAGTAGCAGCACAAAGTAATCACACAAACATATATATACAGAGAGAGAGAGAGAGAGAGAGAGAGAGAGAGAGAGAGAGAGAGAGAGAGAGAGAGAGAGAGAGAGAGAGAGAGAGAGGAGGGGGGATACCCGATGTGAGGAAGGGCATTTATTTGCGCCGATAAGTAATTCACCAAGTGTACCCCTCTCCCAGGCAAATGCAAGGAACCTTTTCGGAACTCTACAACACCCAAAAATCACATGCTACGTTCTCTACGAGCCCGATATGAGAAAGAAAAAAACAATCAACAGTATACCGGTAACTAACTTTCCAAATTGAGAGTTATGGAGTGACGTGAAATAAACCTTCTTGCTCCAGGATAAAACGCACCGCCCAGTCCGGGAATATAGCATATGGTCATCCTGAGCCCATTATCTAACCACTGAGCTCCAGGACTTTACGCATACGCCAAGATCACGTTATATATATATACATCCATACATATATATATACATATATATATATATATATATATACTATAAAGTATGTCCATAGAATCATTTGATAATATATATACACCATTTCCTCTCCCAGTTAGCATAATTAACCACACAAAAAATCAATGCGAACGAAACCCGAGGGTAGAAACGTAATCCTGGTATGTGTATATGCATTTCTTCTAACTTTAATTTTATACCTAATTATGTATGGTTGACCGTATATTTAATCGATTTCCATGTTGTGTTGAAATGTTGGGTAAATATTCTATGGCCTTCAGCCGCGAAGAGATTGCTGTCGTTTATTTATCTACTATTTCTTCATAGGTGCCTTTTAATCTTATAGCCTGGTCTAATTGATTTTGTGTGTCCTTAATTAAGCTAACTGGGAGAGGAAATGGTGTATATATATTATCAAATGATTCTATGGACATACTTTATAGTATATTGCTCTGATTATTTAATTTATTAATTCATCATTGAGCCACATCATGAATTTTTGCCAAAACAAAAACATATATATCTGTGGCTTTGTCTAGTTTGTGTATATGTAAATCTTTATATATATATCGTTTCTGAATTTGTTTAGCAAGATTCCTTTTCTGAAAACGTATGTTGAAACCGATATTGTTATACTTTGGGAGGGTCATGTTGCCAATAAGAAATATATATATATATATATATATATATATATATATATATATATATATATATATATATATATATATAAGGGAGGAGTTGTGGTAAGGAAGCAGATGGACCATAACGCACCAGAGTACTCAATACACGTAGATCCCTGATGGATCTACGTCCCCTCTCAACAACAGATGCCGAGAACGTAACGTGATCTACCAGTGCAACGTGAGGACGTCCACCTCCAACAAAGCTTATATAGGATTAACCGCTTGTGACTTTAAGACCCGGCTCTACCAACACCGACATACGTTCCAGAACATGGTCCGGCGACATGCCACCACACCTTCGGGCAATATCTGGGATCTCTAAGATAATAATATAACTTACCATCTTACTTGGAGCTTACTGTCCAGAGCTCTACTCTTACACGGGAGGACTCCGTCCGTGTAACTTATGCTCGGGGGAAACATTACAAATGCTGTTTACGAAGGATCAACTCCTAAACAAAAAAAGACGAACTGGTAACTGCATGCAAACACAGATTGCGGGAGACCTACCTCGCCCTTAAACCTCTAACGATTCGGGTGGGTAGACTAGTGCTGAAACACCCCACTTGCCGAATAAGATAGGGTAAACTCCTACCGATATAGGAAAATGTACCTCTTTTCTTTTCCTCCATGTTTTTCTTCCCTTTGTCTCCAACTATCAATTCTTTCCACTACCGAACTTCTTCCTCGTTCATTTCTTTGTTTTTTGTCCCCTTTCACTTACCCGGAGGCAGCCCATCGGGCCTCTTTAGCCTCAGTACCCCCGTCCCAGTAACTTACAGATAGCATTCGCCGATTACGCTATACTAACTATTCATAGAAGCTGTGTTAGACACCATATATATGGTATTAATTTTTAATTCTAAATTTTTTAATTATTCTCATCAAGCAACTCAATCTGTGGCTTTGGGCGAAATATTTTTATTATATTTTTCCTTTGTCCCCTAATCGCACTTGATTTACTATTTCTATAACGTCCCTCCTCCACTTTCGAATGATACCATTTTTCGCCAACTTTCTCTGGCCTACTTTCTTACACATTCCTTAGAATCTGCCGTGTAGATTTCACCTTCTACGCTTGACCGGCTCTACCCACTCCACTATCGCTCTACTGGCAAGTTCAGCCATCCCCACCCCCACCCACTGCCATAATAGACCTTTCTGTGTCTGCTACAAATGTTGACCAATCCCCTTGACAACTACAATCTTTCCATATGAGAAAGTATCCTTGAAAAGTTCGGCTATTTATTTACCAGACTAAAAAAACTCTTACTTTAGTCCAGAAATAGCCGTCGAGACGGCTTGAGCTCTGCCGTCGGGGCCATACTTTTCTATATCTATCTATTTATATATATATCTATCTATCTATATATTATCTATCTATCTATCTATATATATATATATGCATGTATGTATTATGTATGTATGGTCACTCTCGGGTCACTCTTGAGTGCTCCTGGTAACATGTAACCCAGTACAACCTGTCGCATGGTCGGATCGTCGGCGACTAAACCGGCAACCGCACTAAGTGTACTTGGTGATGAGGGTGATTTTGGAAACCCTGCAGGACAAAATACAAAACCTGACAAAGGGCGGAAAAACTCGTAAGAGTCAACAGCCATCCTAAAATGTGTAAATATGTATATACACATGTACACTCAGTTAAACCACTGAGAGTAAAGGACCCCTAGCCTTTGCCAGGGCATTCTTCTAGGAGAAAGCAACACAGGAAACTAGGAGAACTCCGATATAAAACCTGCGGCTCCGTAGTAACGGATGATGTTAATCTTTTCTTCTCTTCGGGTTATAGCTACTGTCGCTCATGTATGTATGTATGTATGTATGTATGTATGTATGTATGTATGTATGTATGTATGTATGTATGTATAATCAATTAGTCCCCAACGACCCGACCATGAGACAGGATGAATTGGGATACATGTTAGCAGTAGCACCAACTGGTGACATAACTAAACTGGCAACCCCACCAATGATTTTTGGTGAGGAGGGTGACTTTGGACATCCTGCAGGACTAAAAACAAAACCTGTCAAAGGGCAAAGGAGTTCTTAAGAGTCAATGGCCATCCAAAATCACCGGGAGAGATGAGCCCTTAGCCTTTGTCAAGGCAGAATTCTAGGAGAAGGAAAACCCTGATATAACACCTGCAACCCTGATGGTATCCAATGATGTTGACTTATTCTTTTTGGTAAATATCATCTTGGTTAAGAGAGTGGGACTGGCTTTGTGCAGTGCCTTTGCTCACTATAAAAGCTTCACGGCACAGGCATTGCTTTTTATCTGCAGATCTCTCTGTACGTGTCGTCACATAGTACCATGGGCCCAGCACTATGTGTCAATAATTGTCACAAGTGTAGTGTTTGTACCAGAGTTTTCAAGTCGCTGGCTGGACTAAAAAGTCACACTCGTTCAGCGCAACGGTAGGGGTTCTCCTACATGGATATAAAGTAGTGGCTGTAATCGAAAACGAGTTGGCAGCCACCATATATATATATATATAAAGAAAAAGGGATGAAATCGAAAATGCAACTGAAGTCTTATTTTTTTTTTAAATATATATATTTATTTGGTCCCTTTACCGGTTTCGCAGTTCTTCTGCTTTTCAAAAGGTGAGTTGAGATGGAGGGTCTCTGGTTTTTCTCACATCTGGTTGGTCTCTAAATGTTACTTGTTTTATATGGAAAAAGTGGCTCGAAAACCAGGTTTTTCGAGAAGTAATTTGATTGGTTTGTCAATAATTATAATAAATTTCGCGCCAGTTCGCGTTACAATAGTTCTTCAAATAAGAGAGGGGGGGGGAGGGTTGTCACAGGTTGTTTTTTCATATATGAGTGTTTGAATTTCTTTTTACTTGAAACCAAAAAAAAGCCTTCGTGAGCCTCATTTTTTCAAGTAAAAAGAAATTCAAACACTCATATATGAAAAAACAACCTGTGACAACCCCCCCCTCTCTTATTTGAAGAACTATTGTAACGCGAACTGGCGCGAAATTTATTATAATTATTGACAAACCAATCAAATTACTTCTCGAAAAACCTGGTTTTCGAGACACTTTTTCCATATAAAACAAGTAACATTTAGAGACCAACCAGATGTGAGAAAAACCACAGATCCTCCATCTCAACTCACCT
>OZ024740.1:383604191-383606691 GCA_964016885.1 Eledone cirrhosa | reverse complement strand
GAATGATTTTGTTAGTTAGTAGGTGATCTATGCAACCCCACACCTCCCTCTTTCCACCAGCTTGCTCATGTGTTATGATGTTGTTGGTAGCACAGTGGTCCTGTAATAACAGGTTAAGACACCCAGTATATAATTTATACATGATGTTTTGGCAGGCAATTGGGCGGTAATTTTTAGCAAGGGTGGTTTGGCTATTTTGGGGAATGTGGAGAGTAGTGGCAGTTGATAACCATCTGGGCAGTTCTTGTGTGCCCTTAATGGTTTCTGTAAACAGCCGTATGAGATCTTGCCGATAGAAAGTGAAATTCTTCAACCAGTATCCTGTAATGAGGTCTGGGCCTGGTGATTTCCTATTCGACATTTTCTGTAGAGCTGTTTCGAGTATTGACCCATCTATGTCATATTGTTTTGTCTGGACATGTTGGCAGTAGTCCTGTTCCAGTTCTTTTAGCCAATTAGCTTGTCTGTTAAATCCGTCATCCGTTTCCCATACAGATCTCCAGTAGCGTATGTATGTATGTATGTATGTATGTATGTATGTATGTATGTATGTATGTATGTATGTATGTATGTATGTGTGTATGTGTGTGTGTGTATATATGTGTGTGTGTGTGTGTGTGTCTGTGTGTTTGTGTGTGTGTGTGTGTGTGTGTGTGTTTGTGTGTGTGTGTGTGTGTGTGTGTGAAACCCGAGAAGTACCCATAAGTTATTGAGCTATATAGCCGACGAAAAATGATTCTATAATTTGTTTTGGAGATAATTGTTTCTACTTTTGGCACAAGGGCAGCAATTACCCAGTGTATTACTGGTACTTTATTTTATCGACCCCGTAAGGATGAAAGCCAAAGTTAACCTCGGCGGGATTTGAACTCAGAATGGCAAGGGCCGTAACTCTATGCGTCAAAGCATGGCGTCCGACCCTCTAGCGATACTGCCAATCCACCGCCAATTTTCGAATATAAATAATAACATTCGATTCGTTTGCAATTTTGCAAACAAGCCTCAATTTTATAACCATGTCAGTAGAATGAAGACTTCATTCTTGCTCTTGTGTTGGCATGCGAACAGAACTGCAGACACTAATGTTTCTGGGTATCAATCTTCATCATTCGAAAAACTCAGATTAAATTTTTTGTATTCAGACATGTAGAGCGAAATTTTCTTTTTCTTTGAATTTGGCAAAGCCGGCCATTTATCGTTCGTATACAGGAAACTTTCTGGCCAGTCTGCTGATATGCAAATTTGGTTGATCAGTGGATCTGCTAATATGCAGATCTGACTGATCAGTCAGTCTGCTAATATGCAAATCAGGCCAATCAATCACTGTGTATTTTTGAAAATAGCATATATTTTCACTAACTCTGAGAGTTTGGCATGTGAACAGTGAGCTGTACTGATGAAGGGTGATACTCAGAAACATTAGTGTCTGCAGTTCTGTTCGCATGCCAACACAAGAGCAAGAATGAAGTGTTCATTCTACTGACATGGCTATAAAATTGAGGTTTGTTTGCAACATTGGAAACGAATCGAATGTTATTATTAATATTCGAAAACCTCAGATTACATTTATTGTATTCAGCCATTTAGAGCGAAATTTTCTTTACATATATATATATGTATATGCTATGTCGTTTGCTTTGTTAATCCTGTTTGCCTTTTGCACACACACACACACACACACACACACACACACACACACACACACACACACACACACAAACACACACACACACACACACACACATACACACACACACACACACACACACACACACACACACACACACACACACACACACACACACACACACACACACACACACATATATATATATATATATACAAATTTGCCATGCTTAAATATCGATATTTAAGTATGATAAGTTTTTACCACAAATCTGTTATCTTCGTGAACGTGCTTGAAATATGATGGTATCTTATAAGCGTATCATTCAATTAGCATAATGACTCACATATGACTCACATATATATTGAGTAATGACTCACATATATATTTAGTGATTTGAAAATATAATTGAGGTGTTTCAAATTATGTAAGAAAACAAACACACTAGAGATTTTATATATTGTCATCATCTTGGTGGTTGTTGTAATTCCAACGTTTCATTTATTAATTAAAGACGCCCAAAAGGTGTTCATCTATGAACTTGCCCTACTGTTTAGGTTATTATCATTATCCAGTATATTTTGTAATTCCTTCACTCGTCTATCTTTCAGTTTTTTATCCCTTGTATTTTGAATTTGTTTCACCCAATTACTTTCACAATTAACCAGCAATGGTTTTACTTTGTCCCTTTTATCTTTCTCTTACAGTGTGGATAGTCACGTTTGTATATTGACAGCCACAACCGTATGAGATGAAATACACACAGTTCATGGTCATATTCTTTACTACTAGCACAGGGAAATTTATATTCTATTTCTCGCATTTAGTTTGAATTCCTAAGGGTTGTCTCATAAATAAACAATATGCATCAAT
>OZ024740.1:383514191-383599191 GCA_964016885.1 Eledone cirrhosa | reverse complement strand
AAAGAGGTGCTTATATATATATACATATACATACATATACATATATATATATATATATACGTATGTATATGTATGTATATGTATATAGATGTATATATATATATATATATATATATATATATATATATATATATATATATATATATATATATATATATATATATATATATACACACACAAAACCAGAACACATGGCAACAGAAACACTCATCTCACCTTGAATCAAAGAAGAACTACGTTAAGAACTCTTCGCTTTTTCTACGAAAACACCCTAACTCATGCAGCATGAACAAAAAGCACAACCACGATAGATATTCCTTTGACCATACCATGAGAAGTAGAAAAAACAGGAGATCATTCTCAAGATCTCAACAGAGACTACCCACAAGAAACGGGGAAAAAACCGTAGAATAACCAGATCATTTTCAAGATCTCAACAGAGATTACCCACAAGAAACTGCGCAAAAAATGATCTAAACTTGAAAGCAAACCTAGGTCATTTTCCCAGATTGTTAAAAATAATGCCAACAAAAAATGGAAAAATAATATACATAATACCAAAGATAGGAGAGAAAAAACATAGCGAAACTAAGTATAATATCACGACCAAAAGTTCATCAAGCAAACACCAACAGGAATATAAATCCTGAACAGAGAAAAATCTATTTTTTAACGTCAGGACAACAAAAACCGGAAAAAGAAAAACCCCAGGAGGAAATATACCCAAAACAATTGAATATGTAGATCCTAAAATAATTAATTTATACAAAAGAGATCTTGACAATGATGAAATGCAAATTCTGTCAAAAGGACTGATATTCACACCGACTCCAACAGTCAATCACCAAGAACTAAAGGAGGATACCCAAGAATTCTGTCGTAAATTACGACTTGTAGAATTCTTCGCTGATAAAGTAATGAGAGTGATGAATCACTAGTAAAGAATAAATCAAATTTCACTCCGCCAAAAGGAAGAAATATCTATCTCGACCAATACATTGATATCCTGTCTAAATTTCCTCTTAGACGTAATACTAATGTTAGGCCAAACATTAGCAAATCGGAAATGTCTGCACCTAAACGTATACAAAATGACAAAACAATAATAATTAACAATCAGATAAAGGGGGCGCAATTGTTATAATGGATGCTGAATACTACAAAGATTTGGTTGAGGAACAACTGAATGACACAACATTCTACCATGAAATACCATCAAATATAGACCACAACATCATAAAGAAGATCAACAACCTGGCTTCAAAATATACAACTCACTTACTGATAATGAAAGTGACTACATCACCAATTTTGAGCCAAAACCCATCAAATTTTATGGCTTACCGAAAATCCATAAGTCAAAAGAAATCCAACTGGCAGTAAAAGAACAGGTGAGTACATTAAATTACTACACCCAAAAGACTTAAAACATAGCCCTATTATAGCTGGTCCAACATCCCCCACCCACCTTCTAAACAATTTTGTTGACATTATTTTGAAACCACTATGTATTCACATACCTAGTGTCATCCGGGATGATATCGACTTCCTGTCGCATCTTCCCAAAACCACGGAAACGAATTCACTTCTACTTAGTTGTGATGTGGTAAGCCTTTACACCAACATTACACATGATTTATGAATAAAGGCGGTTAAATGCTGGGTGGAAGGACATAGAGAAGTGATTCCCAACAGATTCACAGTACCATTTATATTATTCTGGAAAACAACACATTCTTCTTCAATGGAAATAATTACATCCAAATTAGAAGCACAGTGATGGGAACAAAGTTTGCTCCCGTTTACGCGAACTCTGTAATGGGATACTTAGAACAACAACTCTACCAACAAAATAGAGGAAAAATATAGCACTGAATTTAAAAAGTACATCGAAAAGTCCTGATACCTGGACGACTGTTTCATCATCTGGACAGAATCTATAGATACTCTGGATGAGTTCAATATCCTCCTGAATAACCTACACCCATCTCTCCAATTTACAATAGAGATATGTAGCACCATATTACCATTCCTAGATATAATGGTAATCAAAAACGACACCACCATTACCACGGATATATATTATAAACACACAGACACCCATCAATATCTGAATTTTAAGTCGTGCCATCCACCTCATACAAAACGCAACATCCCATACTGCCTAGCCAGAAAAATTTTTACCATTGTAGAAGATACGAATACCAGAAAGAAAAGCCTAACAGAACTGAGAGAATTTTTCCTCAAACAAAAAATACCCATCTCTACTTATAGAAAATGGCATACAGTTGGCTATAAAAATACCTATACAACAACTTAGGACAAGCCAAGGAAGAAGAAACCAAGAACTGGTCATACCATTTATAATGACACACAACCCATGTCACCAGCATATCTTCAAGACTGCCAAAGCAAACCTACTGATCATTGCTCAAAGTAATGAATCAAATGGTTTAATCACAGACCGAGCTTTGATTTTTAGTGAAAGACAGCCGAAAAATTTGAAGCAATTACTTACAAAGGCAAAGTGTGACCTTAACAACAAAGACCAATTATTCACTGTATCTAAATGCAATGATAGTCGATGTGGCACACGTCAGTTCATACATACTGGTCAATATATGAACACAAAAAACTGGAAAAATATTCCCAAATGCAAATATGAACTGCAAAAGTAGAAATCTAATTTACTGCATTAAATGCCCGAATTGTAAGAACTATATGTCGCTCAAACTGGAAATGCACTATCGGAACGTGCACGGGTGCAGTGACAGCAAATCAGAGACCCAAATGTCCGTCAGATACCCCCCGAATAACCATCTAGCAACATGCAGTCAGATAATATTTATAATATTTCCATTCTACAACTACACAGCCCAAGTGAAATCAAGAGAAAAATTAAAGAAAATAATTTTATTGATAAATTCCAACCCAAGCTAGAAGAACAATAATAATGCTTAGGGGTATTACTTCTACTATGACTACGCCTACGACCATGTCGACTACCACCACTAACAACAACAACAACAATAATAATAATAAAAGTGATGTTAATGTTGATGATTATTGAAGATTTTTTATAAAAACCCTAGAAAATGCTATTTTCATCATTTCTAAAAATAGCGAGTCGTTAGACATGCTCAACCAACAGTGACGTCTAAACCAATCAGCTTTAGTAATATAGTGAAACCACACCCCGATTGGTCGAAATACAGTTTTCAAAAAGCATTCTGTACCCCCTTTTAACTGTATATAAGGCACAGATTTTAGCCATCTCATTACAGTTGAAAATTGCAAACTTGACTGTCACCACTGAATATGAATCTGAAGATTGCGAATGCATGAAATTACTTGAAAGTACTTGAACATTTAACATTTAATATTCTACCATACTTTTCATTATAATATAATTATAATTTTAAAGGATTGTAAATGAAACGAGTAAATCAGACAAAGTTGGAATTCGTTTTATTAATATAATCTTCTATACACAATCATACACACCCGTGTATTATTTATTTATATATATATATATATATATATATATATATATATATATATATATATATATATATATATATATACATCTATAAATATATATATACATATATATGTATATATGTATATGTATATATAGATATAGATATATATATATATATAAATAAATATACACGGATGTGTAAATATACACATGTGTGTGTGGCTATCGAATCGGAGATCCTCATAATGTATCTTCTAATATGTTACAATCAATACCTATAAACTCCATACTTGAGGTCCTTGATATCTTGATCAGATTATGCATGTGATGACGTCTATTTTGCTAGAATGTCAGATATGTGTGCGTGTATGGTTTATGTATTTGTGTTTATATATATATATATATATGTGTGTGTGTGTGTTTGTGTTTCTGTATATGTATATATATATATATATATATATATATATATATGTGCATGTATCTGTTTATATATATATATATATATATATATATATATATATATATATATATATATATATATATATATATATATTTATATACATATATACACATTAACATGTACGCATGAATGTATATGGCTGTGCATGCATGTATGAAAGTGTAAGTGTGTACAATGAGTGGAAAGAGAAAGAGATGAAAAGAGGAAGTGTATGAATCTGTTTGCAACACGAGCAAGTTATAATGATATAAACAGCGCTGTAATTAGTGTAGATCAAAACTGCATCGAACGAAACATATATGCTTTCAATGATAACGCAATAAGTCAGAAGAATAGTACAGAATAATGTGTTAGAAATTAAGAAAGAGAAAATGGGTCCTACATATAATAAATAAGCCAAATATCTAATAAGATTAAGTATACATTGTATAGAATATCTCTCACACACATAATGTTTGTTTAAATGTGTGTTTGCGTTTGTGTGAATATATGTGAGTATTGCGACATGTATATCTCATGTATCTAGGTATAGAAATATTAAATTAGTGTGCGTGATAAACGACAGTTTAACCGAATAGGATTTTCTTAAACTCACATGATATTAAATTAAATTCTCATTTTCAGACAACTAACTTTAAATTCGTTTAAATGCGTTAGTTAGAATTGTCAGTTGGAAATGACTGTTTTCTTGAAATCAAGTTAAGTTACGGACTGGCCATGAGGAATTACCAAATGACTGTAGTAAGGAACTATGACAGCCGTCTTACTGATTGCATTTGTTGACAACAATAAAACAGATATAGCCTATTTTCTCCGGAATATTATTACTAAATCATGATCTCTGTTTGGAGTCTCAAATGTCAAACTAAAAGTAACTGGGATCAGTCAATTCGAGAACTTTTACATCCATAACAGACTTTCACATATTTCTACTACACTGTATTTCCTGATGAATTTAACTGGCTTAAATTATTTATCAGTTGAAATATTAAATTGTCATGTTTCCATTTTGCCTCTCATCTCTCTATCTATTAATCACTCTCACGACACCCTCTCTAATTCCATCTTCATTAAACCAACAGATTCCCAAACTTACCTCGACTTCGCCTCCTCCCCTCCAACCCACACCAAACACTCCATGCCCTATTCCCAATTCCTCCGTCTTCGTCGACTATGTAGCCAGGACGACGATTTCGAAACCCATTCCCTTGACATGGCTTCCTCCTTCATCCAGCGTGGATATCCCCCACCCCCTGAGCGAAGCTGCTCTCACCCGCGCCCGTGAATCAGACCGCACAACAGCCCTCTCACCTCAACCCCGCCCTCCCAACACCGTGTCCCTTTCCCTCTTACCTACCACACCATCACTCTACCGCTCCGGTGACATATCCTCCGTTCCTTCCGTATCCTCTTTTCTGACCCCGTCACTTCTCACTTTTTTCCAAATTCACCCATTACTGCTTTTAAGTGCACCCGCTACCTCCGCGACCTCCTGGTTCGCCGTTCCTTTTCGTCCTCTCCCACGACTCTACCTGGCTCTCATCCTTGTTCCCGTTCCCGCTGCAACACTTGTCCCTTTATTTCCACCTCACGACTCTTACAGGCCCTAACGGGTATTTCCGTATCCGCCATTCCTTCACCTGCACATCCACCCACGTTGTCTATGCCCTCCGGTTTTCGCTTTGCGGTTCTTTTAATATCGGACAAACGGGACGCCGTATGGCGGACCGCTTTGCCGAACATGTGAGGGACATAGGACTCGGTTTGGATATTCTTGTCGCGCGTCATTTCTGTTCTGCTCATTCTTCAATACATGCTTCAGTCCTGGGTGTCCTTTTACATCATGGATCACAGGCCTCGCGCACCAGGACTGAACAAAGTCTGATTCACAGCCTTGGTTCATATTCCCCTCTTGGACTCAACTCATCTCTCCAATTTCTCTAATACCCCGTCCATTATCACACCCCTAGATTCCTATCGCTATCTCTTGATCATTAGCAGTTTCTCTTACAACTAATACATGCCGACTATATATGCTCACTCCACTTTGCCCTTCACTGCTCTGTATACACACATACACACCCTTATATTAACATACTATTGATCATAGCTTCGTACTTACATGCACACACACTATTTTACTCACATATACACATACATTTCTTCTTAGCTTCATACGGACGTATAATAAAACACACACACACATACACACACACACACACACACACACACACACAAACACATGCTTATGCACGGGCTCAAATATAGGTCTTTTTACAAAACGGTTTATTTTTCCATTTCATGTAGACGCACTCCATCATCCACTTTTCGGAAATATAAATCATACACAAAACGCCAGCACCAACAGTTTTGCAAGAGATGTCATCATGAATGGACCTGTAATTTTTATCGATAGACATTTTTTCCAACTCCATCCCGCCCGTCCCCTCAATCTATCTTATTTCTCATTCTTTCTTCTGATGAAGGACTAGCGTCCGAAACGTTAAGACTCTCTTCCTGCTATATCAAGCGTTACCCTAATATATCCCTTCCATATACTGTACCAATTGGTTTTGTTATTTCTGTTTACCTTCTACATGCATATATATATATATGTGTGTGTGTGTGTGTGTGTGTGTGTGTGTGTGTGTGTGTGTGTGTGTGTGTGTGTGTAGAATTTGTATTTAATTTGTTGGAATTCCGACAAACATAAATGCTTATAACTGATTTAGAACACTCAACAGTTTAGTGGAGTAGATATTCCAAGATATTAAATAAATGGAAACTATATTTATAAAACCATATTTATTTTATTATAAATATTTGAAGGGCAACCATATATTGTTTGATATAATTTCACTTCTTATAATTTCACTTATTAAAATCTCCTAAATTATATACGTATATGATCCTAAACTTTTAAATTTTAATTTTTAATTTTAAATTTAATTCTAATATTTTTTAAGGTTTCTTAATTCTTTATCCTTTACTTCTTAAATCCTTATCTCTTACTTCTTAAATGTTTCATTTTTCATATTTTTTTTTTTTTATTTCATATATTTTAAAATTACTTATTTTTTCAAAAAATTACTTTTTTTCAAAAAATTACTTTTTTTTTTTGTAAATTACTTATTTTAAAATCAAATTACTTATTAAAAAAAAAATTTTTGAAGGTTTTTCAAATATTTTTTAAATATTGTTTAAATATTTTTAAAATATTTTCTGAAAATTTTTTTTAATTTTCCAGAATATTTAATATTTTTAATATTTTTTAATAATTTATTTTTTAATAATTTATTGATTTTTAACCAATAACTAATTTAGGCTAAATAGATCTTTGAACATTTATATCTTTGACAAAATGAGTTATTGTTCTATCTAATCTTTTATATATATTTACAATGTAACGGGAGGAAACAATAGCATCACTGACGATGTTGCAGATGTGCAACGAAAGAACTTTGATAAACTATATATATGTGTTTGTGTCTATATTGTATCTGTATTATTTTTTACCTTTGGTTAGTCAATGGCAACATTGAGGACCGAATAAATTAGATTACCGATATAAAAGACACAGAAGCGAAAAGCGAAAACCAACCAAACAGTGAGTGTATTCTGTTAATAATTCTGGCAATATTACACAAATATGACCCTCCCCAAGTATAACAATATTTGTTTCGAAACACAATTTCATATCAAAAACCTCGCAAAACTAATTCATCGCCATTATGGCATTAGCTTGTGCCAAGCTGAAAGGTTATTGAAAGACACTGTTTTCTGTTATATAAAAACTACAATAACAACAGAACAAATCCGCTTCTTAAAACACTGTTTTTCCTCCAAAATATACACAACAAACATATCAAAACAAGTAAATAATTTATTATTGAACAAAACACAAGCTGAACGACTAAAACACACAATAACAGTTAATACGAAAAGAACATCATACACAAAAGTCAACGAACTTTACAGACAGAAACGCATTAACGGTAAGGATGTCCAAAATCTCACCACACCAAACGAAAGGGGTGACTTCATGAGCGTCATCCGACGTGAAACGAAATACGCCCGAAACGAATGCAATAGCCATTTCAATAAGAAATTAGAATGGATGAATCAGAAAAAACTACAAGAAAGTAAAATAGAATATTCTCAAAAATGCCCAGATAACATCAACGATATCCGTATGACGGATGTAAAACTACCGGAAGAATTTACCAATGACCACACAGTAAATATTTATGGGAACACTTTAATCAGTGAACAAGAACAAGAAATCCTGCAGCTACCACCAACATTTGCCATCTACAAAAAGATTATCCCTATTGAGTGCAAAACGGAGCTGGAAAAGTCTTTCACAAAAATACTTTGGAATGCAAAAGTAAACAACAACAACAACAATAATAACGGTAGTAGTAATATAAACAATAACTCTGAGTATAGAAACAACAGCCACAACAATAACAATAGCAGGAGAGTGAGAAATAGTAATAATGGTAATAATACGAACGATAGACAGAACAACAATAACAACCACAATAATAATAATAATTGTTTCTACTTTTGGCACAAGGCCAGCAATTACCTAATGCATTACTGGTACTTTATTCTATCGACCCCGGAAGGATGAAAGGCAAAGTAATAATAATAGAAACATTAACCACAGACACAGCAGCAGCGACCACATTAGTAATAACGGTAACAATACGAACAACAACAACAACAACAACGACAGTGGTAATAATGGAAATAATACATGTAGCAACATTAATGATAGACACAACAAAAACAAGAAACATAATAAAAGTAACAACCACAATGGTAGAAATAACAGTAACAACAACAATAACGGTGAAGTAAACAAAAATCACAGCAACAATACATCTAGCAATCATAACAATAATAATAATGCTAATGATAGGAACAACAACAACCACCATAATAACAATAATAGCAACACACACAACTGTGACGATATATATAATGACAACCCCTTAGAGAAACTATTTTTCAACCCAGCTGACAAAACATATAAGATGGGTAATATCTATCCTACGAGGTTACCCTTTAATAAAAGAGTTTGCATACCACAACAAATAGATGACGAGACAGAGGCACAGTTCACCATAGCTAGAAATAAGATTAGACAAATAGTAGACCGGTATACTAAGAGACAGAGCAGACCAGAGGCCCAACAACTTGGGAGGAAACCTGTAGAAGGCTTGGTTAGCCTCAAGCAGCGCACAAGGGATGGTGAGGTAGTATGTCTACCCACGGATAAGTCGGGTAGGATGTCAGTAGATAGCATGCCGAACTACATCAAGGCTATGTAACCCCACATCACCAACACGACCGAAATTGCACAGCAAACACATGATGGGAGAGAGAAAATCCTCAACGCTCACATGATGATGTGGACTGACATCCTAAAGCCAAGCAGACACAATGCCAACAACTTCCAGGCGTCTAACAATGGCATACCACCCTTGTATGGGCTCCGCAAAGACTACAAGACAGTCGACAACCCGAGAACAGGACCACCAACAAGACCCGTATGCGGAGCTAATATAGCTAGCAACTACCGGATCTCCTACTTCCTCTCAATGGTTATACGCCCCATAATCAAGATGTCCCCAGATGTATGTGACAGTACAGAGGACCTCCTCAGCAGAATCAGTGAGTGCAACAAAAACAGGAACCTATCCAACTACATAATAGGCAGCATGGATGTGGTATCACTGTACCCATCCATTAACATTGATTTTGCTGTGGAAAAATGTGTGGAGATGATCATTGAGAGCATTGAGAGTGAGGTGGAGTTCTGCGACATCGACACAGACGAACTGGGCCTCCTACTTAGACTTACCTACGACACTGACTACTTAGACAGCCAGGACCTTAGACGTTTCTGCCCTAGTAGACCCATAAGAGGTAGACCCCCCACCATAACCTCAATGGCAAAAAAGACTCCCATGGGAAAGTGGATTGGGTGGACCAAAGCTATACGGATCCCCCAAAACAATGATCAGGTAAGAAAAATGGTCGCACATGCAATAGGAGCTAGCATCAAAACTACCCTAAAGGGCCACATATTCAAGTTCAACGAGAAGTTCTACACCCAAAATGAGGGAGCAGCCATTGGCGTCAGCATAGCTGGTGATGTTGCCAACCTTTTTATGGTGTGGTGGGAAAGGAGACTTAAAGATCTCCTTAATGAGAGCTCCATAGACCTCATCATGTACTCTCGTTACGTAGACGATATCAATATAGTTATAAGAACATCCCCACTAGAGAGCACTAACAAGTTTGATTTAGAACGTTGCACAATGGAAAGCATCCAGCAGATAGCTAAATCCATACACCAGAGTATAACTGTAACTATCGACTACCCTTCCAAACACCCTAACAGTAGACTACCTGTATTAGACACGGAACTCTGGATTAACACTATAGACGAGAGAGCCCAAATTCTCCAATCACACTATGCTAAACCCATGGCCTCCAAATACCTGATACTCAAAAACTCAGCAATGTCCAGTAGTGCTAAGTTTAATATTCTGATCGCAGATTTGGTACGAGTGATGAAGAATGTGTCCCGCATGTGCGACCCAACAGAAATGGAAAGACACATCCAACACTTCATCAACCGCATGCAGTTCTCTGGCTACAACCAACGAGACAGAGTCAGAGTATACGAAGGAGCCATGGAGAAGTATAAGACCCTCATAGAACTGAACATGAAAGGAATTTGCCCATTATACAGGAGCAAATCATGGAATAGCTTAGATAGGGCTAGACATAAGATAGGGAAAGCCACTTCATGGTACGACAACCAGAGATACCAGAGTGTCATGTTTGTGGACGCTACCCCTGGAGGATAATTAGCTAACCAGTGTAGAAAGGCCCTGAGAAAGACACACTTAAAGATTAAGGTGGTAGAAAAGCCAGGAACCACCATAAAATCCCTGATCAGCAAAACCTACCCTTTTAAGAAAACCCACTGTACTAATAGGAAATGTATCATATGTAAGGTAAACCCCCGGATAAACTGTAAAACTAGAAACGTAGTCTATAGCATAAGATGTACAGAGGGTACTTGCAGAAACATGACAATAACATACATAGGCGAGACAGCTCGTAGCATAGGTGAAAGAATAGACCAACACTGGGGAGAACTAAAAGGACGAAAATACGGGTCAGTACTATACGAACATGCCAGACAACAACACGACGGTAACAGACACAACATAGAAATTAGAATAATATCTAAACATAGAAATGACCCAGCAGATAGGTAAATCAGAGAGACCAGTGAAATAGAACTTAGAAGGCCAAGACTAAACAGAAAAAATGAATGGAATAACAACAACACCCAAACAAACAATACTGACCTAAGAGAAGTATAAATAAATAAATAAATAGATAAATAAATAAATAAATACATACACAAGCACAATAACAACAAACACATATAAACACACACTAGTAAAGATAGAATACATTAACCAATACACAGTCACCCAGTCACGAACACACATCAAACAAAACACTATACACACACGCAAACGCATGCGCAGAGAAGACAAAATAAAATAAACAAACAAATAAATAAATAAATATATAAACAGACTAAATAAAGATGACGTAGACATACAATGTAACGGGAGGAAACAATAGCACCACTGACGATGTTGCAGATGTGCAACGAAAGAACTTTGATAAACTATATATATGTGTTTGTGGCTATCTGTATTATTTTTTACCGTTGGTCAGTCAATGTCAACATTGAGGACCTAATAAATTAGATTACCGATATAAAAGACACAGAAGCGAAAAGCGAAAACCAACCAAACAGTGAGTGTGTTCTGTTATTAATTCTGGCAAGATTACACAAATATGACCCTCCCCAAGTATAAAAATATTTGTTTCGACACACGATTTCATATCAAAAACCTCGCAAAACTAATTCATCGCCGTTATATTTTTCTATATATATATATTTTCTCTATCTACTTATAATAGTAAATATTATATTATATTAGAAAAGAATTCTATCAACAATTTAATATTAAATATACGTATCATTACTAGATATAAACTTAAAACTTATTTACGTTACATGACTTTTGTTCATCCTCTTGTAAATTTCTTCTCTCTCTCCATGTCAAAATAATATTTTTTTCTTTCTCTCTTTCTTACCTCTCTTTCGCCAGCGTCATTTAAATAAACGGTTGTTTTTTTCAATTATTTACGCATTCATTTGCTTATTCACACATAACTATGAATAACCCTTAATATGTTTCCACTAACCAATGAATTTCCAACCGATAAGGTTTGATTAACGTGGATATGTCTTTATTTATAAAACACACTTTGTATGTTATCTGATGAAAGCGCACCAAGTAGTCTTGTATGCCCTTGAAATATATATAATAAAATAAATATGGTTTTATAAATATAGTTTCCATTTATTTAATATCTTGGTATATATTTATATATATATATATATATATATATATATATATATATATATATATATATATATATATATATATATATATATATATATGAGAGACGTAAAATAAGAAAATTATAAAATTAACTTACTTACTAAAATTTCACTCCCAACTAATTAGTTTCTGAAAGGGAATAAATATACTTTCCGAAGAAGCGTAAGGAGAAGCCTTTCGTCATCAGGGAAGTCTATTCTCAGCTAAGTTTCCAGGCAATACGTGGACACAGGGAACTTATACAAAAATAATTCAGTGGATGGAAAAAAGCAAAGCGTGGACTAAATTCCAAGCCATTGAGAAAATCACTGCCTACTGCGTCGGTGGCAAATTCAAAAGAATCAATCACGTGACATCGCGGTCAATCAGTGGAGAGTGGTTTGTTAAGAAGACAGCAACCGGACTGTTACTATAGCAGCAGTTTTGGCCAATTTTTGCTCGACAAATAATTTGGAGATAATTATAAAGAAATAGTATATCTAGTAACATATATATACACAGATGCATACTTATGCTAGCAAATATATAGGTTTTGCCTTAGTAACTTTGTGGTTCAATGCATGCGGTTGCAGAACAATACTATGAGAGACGTAAAAGAAGAACATTATATATTGTTATACTTTGGGAGGGTCATGTTGCCAATAAGAAACATACGCACCAGTGCTTTCAGTCCAATTTATTATAAATGAGAAAATCTTTTTTTTTTATTTCTATTCATAATAAATTGGAGTAAAAGCAACTGGTGCATGCGTTTCTTATTGGCAAAATGACCCTACCAAAGTATAAAAATATCGGTTTCAACACACGTTTTCAGATAAAGAATCTTGGTAATCAAATTCAGAAACGAAATATATATATATATATATATATATATATATAATATATATATATATATATATATATATATATATATATATATATATATATATATATATATATATATATATATATATATATATATATATATATATATATATATATATATATATATATATATATATTAGGAAAGGGAAGTGATGTTCTATACAAAACAGAGGGTATAGAGAAAAGATGAAGTTAAACATTTTTTGATTTGTCAAAGTGACATTATTGAAAAGATAGTGTTATTAAAAAGATAATTGTTTCTATTTTTGGCACAAGGCCAGCAAATACCCAGTACATTACTGGTACTTTATTTTATCGACCCCGTAAGGATGAAAGGCAAAGTCAACCTCGGCGGGATTTGAACTCAGATCATAAAGGGACGTAACTCTATTCTTCAAAGCATGGTGTCCGACTCTCTACCGATACTGCTTATTAAAAAGATAATGTTATTAAAAAAGAGAGGGATAATTCTTTTTTTTTTTTTTTTTTATGAAGTATATAAAGTGTATGAGAAAATTAGCAGTTTCAATGTATTAAAATGTATGTTGTCAACTTTTGAGAATTTTCGGATTTTGTAGAAAAAAATGTTACTTAATTCCCTCTATCTATTTACTCATTCATTTATATGCACTGTCTCGATTTTGGAAATAAGTTTTAGGATCTTTTGAAAATTTCTCCTTAAGAATGATTTTTTGGAGAGAGAGTTTTTTTAAGGTTCCTTTTGAAAGGTATTTTTTGAAGTTTTGAAAGGTATTTTTTGAAAGGTATTTTTTGAAAGGTATTTTTTGAAGTTTTTTGGAAGAGTTTTCTTGACTCTCTTGACTTCTTTAGCTTTTAAATTTTTGGATTCTGTGAATCCTTTGGATTTCAGCTCTTAACTTTTGCCAATTTCCTGAATTTTGGAGAGAAAAGAATTTTTTCTTAATTCTCCTCTACAAAAGTAACTTTAACAGACAATATATATATACACACACACACACACACACACAACAACAACCCCACACATATATACGCACACATATTTATGCATACATATACGCACACACTCATATGTGTATACTCTTGTATATACACCCTCACACTCTCTCTATACATGTGTGTGTGTGTGTGAGTATGTACACATCCCAACCTACCACAGTAGTCAGCTTCTACAACCACCTACCCCCTTTTGAACTATTGATCACTAGATTAAACAAAACAGTCACAGCACACAGCACATTTCTCACAACGACAAAACAACTTGGCCTAATTCCCTGCCAACTTTTCAGAAGGTATGATGGAAGACATTTTACTCAAACAATCGTTTTTTATTTTAATTTTAAACCTCTTTTTACTCCCTTTTTAGTTAACTTTTTTCACTAAATTTGATAAAATGGATCTTAATACATCGAAACCAGTAATTTTCTCATAGACTTTATATACTTCATTAAAAAAGTTTCAAAACAGAATTGTCTCTCTCTTTTTTTAATGACATTATCTTTCTAATAACACTATCTTTTCAATAATGTCACTTTGACGAATCAAAAAAGAAAAACAGACCCTTAAACATATCTCCCGTGCTATTTCCAATTTCATCTTTTCACTCTCTCTCTCTCTCTATATATATATATACATATATATATGTATATATTTATACGTATATATATATACATGTATATTAGGCATATTCCTAAAGTATACTTTTGTTAAAAAAATAAATGAGCATGCCATTTTCAGATGAACTTTTACTAGAAAATACTTCTGAGCATGTTAAAAAATATTATAATTTTAAAAAACTCTTGCACAAGGTAGATTCTTTAACATTGATTCACTAATATAGAATTGCATATACAATATACGTGTGTATGTAATAAAAATATAATGCGCAATTTAACAGTTTATAAAATATAGTATTCTTCATCAAATTGTTTAATGGATCAACTTTATTGCTTGTTCATCACTTATTTGTCAGTTTAATCTGTTCATAAAATTCATAAAATACATATATAGAATAAATTAAAATTTGCGAGGTATATTTATTAATATTTTTTAATATTTATAATTATATTATATTAATATTATAAATTTCAGATGTATAAAAATCCAGTTGCTAAAGAGGAAAGTAAAAAGATTTGGGCACACAGTATTTGTCATTTTGAGAAGAGAAAGATATCTAGGAAAACGAAAATTCAAAGTTCATTAATCGAATTATGCAAGCTAACTACTGAGCAACAGATCGTTGATAGATATATCACTCTTGCTGCTGAAGAGAAAAATACCAAAAAAAGAATTAAGATAATTACTGGAGAATGTGAAAGTTTATGGGAAAAGTTCAGCTTTCCAACTATCAACAAACTTTCAATACCTCGAAAAATTGAAAAAATAATTTTAAAAACAAGGAAAAAGAAGTGAAAAGACCGGGATCTGCGAATTTCAATAATCTGTTTGACATTACAAAAAGATATGAGATATGGTTAGCAGTCGAAGATTTGTCATTTTATGAAAAGCAAGTTGAGAGTTGTGGAAAGGATGGCTATACTACAATGAAAATAGACAGTAAAAAGAAAATCCATCCTTCTTAGAGAATTAAAAACAAAAAAACAAGAACTAGATCAAGATGAGCCATCCTGCTCATACATTCATCTGGAGTCAAATGAAAGTTACTGTGACACCGATACAAACACCAACGATTACAAACCTTCACCTTCACCTTCACCAGAAAGAAAAACGAAAAAGAGACAACACAGCTCATGCTGTTAACCTAGTAAGAAATACTAAATTACCTAGTAGAAAAGTAGCAGCAGTTTGCAACGCATTTAAAAGTTGTGGTATTAAGGTGAGCACCCCGAGTCAGTCGGCAGTGCACAAAGCAGTTATCAGAAAAGGTGAGAAACTCGTGAAAAAGTGGAAAAATGAACTCAAAATGGAAAAGTGGAGCCTTCATTTTGATGGAAAACGAATGAGAGACGTAGAATATCAGGTTGTAGTGATAAAAAATGATGAGAAAGAAATACGCCTGAGGCTGATGGCATTAACCGATTGAAAGGCTCTTACTATATTTAATGGATTGAAAGAAGTTATTGACAAATATGAACTGCGGGAATCTATCATGATGATAGTCTCCGACACTAGTAGTGTCAATACCGGCAAAAAGGCAGGAGTTGTTGCCCTGCTCAACAGTGAGTTCGCGCGTCGCAGTTACAGCAAGCCATTATATGTTGGATGCCAGCACCACATTTTAGACCGTGCATTGAAAGTAACAAAACAACTTCGCCATATATCAATTATTACTTTGTTGAAGCCATTTTAAAGAACTATGACGAACTGAAGCAGAACTTTTCAAATGGAACGACGGAAATTAAAGAAAACCCGACGCGCTGGAGAAGTGACATGGATTTCCTTCAGCATCTCATGATAGCCATGCAACATTTCTTTGAAAACGGTGCGTTTCCTAAAATAAATTTTAAGAAATTACCTAATTTGCACAATGCTCGTTGGAATAGCCGAGCAATTTATTTGTTGCTTGGGTTTATTTTGATGCCTGATGAACGAGCGAAGCTGCGCGCTGGTGCCGAATAAATCTGCGGAATGTGGGGAAAAATGTGGTTCTCAAGTCAACTGTATAGAGCTGACAGCAAGCAGAAACTCATTGACCAACTAATTAAGGCCAAGTGTGAAAAAGCTGCAAAGACCTTCAGAAAATGTTGGTCTTATGAAGAATCTCCACTTGTGAACCAACGCTCGAACATTTGCGCTGAGCGAACTGTAAAAGTTGTGCAGGACCTTTTGCCATTATAAGTAGTAGAACTTTAGAGATTAAATTTTGTTTAACCAATAATTAAAATAAATGATTTATTGTCATAATTTATTGGTTTATTTTATGGGACTGGCTAATTACCACAAAATAAAAAAATATAATTTAGTATGTGCAAGAATCTTTTTCAAAATTTACAAAAAAACCTACTGTAATTCTTTCTTTATGACAAAAACCTCATTAGAAAATAGCATGCTGATATGGGGTTGTAAAAAAGTCATGTGCCTAATGTACATATATATATATATATATATATATATATATATATATATATATATATATATATATATATATTATATATACGTGTGTATAATGGTAGCTATGGTGCTTCCATAGGCGGTATGCCAAAATTAGCACTCAATATTCATACAGAGCAGAGTGTGGATAGTATAAAAAAAATGTTTATACTATATATATATTTATATATATAATTTGTATACTATATATATATATATATATATATATATATATATATATATATATATATATAGAAGTCGTTACACAACAGTTAGTTCACCATACCGAGAACAATTGTTTCACTTTAGCGGATCTTCAGCTCGGGATGTGTATGGTTATAGGAACAGGAAGGAGATCCGTACGAACGCGCATTCGCAGAAACTCGGTCACTTCACACAGGCAATAGTAGACTGCGTGCGAGAGGTGTAAGGGATATAACTGCGAAAGTCCGGAAAGTTTTTAGGTTGAAAATAAAATTAAAATTAAATTAAAAATAAAATTACAAAGAATCAGTCCGGAGCCTTGATGTTATGCAATAGATGTTTGGTGAAGTGTGGGCAATGTGTGAAAAATTCACTTCTCGTGTTTAGGCAATCACTATTGCGTAAACTCTTTAGGATAGTTATTCGTTCGTCAATACATAAGCCACACGTCGGATTTCCCCTTGCGTATGGCTTGGACTTAGTGATCGCTTTCCATTGAATGGAGTAGCCTATACATGAGTCCTTGAGGGACATACGTGTCTCGCGAGTGTCGTGGATGAACGTCTGTCCGGGTATCTGAAGGTAGACTGGTGGTTCAGGAAACGCTCCTTGAATCGGCACTCCGCCATGCCCACATAGGATTTGACATCCTGTAGTTCGTTTGGTCGGTTGGAAGTGACCACAGCTTCATAGATTACAGCTGGTGTGTTGTATTGCGGTTGAAGGGTGCAAGCTTCAGGCTTACGGCAAGAGCCCCCTGGTGAGTGTTGCTCCTAGAGCTGCTGCTGATGTGGGCCTTCATGTTCTTAGCGCAGGAGTATCCTAGATTAACTTTGTGTCGGTTAAAGATGGGGCGGTATTTATGACTTATGGGGAAGTGTCTAAATAAGAGGGCTAGAAATGTTTTTCCTACATTGGTTTAACGTTGAGTGAGAAGGGAGGAGAGAACCAGATAGTTTGTCTATTGTTGCGCTTACTTTTCTTAATGGTGTTGTTGCTAGTGGGAGAGTTGGTGATAGGTTGTGAGAAGCCGCTGTTAGCCAACGCCGTGTTATAGTAGGGTGCCGCCCTGTCAAAGATAGCCTTATTAGAGGGGAGGTTTGAGATTCTAGTACTGATATTCTTAACGAAGTTTCTAAAAACAGTGTGAGGGTGGCCTGAGTCCTTGTGAATGTAATTAAGTTTCTCGTTTTTATTTTAATTTTATTTTCAACCTAAAAACTTTCCGCACTTTCGCATTTATCTCCCTTAAACCTCTCGCACGCAGTCTAGTATTGCCTGTGTGAAGTGACCGAGTATCTGCGCATGCGCGTTCGTATGGTTGTCCCTTCTGTTCCTATAACCATACACATCCCGAGCTGAAGATCCGCTAAGGTGAAACAATTGTTCTCAATATGGTGAACTAACTGTTGTGTAACGACTTCTACCTAACTCATCCCTTGGACTGAGTGCTCTACCACTACGGATATTACCTTCCAGTGTTCCACCACTATATACATATATTTATATATATATATATATATATATATATATATATATATATATATATATATATATATATATATATATATATATATATATATATATTTATATATATATATATGTGTGTGTGTGCGTGTAAAAGGTAAACAGAAATAATAACACAATCGGTACAGTGTATGGATGTACTTGGATAACGCTTGATATAGCAGGAATAGGGTATTAACGTTTCGGACGTTAGTCCTTCACCAGAAGAAAGAATGAGAAATAAGATAGATTGGAGGGATGCGCGGGATGGAATTGCAAAAAAATGTCTTTAGATAAAAATAACAGGTCCATTCATGTTGAATGGCGGACTGGGTCTAAAAATATTGGTTGCCAGGAGATAAAGGGGGCCCAACTTTATATAGAATGCTATCATTTCATTTTATAATGAATAAATAATATTTTCAAGAAATACATTAGTGGAAACAAAACAGAACAATCAAATCTTTGCGTGAAAAAATGTATATTTTTTTACTAACTATAGTGTATATATATAGTGTACATATTATTGAGTAAAACCAAATGTTTATACAGAGTGTTATAATTGAATTTTTAAATATTGTGAATGTATAGTATAGGTTATTTAGAGTAGTGACCATTCTTATCTTCACCAATAAAAAATATAAAGTACCTTGCGAAATATACACACCCAGAGATTTTCGATAATAAGCTTTGGTCTTTCACACTCACTCAGTATATATTCTGGGTGTGTGTATGTGTGTACATGTACATGTATAGATTTATATATATGTATTCACACATGTTTTCAACTTGTACAAAAATTATTTGGTGACTCATTCTCGCTAGGGACTTTAGACTTACCACTAATTAACATTGTATATGTATTATATATATATATATATTTGTGTGTGTGTGTGTATGTGTGTGTGCGTCCGTGCGTGTGTGTGCATGTGTGTATGTGCCTCTGTCTCTCTTTATATATTCATATACATATGGCCTCAGCTGGATGGCTGGAACAGGTAGAAGAGTAAAAGAATATATATATGTATATATATATATATTTCGTTTCTGAATTTGTTTAGCAAGATTCTTTATCTGAAAACGGGTGTTGAAACCGATATTGTTATACTTTGGGAGGGTCATGTTGCCAATAGGAAACACACGCACCAGTAATTTCACTTCAATTTATTATAATAAATTTATAAATTGAGGAATTTATAAATTTCCGGTTGGTTGGTTGGTTCCACAACCGGATGGTTGTTTATATATTGTCAAAGTTCTTTCGTGACACATTATGTGACCTCTTCAGTGACGGGGGATTCTTTTCTTTGTTTTTGTGCTTCTCCTTTGTTCTGTCCTACGCCATTTTGTTTCTGTGTGTTGTGTGCTCAGTCTGCGCATGCGCCACATCCGGGTGTCTGTGTGTGTTTATATTCGTTTATTTATTTGTTTATTTACATGTTACAGGTTGGTTGTTTGTTCTATGTGCGTGTGTGTTTTCATTTTGTCCTTAATTGTAAGTTGTGATGTTACTGTTCCAGTCATGTTTTCTATTTAATTTTGGTTGTAATTCTTTTATGTTTATTGCCTCTGTGATTTGTCTAAACATTGCGTCTTTTCTGTGTGTAGATTCTATTTTTATTTCTATGTTCTCTAATTTACCCTTATGTTCTATTTTAGCATGTTGGTAGAGTACAGATGATTCTTTACTATCTTGAAGGTCTCGCCAGTGTTCATTTATCCGTTCCCCTACACTACGAGCTGTCTCACATATGTACACTATATGTTTGTCTCTACATTGTCCTTCAGTACATCTTATGCATTTCTGGTTTTACAGTTAATATGGGGGCTTAATTTACAGGTTATACATTACTTATCTATACAGATGTATGTGACAGCACGGAGGACCTCCTCAGCAGAATCGGCGAGAGTAACCGATCTGGGGACCTAGCAAACTGCATAATAGGTTGTATGGATGTTGTGTCCCAGTATCCATATATTGACGTGGATTTTGCTGTGGAGAAATGCGTAGAAATGATCAGTGAGAGCAATGTTGAGTTCCGTGGGATTGATACCAGTGAGCTGGGACTCCTACTTAAACTTACCTATAGTAATAATTAACTAGACACATATGACCTTAGCAACCTCTGCCCTACAAGACCAGCAAGAGACAGACCACCTACCATTACCTCAATGGCCAAGAAAACCCACACAGATAGATGGAACGGGTGGACCAGAGCCCTACGGACACACGAAAACCACGATGAACTAAAGAAAATGATTGCACATGCGGTGGGGGCCAGCATAAAATTAACCCTTAAGGAACATATGTTCAAATTTAATAGAAAAACATATGCCCAAGAGGAAGGAGCAGCCATTGGTGTTAGCATTGCAGGCGACATAGCTAACTTATTCATGGTATGGTGGGACAGTAGACTTAAACTTAAACTTAAAGAACAATTAGAAAACCCCTTAACCCTGATAATGCACTCCCGCTACGTTGATCATATAAACATCGTAGTTATAACACCCCCACTAGAGAACAGTCAGGAACTAGAGAAAAATACGATGGAGAGCATCCAGCAAATAGCTAACTCCATCCACCAGAGTATTAGAGTTACTATAGACTACCCAAGTAAACACCCCAACCATCGATTACCTGTACTAGACACAGAGCTCTGGTTAGATACCATTAATAACAAAAAACAAATCCTCCATTCCCATTATGCCAAACCCATGACTTCCAAATATCTGATCCACCGAAACTCAGCTGTTTCGGACCATACCAAAATCAACATACTGATTGCGGATTTGGTACGGGTGATGAGAAACGTGTCCCGCATGTGCAACCCGAAGAACTAGAGAGACACATACAACACTTCATCCACCGTATGCAGTTCTCTGGTTACAATCAGAGAGATAAAATCAGAGTGTATAGAGGAGCCAGAACCAAATGGGAAAAAATGCTAAATAATGACACAAATGGGACCTGCCCCTTGTATAGGAGCAGATTTTGGAATAGAATTGAAAGAACTAGGAATAAGGCTAATAGAATAAACTCATGGTATGATAGCAATAAATACCAGAGTGTAATGTTCATCGATGCAATCCCTAGAGGTGAATTAGCTTACAGATTTAGAAGGGCCCTAGATAAACATAAACTCAATATCAAGATAGTAAAAAGACCAGGTACCTCCGTAAAAACACTTATTAGCAGACATACCCTTTTCAAAGACCCCCTGTATAGATAAGAAATGTATAACCTGTAAAATAAGCCCCCATATTAACTGTAAAACTAGAAATGTAGTATATAGCATAAGATGTACTGAAGCACAATGTAGAGACAAAATTATAGTGTACATAGGTGAGACAGCTCGTAGTGTAAGGGAACGGATGAATGAACACTGGCGAGACCTTCAAGATAGTAAAGAATCATCTGTACTCTACCAACATGCTAAAATAGAACACAAGGGTAAATTAGAGAACATAGAAATAAAAATAGAATCTACACACAGAAAAGACGCAAAGTTTAGACAAATCACAGAGACAATAAACATAAAAGAATTACAACCAAAATTAAATAGAAAACATGAGTGGAACAGTAACATCACAACTTACAATTAAGGACAAAATGAAAACACACACGCACATAGAACAAACAACCAACCTGTAACATGTAAATAAACAAATAAATAAACGAATATAAACACACACAGACACCCGGATCTGGCGCATGCGCAGACTGAGCACACAACACACACACAGAAACAAAATGGCGTAGGACAGAACAAAGGAGAGGCACAAAAACAAAGAAAAGAATCCCCAGTCACTGAAGAGGTCACATAATGTGTGACGAAAGAACTTTGACAATATATAAACAACCAACAGGTTGTGTAACCAAGCAACCAAGTGGAAATTTATAAATTCCTCAATTTATAAATTTATTATAATAAATTGAAGTGAAAGAACCTGGTGCGTGTGTTTATTATTGGCAACATGACCCTCTCAAAGTATAACAATATATATATATATATATATATATATATATATATATATATATAAACGGAAAAAATGAAACGAAATTTCATTTCTCACTCTTAGTACGGCTGTGTTTGTAAACAAACATCCCGAATTAAGCCGTACAGTGTCTAGCAACCATCGTTGCTCATTTGTTCAACACTAACAAAGGAACGCTGTACTAGTTTCAAGCTTATTAGCTATCGTCAGCCACGTATAGCTTCCTGCCAGAAGATTGAACGCCTGAAAGTATATACTTTCCATATGCATATTAACAGCTGAGAAGCCTAATTTGCATATCGAGTGAGTTAATCGGCAGGGCGCCCGTATATATATATATATATATATATATATATATATATATATATATATATATATGTGTGTGTCTGTGTGTGTGACTATGTATGTATGTATGTATGTATGTATGTATGTATGTATGTATGTATGTATGTATGCATGCATGAACCGTATGTATGCATGCATGCACTGTATGTATGTATGCATGCATGAATACTGTAAGCTATGAATTTAGCACAACCTGTCATTCCAACCTGTCAGCACTATCATATATTTAAGTTTCTTGTAATTCTTTAGGGAATTGTTTGACCAAATTCTTTTCTTAATTGTTTTATTTATTTATTTTTCAAATTATTATTTATCTAAGACTTATTTTTTAAATATATATATTTTTATATTTATATTTATATTTATATATATTTATATATATATATATATATATATATATATATATATATATATATATATATATATATATAGGAACAAGTAAGACCCCGACGACTGAGCTCAAGCCGTTGCGACGGCTAATTCTGGACTGAATGAAAATTCATTCTGGTATTTAAATAGCTGAGCTTATCAAAGGGTAATTCCATATATGGTCAAAGACATAATCACCAGGATTGGTCACATCACAAGTTAGTAGTAAATCTGTGATGGCAAATTGGTGGGGGAAGGGGTAGCTAAACCTGCCGGTAGGAGAAAAAGGGAGAGGGAGTGTAGTAGACGCATTCATGCGTTGGTAGTGCCGGCTACAGCTGGGCGTGAGGTCAAATGGATACTGGGGAGGAGGAGGGGGAGGAAGTCGAAATGGTAAGTAGAACAATAAAGGGTAAAACTATAAACATTACTGAGAGAGAAAAAAAAAAGAAGAAAAAAAGCAAAGTCTGGCTACTAAGACTTAAGTCTCTCGCTATTGCTAGGCTAAAGAAATACATAAATAAATAACGAAACCCGAGGTAGCCCTACGGTCCTTTGTAGCTTCAGCACCCCCACCCCTTCCCCTATTCTATGATAGAATTGGCTGACTCCACTTTTTATAGCAGAGGTGTTAGACTTCGGATACTTGGCCCCTTCTCCGACCGCTGCGCCTTTTTTCCGTGCCTTCTATATTTCTTAGTGGCATCTTTGCTTTAATTTCTCGTTTATCCAGTATTTCTTTCTTCTTTTTCCCCTTTTTTTTTTGGGGGGGGGGGGGGGGGGGGGGGTTCTGTATTAATTTTCCGTTCTTTACTTTTACTTCGTACGTTCTTTCATGTAGCGTGTATAAGACTTTTTGTTTCGTGGCGGTACCCTTAGAGTTAGCACTAGTATTCTTTTGCGGGACCCTGAATTATATTCTCGTACTAGTTTACTTTCTTGCAATGGGTGGTTGCTGGCCCTGTGATTGGGGTAGAAACGTTTATTATATCGTGGCAGTCTCTTTAGTATTTTGCCCCCCACCCCCCTTTGTTGACCCGTCACCGTACGATACACGCACTTATACCTCGTATAAGGGTCCTTTATTTCCGTCCCACCTAGTTTATTTTTATTATTATTATTTTTTTTTTTATTCTTCATTATATATTTTTTTTTATTTATTTATCTATTCTTTTATTCACGTATTTGTTTCATTATTTATTTATGTATTTCTTTAGCCTAGCAATAGCGAGAGACTTAAGTCTTAGTAACCAGACTTTGCTTTTTTTTTTTTCTCTCTCAGTACTGTTTATAGTTTTACCCTCATTGTTCTACTTACCGTTTCGACTTCCTCCCCCTCCCCCTCCCCAGTATCCATTTGACCTCACGCCCAGCTGTAGCCGGCACTACCAACGCATGAATGGATCTACTACACCCCCTCTCCCTTTTTCTCCTACCCGCAGGTTTAGCTACCCTTTTCCCCACCAATTTGCCATCACAGATTTACTACTAACTTGTGATGTGACCAATCCTGGTGATTATCTCTTTGACCATATATGGAATTACACCTTGATGAGCTCGGCTATTTAAATACCAGTATGAATTTTCATTCAGTCAAGAATTAGCCGTCTTACTTGTTCCTATTACCCACTCTACTACCCTAAGTATTCAGTACTTTGGTGCGTTATGGTCCACCTGGTTCCTTACCACATTTCCTTCGTTATATATATATATATATATATATATTGTTATACTTTGGGAGGGTCATGTTGCCAATAAGAAACACACGCACCAGTTGCTTTCACTTCAATTTATTATATATTTATAAATTTATAAATTTATAAATTTATAAATTTACAAATTTACAAACTTATAAATTTCTGGTTGGCTGGCTGGTTCCACAACCAGATAGTTGTTTATATATAGTCATAGTCCTTTCGTCACACACTCTGTGACCTCTTCAGTGACTGGGGATTCCTTTCTTTGTTTCTGTGCCTTTCCTTTCTTCTATCCTACGCCATTTTGTTTCTGTGTGTGTGTTGTGTGCTCAGTTTGCGCATGCGCCACATCCGGGTGTCTGTGTGTGTTTGTGTTCATTTATCTATTTGTTTATTTATTTATTGTTGGTTGGTTGTTTGTTCTATGTGTGTGTGTGTTTTCATTTTGTCCTGTGTGTGTTTTCATTTTGTCCTTAATTGTAAGTCGTTTGTTCTATGTGTGTGTGTGTTTTCATTTTGTCCTTAATTGTAAGTTGTGATGTTGTTCCACTCATATTTTCTATTTAATTAGAAATAGATAATAATGAAATGCCTGTGTTATGTCTGCCACCCAAATTTGCGACATTCAAGAAGATAAATATGATTAGTTGTCTGTCGGAAATAGAAAAATCATTTACAAAACTACGCTGGAGCATCAAAAACAAAAGCAACAATATACGCACACACATATACAACACACATCCCAACAACAACAGACACACAGACACAAACAACAATAACAACAACAACAACAATAGCAACATACCCAGATACAACAACAACAGACACGTAGACACAAACAACAATAACAACACACACAACAACGATAACACACACACACGGAGACAACAACAACACACATCAACAACAACACACATCAACAACAACAACACACACGCATTCAATGCCTCTCACCACCACCACAATCTTAACAAACACACAGACACAGAAAACAAGTAATGACAGTAGCACAGAAATCAGAGAAATAAGAGAAAGTAATAGGATTAAAAGGAAAAGGAGATGGGAGACTAAGGACAAAGAGAATAACCAAGACGAACACACAGACACACAAAATAGGGTAGATAACAACATTGAGCCAGTGGAAAGAAACAGGAGTAATTATGAGAGACATAGAAACAACCATGAGGCTGTTGGTGGAAATAGAAATAGAAACAACACAACTAACAATAATAATAGCACTAGTACACATAAAGCAGCAGCTTGGAACTCTCCGTTTTATAACCCCTCCGATAAATCATTCGACCTACGACGAGTCCACGCCACGACTTTGACATTTAACAAACGCACGCAGTTGCCGTCGCAGGTCGATGAACAAACAGAAGCACGATTTAGTATAGCTAAATCAGAACTTAGAAATATTATAGAACAGTATAGCAAGAAGCATAATAGAATAGAGGCCCAGCAACTGGGAGAAGAATCTACAAATGGCTTGCGTAAGCTGATGCAGCGCTCGCGTAATGGAGAGATAGCATGTTTTCCAACAGACAAGTCTGGCAGAATGTCGGTTGACAGCCTGCCAAACTACATCCAGGCAATGCAACCCACATCACTAACACAAGAGAGGTAACACCACAGGAGCATGAGGATAGAGAAAAAGCCCTCAATGCCCATATGGTGATGTGGACGAATATAATGCAGCCCAACAAAAGGACTGCCAACAACTTCCAGGCCTGGAATAATGACGTGCCGGCGTTGTATGGGCTTCGAAAAGACCATAAAACGGGCTGGGACCCTGTCGCGGGACCACCAACACGGCCAGTATGTGGGGCTAACATTGCTAGTAACTACATACTGTCCTAATTCCTCTCCCTGATCATACGCCCCATCATTGAGATGTCCTCAGATGTGTGTGACAGCACGGAGGACCTCCTCAGCAGAATCGGCGCGGGTAACCGATCTGGGGACCTAACAAACTGCATAATAGGCAGTATGGATGTTGTGTCCCTGTATCCATCTATTGACGTGGATTTTGCTGTGGAGAAATGCGTAGAAATGATCAGCGAGAGCAAGGTTGAGTTCCGTGGGATTGATACCAGTGAGCTGGGACTTCTACTTAAGCTTACCCATAGTAATAGTTACCTAGAAACTTATGACCTTAGCAACCTGTGCCCTACAAGACCAGCAAGAGGCAGACCACCTACCATTACCTCAATGGCCAAGAAAACCCACACAGATAGATGGAACGGGTGGACCAGAGCCATACGGACACCCGAAAACCACGATGAACTGAAGAAAATGATTGCACATACGGTAGGGGCCAGCATAAAATTAACCCTTAAGGAACATATGTTCAAATTTAATGGTAAAACATATACCCAAGAGGAAGGAGCAGCCATTGGTGTTAGCATTGCAGGCGACGTAGCTAACTTATTCATGGTATGGTGGGACAGTAGACTTAAACAAAAACTTAATGAACAATTAGAAGGCAGCTTAAACCTGATAATGTACTCCCGCTACGTAGATGATATAAACATCGTAGTTAAGACACCCCCACTAAAGAACAGTCAGGAACTAGAGAAAAACACATTGGAAATCATCCAGAAAATAGCAAACTCCATCCACCAGAGCATTAGAGTTACTATAGACTACCCAAGTAGACACCCCAACCATCGATTACCTGTATTAGACACAGAGCTCTGGTTAGATTCCATTAACAACCCCAAACAAATCCTCCATTCCCATTATGCCAAACCCATGACTCCCAAACATCTGATCCACCGAAACTCGGCCATTTCGGACCATACCAAAATCAACATACTGATTGCGGATTTGGTACGGGTGATGAGAAATGTGTCCCGCATGTGCAACCCCGAAGAACTAGAGAGACACATACAACACTTCATCCACCGTATGCAGTTCTCTGGCTACAATCAGAGAGATAGAATCAGAGTGTATAAAGGAGCCAGAACCAAATGGGAAAAAATGGTAAATAATGACATAAATGGGACCTGCCCCTTGTATAGGAGCAAATTTTGGAATAGAATAGAAAGAACTAGGAACAAGGCCAATAGAATAAACTCATGGTATGATAGCAATAAATACCAGAGTGTAATGTTCATCAATACAACCCCTGGAGGCGAACTAACCTACAAATTTAGAAGGGCCCTAAATAAACATAATCTCAATATTAAGATAGTAGAAAGACCTGGTACCTCCGTAAAAACACTTATTAGCAAGACATACCCGTTCCAAAGACCCTCATGTACAGATAAGAAATGTATAACCTGTAAAATAATCCCCCATATTAACTGTAAAACTAGAAATGTAATGTAGTGTATAGCATAAGATGTACTGAAGGACAATGTAGAAACAAAAATATAGTGTACATAGGTGAGACAGCTCGTACTATAGGGGAACGAATAAATGAACACTGGCGAGACCTCCAAGATAATAAAGAATCATCTGTGCTCTACCATCATGCTAAGATAGAACACAGGGGTAGATTAGAGAACATAGAAATAAAAATAGAATCCACACAAAGAAAAGACGCAATGTTTAGGCAAATTACAGAGGCAGTAAACATAAAAGAATTACAACCAAAATTAAATAGAAAATATGAGTGGAACAGCAACATCACAACTTACAATTAAGGACAAAATGAAAACACACACAGGACAAAATGAAAACACACACACACATAGAACAAACAACTTACAATTAAGGACAAAATAAGAAAATGCGAAGCAGTTAATGATAATGATGTGAAACATATTTAAATGACGACAGTGGCTACACGATTCCGTGTACTCAGTGACGTGACATCATCAGACAGCTTCTTACATAATAAGGTTATGTTCCCGAGGCAATCCAAATTGAATCAACAAGTGAACGGACAAAGCGGATGTGCTTGTATCCTTCGCCCGTTCCCCTGTGAGTCCCAATTCACCCCCACCGTTTTGGGGAGGCGCAAGTCCGAAGGAAGTTGACCATCCACTATCCCAATACTCAACGAAACTCGCCTAGGCAGGTCCTCCCACACCCCAACGAAACAATCACCCCCATCCAGGTATGTAATATGGCACGATTATAGTTTACTGCTATGTGCCCTGTGAGTGGGAGTTGACCGAAATCTAGTGGTGGTGGCAGAGTATGAGTTTCAATAGGCCTCGATACTAACCCTAAAGTATGCTTGGACAGTAGAATTGACCATCACCAGCTAAGAGAATATAAACTTAATTTTAGATATTATGGTTTCAAGTGGAATTTATGATTGAAAATTAGAAATTAAAAATTACAAGTTAAAATCTTGATTGAAGTAAATAAAAAAAATATGTATATATATAATGAATAATAAATAGGGAGATGTTTAAATTATAGTCAGAAGTTTTTAAAGGGGGATCAATATTACAGATATATTATCCATATATTGAACAGTACAGTACAGTGGAACGGAGGGTAAATTACAGTACGAAACGTAGTAATTAGTCAAATAATTAGTTAATATCTTCTTCAATCACATGAATCAAAACATAAACAACATAGATGCAAAATGAGAGAGGAGACATATATGAGGAAAAATATATGAGGAAGATAAACTGTATGGAAATGAGGGTATAAGTGTTGAAAATGCTTGTCAATTTTATCATTTTAAATTGCATATGAAAATTCGTTATCAGATGAAGTGAGGGGGCTTCCGTTCAAGGCCTCTGTGAAAATGCAAGTTGCTGCAGGAAAATAAGGGGTTTTACGTTGCTTTTAGTTCCGCTTATTTACCCGGTCGAAAGTTATCATTTATCTCACTGTTCTAAGCATCCTCTTTTTCAGCAGAGAACATTCTCTCACTCGATTACATCTAAGTTTCTTGGTTGTAAAAGAATAATGGAATTTCATCTTGTGTTATGATATTTGATTTTAAGTACCTCCATGATATTGGCAGGTGTTAGTATATCAATTCAAGTGTCATTCCAGCATCTTACCAGAGGAATTATGCAGTTCAAACTTTGTAAAAATATTTCTGATATTAAAGTCTTTGATAATATTATTAAATATGATAATACTAAAATGAGTCTCATATGAATTTACTAATGAAATCCTTTGCACTTTCTGAAGTTTGTGTGAGACACCTTACTTATCTTCATCAAATTCAAGCATTGTTCACTTTTGAATTTTCTAACATATTATTTCAGTTATATACCATGTGGTATAATCCTGTATATGAATCGACGTTCTCCGGGAAAGTTTTCTCCTTCGTTTTCCTTCTAAAATCACGAATAATGCTAGAATACATGACAGCTTAAATCTATGAATCTGTAAGTTTAAAATAAACATTTAACGATGAGTTAAAATAAATATGCTTGAAATCATTATTTAGATTTACCTATAAAAATAAATATTGTCGAGATATTATCTCAATAAAAGAGTGGGTTCGTCGGAGTGTTCACTGAGTTGATTTATCATTAGGGCTAAAGAATATAACGTTTCGAGCATTTCAGTTTCAGCTGAGACTAATGTCGAGTGAATAGGAATTTCTTTGTGTGGACGTTGAAAATATTCCCGATTTCCTATTCAATAAATTTAGATTAGACTCTATTATTGACAGATACTCAGATAAACACAAATTACATTTTAGGTTACCTGGCTCATAGGTTTTTGTTGTTTTCAAAACAGGCCAGGAGAAGGAGTAAATGATGTTAGAATTCTTTAAATCTCATACATAACTTGCTAGAGTTGCCAAAACAACTGCATGGTGGAGTAGAAGTAACACTTAACCGTGTTGATGTGTAAACCCTGTAAATAATCTTAATACTTTATAAAATACTCGGGCTAACCCAATTGCAGTTAGCCAGATGTTTGTCACGTTAATGGTAATTGCCTTGTTTCTAGCATAGTACTTCAGTACACTGTTCCACACCTAAAAGTTCCTATACTCTTTTACTCTTTTACCTGTTTCAGCCATCCGGCTGAGGCCATGCTGGGGCACCGCCCTATATATATATATATATATATGACGAAGGAATTGTGGTAAGTAACCAGGTGGACCATAACGCACCAGAGTACTCAATACTTAGGGTAGTAGAGAGGGTAATAGGAAAAAGTATGACCCCGACGGCAGAGCTCAAGCCGTTTCGACGGCTATTTCTGGACGAAATGTCGAAACGGGGTCATACTTTTTCCTATATATATATATATATATATATATATATATATATATATATATATATATATATATATATATATATATATATGTGTGTGTGTGTGTGTGTGTGTATAAAGTTTCAACTGACATATCTCCTTTATAAGGTCAGAGCTTTCCATATTTCTTTGTATTTATGCATCGTGTATTGGATGTTTGACTACATATTAATAGTCCCCCTTTACATGGGTCATGTCCCATTTGCATGGTTTTCTACAATCTTCGTCCATGTGGCTCTGACACCTATATACACCCTTATCCTGTCTCATTGATCGTAGCGAGAGTACTTTATGCGTTGGATGAAGCATTCTATGTACTTTTAGGTATGGAAACAGGGCATTGAAGTACTATGCTAGATACAAGGCAATTACCATTAAGATGACCAATATCCGGCTAAATGCAATTGGGTTAGCCCGAGCATTTTATAAAGTATTAAGATTATTTACAGGGTTTACACATATATAAATATATATATACATATGCATTTAAATATATATATATATATATGTGTGTGTGTGTGTGTGTGTGTGTGTGTGTGTGTGTGTGTGTGTGTGTGTGTGTGTGTGTGTGTGTGTGTGTGTGTGTGTGTGTGTGTGTGTGTGTATATATATATATACGTATATATGAATTATAATTATGTATTTGTATATATTTGCGTGTGCGCGTGTGTGTGTTGAGGCATGCATGCTTTTGCGATTGGATTTGAGACTATGTATATGAATGTGCGAGCGAATATGTCAGTGAAAAGTTCAATCTTTCAATATTGCATGAATCATCTTCCATTTGTGACCTTCTCTTCTTATAACCGCTCGCTGTTCAAATCTACAGTACTTTGGAACAGGAATTACATTTTCAGAAAGGACATTGTCTCACAATAAATAGTGTCATTGATATTTGCAAGCTTATTCTAGGAATAAAACTTCGTGCTCATTAATCATGTATGATGTATACGTATTTGTCTGTGTTGCTAGCTTTCCTAATCGCGATCATGCTAAAGTATATCCTCAGCTGAGTAAAGCGTTAGCTTTCAAAGTGATTTAACCCGGCTTCTCTCTAAATGTCAAAACCAATAATGAAACATTGTTTTCACTTTCATTGACTCGCGATTCCTAATTCATCTCCAGGTTTAATAATTATTCAATTTGAAAGCAGTCAAAGCTAGCTTTAGTTAAACAAAGTGTAAAACATCTCATCTAAATTGACTGTTAATTCTAAGGAACTTGATACAAGATACGCATACAAACGTAATGGGTTATTCCACCATAACTACAATAGAAAATAAATAATTTATTGTGTTAAATAAACTTAATAAATAACAGAAATAATAACTCTGAAACACTATGTAGGATTAATTGGGGAAATATTGAAAAAGAAAAAATAGAATATTCTAACTTCAACGAATATTCTAACTGCAACTTTAGAAAACTAAGCAAAATGAGAAACGCAAGAGTTTTTAAACACATGTGAAGACACATGTAAAGTATTTTATTTCTTCTTAAATTTCACTGAAGTCTTGCCGTACTTTGTTATCGCCAGCTGCATGATGAGCTCGGGAGGATATTATTGAAATTGGTAATGGGACAAGTGTGGTGATCGTAATTGAGAATCGGCTGCGATTCCTTATCTCAGCTGACTAGATACATAATCATATATACCAGGTTGCCCTTACCTATGTTGATTCGTAGCACAAAGCTGTTCTCTATCCAAATTCATATCGTAGTCGAAACACCCAAATGCTTTTTCACACCAAATTTGGAAAAAAGAAATAACTGTTCACGTTTACGCCAAACTTAGATTAAAAAGTTCGTTTTGAGGATCCTGGTTTTTCGCAATTTCACGAATCCCAAAAAACAAACATTTAGTCATTTATTACGGAAAGAGCTTGAATGGCGTGTCAGCGTAGCGTAGGCTAATGAAGCGAGTCGTGCAGATCGACGACCCTAGATGCAGAATGTGGGTTATCGCCTAACAAAACAGAAGGACACGTGTTGAACAAAAGCCAGAGTTCATCGATCGATTCATGTAATACCAAAACGTTGTTTTATTTATGTATCTTTAGCATCCTCAGTTTTTGAATAGATTTCTATGGTAACATCATTTGATTGTTTGTCTTGATCGAATCATGAAGAGCATTGAGCGGAGTGTCATGTTTTGTGCTGATTGTCCAATAAGTCCAATAATTGAGACGTTTCCTCTTCAATGCGTTTCGATTTTTCTGGATTGATTTAATTTTGACAGTTTGGAGGCAGTTGAAGAAATAGTAATATTTAAGTTTAAGGTGAAGAAAGGAACGATTTCGTGTCACGTACACTGTCTAAATTCACTTTAACACACGGAATAGAATGTATTCTCACAAGTAATCATTTACAGAACAGAGAAAGCAGTCGACAGAAAACATCATATCACACCACAGCCATACAAAAAAGTATATATAGAACATAGAATCATTTTAATAGAAAGAAGATATATAGTATTTACAACTTCGTAAGGAATTCACACGGATTTCAAAAATAAAAATAAATTCAAGGACATTATTTATGTGATGAAGTTTGAAAATAAAGAGAATAAAGTTTTTAAAAATTACAATAACGAAGTTAGGCGAAAGCCAAGACGAAATGATAAATAATAGTACAACAAACAATGTACTATAGTAGTGATAAAACATTTCTGCTGATATATATACAAACATTAAATCATTTATTATAAAATTGAAACATTCAGGGAGATTGGCCTTCCGTGGTGCTGTTATTATTTGCAATGGACACCTTATACATTTTGTTCGGGGAACATGAAGAGTGTTTGATTGGCTCATATTAAGACAGAAATGCCCATCCTGATACGTAGCGTTTTTGTGAAACACATTAAAGTACACTCCTAATATATGAATGATATGAAAAATAGGTTTCACTTAGTTTTGAGATCATCATCGAATATAGTAACAGAGTGTGGTCAAGAGAAATGTTCCTGTTTAATTGTAAAACTAATAAAAACTAGAAACAGTCAAGCAGCATATAAATCAATATCCAAACTATTTGGTAGTGAATGAAAATATATATAGTGAAAATTGTAATACGAAAATTGTATGCAGGGAATATTGCATCCGGATGGGATTATGTGGTACTCAAAGCTCTCAGCATACACAAAATCAATAGTCCAAAATGTGTTCATTGTATCAGTACCCATAACATTTAGTACACTCATTTGGGAGGTGAAAACGATCTAGACTAAATACGTTAATACCCCAAATCTACTAAATATTAGCAGAAATTTCCACCTCAAGGCAACCATTGAATGTTGTATTATATCCATTCTATATTATCTGCTAATTACCAACGAAACCTCGAAACACCAACCCTTTCTACAGCATCTCTTAAAATTCTAAATGGGTCAATGGATTATATCGGTGTATATTAACGGGGGTATGGATGTGTGGAGAGAACCTTCGATTCGCAATCATATTCATGGCGTATTGAGCAGTTCATACAATTCGTTGAATACCTACTCCTGCTACAGTACCATTCAGGGCAAATGTATATAACATTTAGAAATACAAGGAATGTTCCTGTTAAAAACTTCGTAAAATGTAAGCATATGAGACATAATCATCTGTGACTGAGACAAACAAATATGACGAGAAGAGAAAATCAAGTTTTCCATAAGGTCAAATATAAATCTCTTCTACTTCGTCTTCGTACTCCTGGAGGCGTCCTCAGACACACTTTTAAAAGGGTCCAATCAGAAGCAACCCTCTCCATTTCAACCGGCTCGATACCCTAGAGAAACTAAGTGAGCTCATGGATGTTCTCCAGTCATTATATTCGTACTCTAACTCTGGGTCTCCTGCCACTTGGCTTTGCCTATAACAACTGCCCAATAATTATTTCCTTACACATTCTAACTACATGTCCATATTTTCAGAGCTGTAATCTCTCGATTGGGTGAAGTAGCGGCTCTACCTAGAGCGAATTTATATGGAGCGACTTTCACATCGCAGAGCTACGCAGCCTATACAGTAACGTTACTCCAAATCCGTTCAGAGGAGCACCATTTCGGGTGCTTGTATTCAGATATAAATCGAAAAGAAAATATCTATGTCTAACAAATGAGAAATCTACAGATACTAAACCTGAGCATTGACTTTAGATTAATACCTGTGATTATTGTGATACCTGGTTATATAAGTAGCTATCTCAGCAGCAATTTTGGTTATAAATGAAACGGAAAAATACACAACCAATGTTACAATGAAAATTATAAGTGGAACACTGAATGCAAACAAATTATTACAGATGTTCAGCATGTAAAATGCATATATGCTCACGTGTAGACATAATCCTATATGTATCTAGGAGTGAAGGCTGTAAAAATCTTAGACTGACTAAGACACTTCAATGGAATGTGATCTAATGAGGTATATTTTTCAACACAGCCTTTTTCTATCGGCTCTACAGTGTTTGTATCCCATAGGGGAAGAATAATTCACCCAGTTGGTCTGCGTCAAACAATGTCAGATTTTCCCTTGATGTGATCAACCTGGTCAGAAAACGTAGGCATCCACCGGCCTGAAACCTTTGTTATGCCGAGTTTATAGTGCTCATTTTCTCAACTCTCTCATTGGTTATTTCATTTGTGGTGAATCGCTTGTCAACCACCACCATGTGGTGAATCATGATTAATGTTTTCCTAGTTGGTGGCAAGTACAGGACGTCCAGACCTTTCGTCATCTTCAAGAACCTCTCTTCCCATCCTAAAATTAGTTGCCCACCTTTTCACTGTTGATATAGCTGGAGCATCATCCTCTAATGTAACAACTATGTCAGGATGAATCTCCTTGGGGGTAAACCATTTTTCGCTACGTATCTGATAACACTAGGATGCGAACTTTCGTACAATTTCAAGAGAAGTCGATACTTGTTACATTTGAAGTTTTCTTTAGACAGTCAGATATATCACTTGATATAAAATGAAACATTGCAGTTATTCATACGAAGAGTTGACATTAATGTATGCACGATTTCACAGTCCTGGCACGACGTTTCAGCCCACTCTCGTATAGAAGTAAAACAATCAAATTCACACACAAGCATGCACACGCATGCGTAGCTGTGCATATACATACGTACATACATACATACATACAAACATACGTACATACATACTTACATACGTACATACATACATAACAAAAATTGTGAAATTATAAAACCAGTAGAACATACATATATACAGACATACGTACATACATACATGATGGGTGCAGACTCTGCTAAGACCATTGCAATCGCTTGTACAGATGATGAACAAGCAATACCTGTGCTTTGAAGGTTTTTTAAGTGGGGAAGGGCCTTGTACTCAATCAATCCCACTCTCTGAGCCATCGAAAGCACTACACTTAAAGAGAACTGGTCAACATCATCGGATGCTTCCGAACCCGCAGGTGTTTTTATTCAGAGTTTCCCTCTCTTAGAAAGGTGCTGTGACAACATCTGGGGCCTTTTCACTCCCAGTTGAAAATAATAGTACTATTTGGATGGCCGTTGAGTCTGTTGAGTACCTCCGCCTATGGCTGGCAATACCACTCATCGCAAGAAAGGTCACATATCAAGTAATGCCTGCGCTTGAAGCTTTTTTAAGTGAGGAAAGGCTTTGTACAGAGCCAATCCCACTCTTTCAACATCGAATGCATTTGCCACAAAAGAAGAATTGGTCTATATCATTGGATGCAAACGAAATCATAGATTTTATATCAGAGTAACTTTCTCCTAGAGAAATGTTTTAATGAAGACTAGGAGTTTCTTGCTCCACGAAAAAAAAACAAAAAAACAACAACACATGGACGATAGACGAAATCCGAGCAATTGATGTTAGAACTCGAAAAATACGAAACAGTACCGGAAACCTCCATATCAACAGTGACATAGACCTCCTCTACTTGAAACGTAAGCAGGGAGGCAGAGGGCTAACATCAGTCCAGACAGCATTTGAGTGTTCCATCATATCCCTCCGACAACATTTACGAACCTCGAAGCGTAGGAGCCCATCTATCGAGCAAGTCTATCGACATGAGACAGATAAGATCATGAGAGTTGGTAAGGAGCTCCTTGAAAGATATTCCCTGCGTCATAATGAAAAACACACAACCAGTGAAATTGCTCAGCAGTACCGCTGAGAGTCCATGATTGAAAAACTGCATGCTTATCAGCAAAAAATCATGCTTGGATATGTTGCCAGGAAACTCCAGAGTGAGAGTAATATAGATAAACAAAGTAGTCTATCTTGGGCCAATAACCGTTATATTGGATCCCACTTTGAAGGATACGCTTTTACAATCCAAGCACAGGGAATCAACAGAAAATACCTGTTTCACAAAAGAGATAGGGATGCCAACAAAACACCTAGATGTGACAACATGTGCGGACTCTGCAGAATTAACGTAGAAGATGTCCCCCATGTCATAAGTAGCTATCCAACGATGTCGTCGCGGTACTATCTACATTATGTAGTGGCCAAAACACTGTACAATACAATGCCTAGAAAAGATAACCCCGATGACAAACACATTAAGAGCTACAGCAATGTGGGAGACATATATATATATACATAATATGAAAGACTACTGGTGGAATTTTCCAGTAAAAACATCAATAAAGTGCAGGCATAACAGACCAGATATAATGATATCGGACAGGGGAAAGAAGGCATGCAAAGTAGTGGAAGTTAGCTGCCCAGTAGATGCCAATATAATATCAAAGATTAGCGAAAAGGAGAATTTCTATGCAGAACTAATGAGAAATCTACAGATACTCCACTCTGACTATACCTTCAGATTTATACCTGTGATTATTGGGGCACTCGGATATGTTAGTAACTGCCTCAATACAAATCTTGAGAAGCTGGCTTCACAGAAATAGAAATAATACGACTAGTTTAGAAATTACAAGTACAATATTTTAATGGAAGTAAACATATATAAACTTTTCCAAAAATTCTGCATCTGATAACTCCATGTACACATGTACAGATACAAAGCATATGCACATTCACACATATCACTCAAATCATCCACATCCACACATACAATAGCACCCATACCTGCACACATATACATGCATGCAGACATGCATACATATCTACCTAGTTGATGTGTAAATTCCAAAGAGCGAGTCTTGTATCTCTCAATTGGCAAACATTTGTGAAATTATAAAACCAGAAGAACATACATACATACATATATACATACATATATACAAATACATACATACATGCATACATACATGATGGTTGCGCCCTTATGATCGAGTATGGCCATTGCACAATATAACAATATTAGTAATTATTAATCAATTCAATCGTGTAATGCCTGTGCTTGAAATTTGTTTTTTAAAGTGAGGCAAGACTGTGCACAGAGCAAATCCCACTCTAAGCGACAGTAGCTATAACCCGAAAAGCAGAAAAGATCAACATCATCGGTAAGTACAGAGTCGCAGGTCTTAGGTCGGAGTTATCCCAGTTTCCTCGGTTGCCTTTTCCTCGAAGAATGCCCTGACAAAGTCTAAGGGCCCTTCACTCCCAGTGGTTTAACCGCGCGATCGGATATCCAGCCCGATTATTTCTATGTCTCCGCGCAAATACACACATATGCACACATATACATGATGATGATAGCTGTCCCCTCGTTATTGAGTATGGCCATTGCAGGATGTACCATTATTAATAATTATTAATTAATTCTGTCGTGCAATGCCTGTGCGTGAAGATTTTTTTAAAGTGAGGAAAGACTGTGCACTGAGCCAATCCCACTCTCTGAGCGACAGTAGCTATAACCCGAAAAGAAGAAAAGATCAACATCATCGTTTACTACTGAGCCGCAGGTTTTATATCGGAGTTATCCCAGTTTCCTCAGTTGCATTCTCGTGGAAGAATGCTCTGACAAAGGCTAGGGATCCTTCACTCCCAGTGGTTTAACCACGCTATCAGGTGTCCAGCCCGACTATTTCTATGTCCCCGCGGATATACATACACATGCACCCATGTATATACACATATACATATACATACATATGCATATGTGTATATACATATTTAAACAATTTTTGATGGCCGTTGACTCTTATTAGTTCTTCCGCCCTTTGCCAGGTTTTGTTCTTTGTCCTACAGGTTGTCAAAAATCATCCCCCTCACCAAGTAAACTTGGTGGAATTGCCCGTTTATTCGCCGACCATGCGACAGGTTGTACTGGGTTACATGTTACCAGTAGCACCCAAGAGTGACCCGACACATACATACATACATACATACATACATACATACATACATACATACATACTTCGGAAAACAAAATTAACAACAAACGAGGAAGAATATATTGAGACAGATGGCACTAAGGAATACTGGTGGAACCTGAAAATAAAAACTGCCACCAAATTAAAGCACAACCGGCCTGATATTGTAGTTTGGGACCACACATTGAAAACGTGTTCTGTTGTGGAGATCAGCTGCCCACTTGATGTAAACGTTGTCAGAAAAATACAGGAGAAGGAGGACATCTACGGACCATTGATGAGGAGCTTACAAATCCAGCATTCAAGATACACCTTTAGCTTCATACCCATCATTATTGGTGCTACGGGTTATATACCAACCCGCTTGAACCAAAGTATGACCGAACTTGGATTTGCGGACAAAAAGCGCAGCTCCCTAATTCATAGTCTACAAATGGCTGCGATAGCTGGCACCTTCAAAATATGCAAAACATTCTTGCGATTCAAGGGATGACAATTTCTTTTCTTTTACAACCTTGCCACCAGGAAGGTGGCCGGTCAAAAAAATATACTCGAAATTAAGAGAAAGAGAAAACATACATACATACATGAAGGTGTTACCTGACTAGCAAATGTTGTGTTTAGGTGTGCTCTCTACAATGATACCGATGTAATTGACATATTACCCGATAATACTCATCAGCCATGTTTCATGTGGATCTATATTGCATAGGAAATACTTTCAACCACGCATGACTTCGCGTCATTAATTATGTATACTACTGATAAAAAGAACACCGGCACCAATGCTAGTTCTGTATCTGTGAGCTATCTTTGATGACGTAGGAATGTTAGTATCTTCTCTTTGTTTTTACATTCAAATAACGATTTACACCATGCTGTATGGAGCTACTAAAGAATTGCTGTGGTGAATCTACCCTAACGTAAGCATTTCTCCGCTAAATATCGATAACAAGCAAGCTTTGTTGCTGGAAAAATAGCTGTCACTCAACGCAAATGTTATTTCAAATTCGGTAATGTCTTTCGATTTTACGACGAAACACCAATCCATCTAAATGCTGCTATAGAGCAGAGTGATAAAAAACTATAAACAAAAATCATCATCATCATCAACACTGAAACAATGACTCTCATATATCACATCATGAAATTGATCCAGCAGAAATGTCTATAGAATATATTCAGCTTAAAACAATTTAAAACCGCAAGAAAAATGTTTACAATTTCTCTAGGCTATCATTAGATAAACTATTTCTGACGAGAGAAATGGAAAAAGAAATACGACAAAAAACAACCCTCTTATGTTAAATACTATTGACAATATCGCTGGAGATTATATGAAAATGTGTGATAACACGTATTGATCGATCAATACCTGCTTCTTTACAGCTTCCATTACTATGAATGAACACCTAAGCGTTACCAGCATTGCAGGTGGTAATGAAATAACTGAAAATAATCAACGCAGGTGGATACCAAATCTAGAATAAAACATGAAAACCTGTGCCGGAGGATGAAGAATATATATCTCCGTAAAGAAATTCCCTTAAATACATTTCGTCTCAGATCTCTAATGAAAAGAAGAATTTCAATCAGAATGCATCGTGATTTAATACAACTAAGAATGCTTATATCATCAGTGACAGCAAAACATACACAATCAACTCTGAAACTTTCAGTAAAGATGTGATAATGCTGCCTAACAGGAAGTCGACAGGAATTTAGGAAACTGAAGTAGTTAGATACTGGCGTATGATGTTGATGTTCTACAGAGAGTTGCTAATATCCATATTTAAATGACAGCTTAACATATCAAATTGGCTTGCTACTGCACGGAGGAATAATGTAGTCAAAAATGAAAACACTGACTTCACAGAATCAATAGGTCTATGCTACCTACATTTTGCCGACGATCTATAAAAATGCTGAAAGACTTTTGATACATAGACAACAGCTCTGTAGATAGAAAGAAAACAAAAACCTAACTAAGATCCTGAGCCACTACAGATGGGCCATCCTCAATAAAAACATGATAGTTCTGAAGCAGAGATGCAACAAATAGCAGGTTGTCTGATAAAATGACAAGTCAGCCATCATATTGGTGGCCTCCCCACAGCCCCGCCGGACAGAATGGTGAAAGCGTTTCCCCGGAGGACGGCAAGAGAGACGCGTTGGAAGAGCCATTCCAACTCGCGAGGTTCACACCTGCGGCTAGCCAGCTCAGCACATATGGTGGTGAGTAGGGAGGTAGCCTTAGGGCCGAGGACAGCAGAAGACACCACTGCCAAGGGTACGACCGCAAAACTGTCGGAGAGCGACCGGTATTTGGAGAGTTTATCAAATACAGGTGTCTAATCCTATTACTCACTTAGAGACTGAGTAAAAGTAGTGCTTGTTCCAATTGTTGCCAGTGAAAGGCTGACAGAGAGCTAGTCAAATTATAACCGCTGTTATAATTGTTCACGAATAATTGTTTCTACGTTTGGTACAAGGTCAGCAATTACCCCAGTGCATTATCGGTGCTTTATTTTTTCGACCCCGTAAGGATAAATGGCAAAGTTAATCTCGGCAGCATTTGAACTCAGGACGTAAAGGGCCATAACTCTATGTTGCATAGCATGGTGTCCGACACTCTACCGATACAGCCAATCTACAAGTAGATATTTTATATATTTCAGATGTAAGCACACAGTAAGTTTTCCCAAAGGTTCTGTGGTTATATGTAGCCACCATAACAGCAAACATACTAGAGTAACTCATTACTTCTTTGTGATTCAAAAATCTATATTGAAAATATACATAATGCTGAAAAGTTGAAATTCCCATATTTTCAGCTGATATAGGAATGTGGTTTGACCAAACGTAATGTTCAAATTTGATAATTGAATGCTTCAGATCTTCCTCAAACTATTCTTTCGTCTCCATACAATGTGCGCTAGAGAAATATAGCTATCGACAAAATTATATTATACAACGGGACTGTGAACAAAGATAGTGTCCAAATAATAGCAGACTAAAAAGAATATTGCAGTCAGAACATTTCTTTTACAAATTGACAATATCCCCATAATCCATTTGCAGTAACATCACAGATAACAATTTTGATACTTGACTGGTCTATAAAGGAAAGAGAAAAATCCGCAAGGTTCTTAAATCAAATGGAATCTTCTATTGAAACAGCGATATCGACAATCTCAAATCACGGTAGAACAGGCAGATGTTTAAGTTAAGTCCAGATTGATTAGTGTAGGATTGTTAGTTAGATAGTATCTACTTAGCAACAGAAACAAAATCAATGCATTCAACTAAACATTCAATATTTAAGATGAAAGTATCATATACGACGGGAATATACTGTTCAAGAAATACGTATTTCGTGTATCTTAACAGACTCCAGGGGAAGAAAGTCTCACAGAACAAAAATATGGTTTTAAATGGGTGTTTTCTATAAAGCAGAAGATGATGCTAATAACAACAAAAATCGTAGACTCACATTAACCCGTCCACTATCGCATCAATGTGATATTCTGACTTACGTTTCTAATGTTCTTTTAGATGTAGGAATTCATAACTAACACACACATATACATACATACATAGTATAAGTTTGTATTATATGGGACCCCATTTGCTCACCATTCGGACTAATAGGCAAAGTTATAAACTATTGTAAATAAACCTATTCTCCTAAAAAATAAAAAAAAAGAATGAAACTACGTTATATAATTGTTTTTACTTTTGGCACAAGGCCAGCAATTATCCAGTACATTACTGGTACTTTATTTTATTGACCACATAAGGATGAAAGGCAAAGTTAACCTCGGCGGGATTTGAACTCAGGCCAGAAAGGGCCGTAACTTTTTGCTGCAAAGCATGGCGTCCGACCCTCCACCGATACTGCCGAAACTACGTTATATAATGGCGGCATATTAATAAGGTTTGTCTTCCACATACCAGTGGCTGGTGCATGTCTGTTGTTGGTTTACACTATATATGGGTTGTGCGTCTTCTTTTCCATCCCGCAGTGTTCAAAATTACGCTCCTCACCAATCAAGCTCGGTTGGGTAGCCGGTTTAGACGCCGACGACCCGACCAGATATAAATACATGATGGCTGTCCCCGCGTTATCGAGTATAGCCATTACATGATATAACATAATTAATAATGATCAATTAATGCTATTGTGCAATGCCTGTGCGTGAAGATTGTTTTTAAAGTGAGGAAAGACTGTGCACTGAGCCAATCCCACTCTCTGAGCGACAGTAGCTATAACCCGAAAAGAAGAAAAGATCAACATCATCGGTAACTACTGAGTAGCAGCTTTTATGTTGGAGTTATTCCAGTTTCCTGAGTTACCTTCTCCTCGTAGAATGCCCTGACAAAGGCTGGGGGTCATTCACTCCCAGTGGTTTAACCGTGCGATCGGGTATCCAGCCCGATTATTTCTATGTCCCCGCCCATATACATACACATGCATACATGTACATACTTCTATACTCATACATGTATATACAAATTGACACATTTTTGGATTGCCGTTGACTATTATGAGTTCTCCCGCCCTTTGTCAGGTTTTGTTTTTTGTCCTGCAGGTTGTCCAAAAATCACCCTCCTCACCAAGTAAACTTGGTGGGTTGCCGGTTTAGTCGCCGGAGCCCCGACCATGCGACAGGTTGTACTGGGTTACATGTTACCAGTAGCACTAAAGAGATGACCCGACATAGACATAACATACATACATACATGCACACATACATACATACATCACCGAGTGACTCTATAGTTAGAATATAAAAAGGTATTTGATTCCGTCTCTCACTATTGGATACTATAAATACGACGCAGGTTTACTCAACAGTGAATATAAGTTATATAACACCCTGAGAGTAGATGGAACAGTATTGATAGGTAAACACTCTAAAGTTACTCTGAAAATAAACACTCCTCATGTTAGCAGAAAGTTATCCTTGGAGGCAGAAATGTATGCATGGGGCTGGTAACGTTTCTTGGACATGTGCAAGGGACATTTCCTAGCTACTAAAAATCCATTTAATAAGAGAGAAAAGGATATCTTCAATAAAAGAACCATACACTGTTGTAGAGGCTAGCTGGCAAAGTACATCTAAGGCAAACTAATAGATTATAATTTGAACTTATTCTTATAGGCACAGTGTGCTATGTAAATACAGATATGCATACAAATTTGAAATGTTAACATTTTCCAAGAAAGAACTATATAAACTATTCGCACTTCACAATTCCATTCGGGTAGTGTTAGAGATTAGATTGGTGTAATATACTAAATACTTTTCATTTCCCTTAATGAACTGATGCCCATGCACATATGGCAAACACATAGAGACGTAATTCAACAGAAACACATTAGAGGCAGACCCCTAACACGAGTACAAGTATATCCAAATATAGACCACATTATGCGTCACTAAATTATTCACATAGTTACGAATTTGCGGCACTACCTTGACACAGAAGAAAATAATTTGCTGCGATTTAGTGATTGATTTCGGATAAAAACGTAAATCAATTTCGATGAAAACCACCTGAACGCATAAAATAATATCAAAGATCTACCAACTATAAACAAACTTTTTTGAACATGAAAGCTACTGAAAGATTCAAAAACAAAACCTTTTGACTGCTTTATAGTTGTCTTTCGTTTTCATCTTTTTCTTTTTCATATTTCTTTTGTCTCCGAGTATTTTTCTCTTTTTTTTGTATGTTTTGTCTCTGTCTCTCGTTTTTATTTCTTAATTGCAAGGGGAATTAGATGTTTCTCTTATTTTGTCGTGGCTTACTATCCCTATATAGACGCTTAAATTGATTAATTCAATAAATAAATGTACATTTCATATATTGCTAAATATATAAGTAATAACCGAGAAAAGCTAGTGATTTTTCAGTACTTTTCAGATGCAATATCTAAGCGAACCAATAAACATACGCTATGTGTCTCTAAAACTTAGTAATTTATCACTGTATATATCTAAAGATAAGTAACGGAGCTGTATTTCTTTGATAGAAAGCAGAGCATTGTTTATACGATCAACATAGATAATCAAAACGGTATAAAATAACATACAGGTACAGGTAATTTATAGGAAACAGCTCTGCTTGAAAATGTATCACACATAATGCATCAGCAACGCTCATAAGTAAGTAATTTATACTGCAGCTGTTATTAACATGGTTTGCATCTTTCGCACAAATTCCGTATCGTTGCGCACTTGATTGTATGTACAATGGTGACTATATATGTATTAGTCAGCGCTTAAGATTGTATGTGTATCTCAGTTGTGATCGAACAGACCTATAATCAAAAGAGTTGTATATGCCACTCTTATCCCCACAGATACTGTTTATGGTACTACATTGTCCAATCCGTCCTTCCTTTTAAAAATAAATTGAGTAGAAGTTGATAGCGATTTGGCCTCTACTTTTAGCATATCAAACAAACGTTTACAAATTTCTCGTTGGATCACTTTAGAATGTGTGAGAGAAGGAGGTGTACGGGAGAATTCATGTCTGTGTATGTGAGTCTGTTAGTATGTTTGTATGTGTGGTTGTGTTTGTGTGTGAGAGTGTGTGTGTGTGATTGTGTCTGTGTGTGTGTGTGTGTGTGTGTGTGTGAGTGTGTGTGTGTGTGAGAGAGAGAGAGAGAGAGAGAGAGAGAGAGAATGTGTGTCTGTCTTGCTGCCAGTTATAAAATCAAATGCGAGCACGAATGATTCCAATTTCCGATGTAAGTTCGAGTCACGCTTGATCAATTTTATTTCCCTGTAATTTGAATCTCTTGTCAATAGTATTGAGTTGCACGTGAATCCAACAGAATGATTTAATTTTAAGAGAATTGATGAAAATCCACCAACAGATTAGGAGGTAAAGAACATATTATTCTAACTGTAAACAGTCTTTCATTTGCCCGAAGATAAAACAAAGGAAATGTGTGTGTGTGTGTGTATATATATATGTGTGTGTGTGTGTGTGTGTGTGTGTGTGTGTCTCTGTGAATTTGTGTGTGTGTGTGTTCGCCTGCACGCGCGTGTATTTCTTTATGGGTATTTCTTTACGGGAAAGCTTGGCTAAATGTTTAAGTAGTTCCCTTCCTAATCACAAGATCTCGCGTTCGATGGTTCAACGTGGTACACTGAGCTTTGCCATACTCTTGAGCCACGTTGACAGAAATTGTGCAGAAGCTCATTGGATAGATTATACTTGTAATTCCAAGGTCCAGCTTTGTTGTACAATGTCTTGCGGATTACGTTAAAACTTCACTTAACTATAGCTTACGCCATTACTAACGCAATATTCCAATGAGCAGATCATTCATTTCATCAACCAACTGAATTTTCATCGACGAAAACGGTGAAGATCAATTTACTTAAAAATATAAAAATTGCGTTTCTGTTAGTGTTGGATGTAGGCTTCATTTTAGGGTCTCAGAACTTCCATAATAATAAAAAGCCATAGATGTTTTCATGAATGTGAAACTTTCTGATTTAATCTTTTCATAAAAGGGGTTTCATAGCTTTATGTAGTTTTGGGCTATATCAAATATAAATTCTGCTATTCAGAAATATATATAAATATTTACACACAGATTTCAAAGCTTTCTGTTTCGTTACATCTAAGATAGTAATTTTATATTCAAGGGAATGTACCGATCTTCAATTACAATTGAGTTATGTCCCTTCAAAGCAAAAGATTCATAAACAAATTTTATTTGGGCAAAATATAGATGGATGAACTCAAAAGAAATAAATAGCAAATTAAAGGGTTATTTAATGCATGAATGAATATTTTAAGATAAGTAAATAAATAAAAAATGCCAGCGTTATGTTGTCGATATTGATGCAAACCATGCAGTCCTTTTCTTTTGTTATAGATAATCCGCCAATATCTGACATCACCGTTAGCAGAATCACCTGTTAGCAGAATCAATGTTCGTTAAAAAGGCAAGGGAGACAACTATGAAATTTTGAATTAAAAAATTAATTATACATAGAATACGATTAATTCAGTAGAAAGGGTAATTCAGTGGTAAATTAGGTCATGTTTCGGTCGGTAGAGGGTCGGACGCCATGCTTTGACGCATAGAGTTACGGCCCTTGCCATTCTGAGTTCAAATCCCGCCGGGGTTAACTTTGCCTTTCATCCTTACGGGGTCGATAAAATAAAGTACCAGTATTGCACTGGAAATTGCTGGCCTTGTGCCAAAAGTAGAAACAATTATAACTACCTGTACTACCTCACAAAATAATTATAATTTCTTAGTTAACTATAAATACATTATGTTAGCAGCAATTTTCGAATTCATTTTCCTATAGGGCATGTCCTTAGGCAATCTCCTAAAAAGCTGTATACTTATAAAGGTGCTATTGTTGGGCAGTACTGGTAAACACTATGCTTCACTGATGAGGTTTGATAGGTTCGAAACATTTTGAAATTGCCAAAATACTGCACAGGTAGATTCACTCCTCATTGCATTATTCACATCCTGTTTTCAATAAATTTAAACTGACCTGAAGTCAGTTTTGTCCTTGTCATTCGTGTTCGAAATTAACGTTTAGAGTAATGGTTCTTTTTTCCTATCACGACCAATTAAATATCTCGGCTTAATACGTTATTTCTAGCATTCAATCTTCAGTTGAACATTTCACTATCACAACTATATGGTGATAAACTATATGGTGAGTCCAGAATCGGTCGAAGCTTTTCGTGTCTGAGAAAACCAGATAATTTTCCTAATATAACTTTCGTTGAATTTTCAATGATGAGAAACCACTGATAAATTCGTGTGATATGTGATAAGACATCTTCGATAAAACTGGCTATACGGAAAACGTATTTGTGACTTCCTTAGAATTATGAGTTATCCATGAAGAAAGTTAACGATACTCATCTAAAAGTGAACTGTATTATACCAGTGGGTTAAATTTTAAACAGCATTTAGGCTGAATGAGATATAGCCTTATGTTTTAGCAATATATGTAATACATAGCAATATACATAAATGGCGAATCAATTAGTAAACCTTTCAACAAATGAATATAAACATATTTAAAGACGCTTAATCTTGAATTTGATGTGCCCTCTGGTTGTAATAAATAGAACTGATGTTTGTCACCTATTGTATCAATAATCTTTTTATTTCTGCTTGTCAAATATTATTAATGCAATAGCAACCTAGACGAGCCCCCCCCCCCCCCCCACACACACACACACCAAAAAAAAAGGAATAGGATTTCTCTTAATTTACCAACCCACTTTAAGCTCGGAATAATTCTTCAAACTGATCACACGATTTCCAAAGTAAATTTTCAGTGGTTCTCTCAATTCACTGGAAGTGTGAGGATATGCTGGGACTAGAACTACTTGCTGGGTACATGGTCTGTAGCTCCTTTTACAAGTATTCAAGGACCTCCACATAGCGTTCCTTTATGACTGTAGCAACGACAACATTTACTTCGAAGTAGAATGGGACAAGCCCAAACCCATTGTCTTTAGATTTGATGTTCTCCTCTGAGTGAAAGTTGGGTTCATCAGAAGATTCACAGCAGATTCAGACAAGTTGGTTTGTTTTCCATCAACTCCAGCATTTTCTCAGCTATAGCTTTTATTTTGATCTGATCAGCTACAGTAATCTTTTGTTTCGCCAGTATTTTCTAGGGGTATTTCTTTGACAATTCTTCTGCAAATTTCTGTGGAGGGACATAATGATTGGCTACTCTTGCACAGCGATCATTTTAAGCTCTCTTCAACAGAGGCTCGAACCATGTCAATATCTTCCTGTGTACGCTTTCCGGCTCATCCAGAATGGGAAGGGAGTTCCTCAAACATTTGTATTGAGGTTTTACATTGTTCCATATGTCCGTTCCAAAATATGCATGAAATACAATCTGCAGCTACTTGTACGAGCCACACTTATAGTAGTGTTTCACAGAGGAAATCCGGTGCGGGAATTTCCATTGAGGTCTTGTCTTTTCAGATGTTGTATCTGCCATGTCCTGACATTCAAGTAGCCAGTTTTTTTTTCGTACTCCAGCATTTCTAATGTGAGAATATGAATTTACCACTGAAGTCTATGGATGGATTCACCAATTTTTCTGGAAAAGAGCTGTTGAGTACGAGATATTTTTGTCGTAACCATCGTCACTTTAAACATTTTACTTACAAGCAAATTTTCAAGTGTTTGTTAATCTTGACACAAGTGTTTGTTTATTTGTGTATGCAATTATTGATTTCTAATTTCTGCATAAGGCCAGTAAATTTCGAAGAACAGCAAATTTGATTAAATCAAACTCAATAGGTGAATGGTACTTTATTTTATCAATTCTTGGAAGGTTAAACCCAAATTTGATCTCAGCGGGATTTGAACGCAGGTTGAAAAAAATCCATTAAAAAAATCACAATGGTATTTTGTTCAAAGCTCTACCAATTTTTTTCAGCAGCCTCGTTTGTTTGTGTGTTATAAAGTATTTCGTTAGGAACTGAAAGAATCAGCGATATTGTAATTTATTAAAAGGATATTTTTACAAAATTAGTTCCTTTTCCTTAATTAAGATTTCAGCTCAGATGCATTCTTAATGAAGGGAACTAGTTCTAAAATAGTCAATTTCCAATAAATTGACCCCCCCCCCACACACACACCAACACACACAGAAAGAAACACACACATACAAACATGCAACCACACACCGATAATATTAGCCAAAACCAAAGAAATTCATATATTTATTCTCACTCCTTTGTTTTTCAGGTTGGCAAGTGTGTTCTTCCATGGTGATAAAGCTGCTATTTCTTGCAGATTGAGTTCCACTGTGAGACCCCTGGGTTCAGTACCTAGGTTCTGTGGTTTCGATGTTGATTTTAACTCCCACTAGGCCATCAATCTGGGTCTATCAAATATGTTTTTTAAAACACATCCGCATTTTTTTTTTTTTTTTCAATTCATTTTCCACTATTTCAGTATATTTGACAGAGTTATTTCCCCGGGACATTGTAAGGGGGATAACCAGTTACTATTAAGTCTCAGTACCAATCAAGCAGTTTGAGGAATGAACGACGAAACCTGTAGTAAATTTAAAAGTATAAAGACACACATTGAAATTTATATCTTTGTAATCCAACGCTTGAGTTTACGAGAGTTAGAGATAGATAAATAAATAGATGGATAGTCAGAGATATAAAGAGCTTTATAGACACATAAATAGAGGGTGATAAAATAGTTAGAAAATTAGATATAGAGAAAGGGGGAGATACTTAGATATAGGAAGCATAAAGATATAGAGAGAGAAATAAAGATAGTGGAAGAGTACATGACCAACTCTACGGCACTAGCCGAAATTTCGTTGTTCTGTGATTTGTAGCTGATACTAAAATGTGTCTACGGTGAAAATAACTGCTAAACAGCAGCTGCGACCGCTGTGGAAGGTGGGACAAATCACGGTTATAAGATTATATAACACTCTAGATTTCGTGAGAGCCTCCGTCGATTGGCGCTGCTGAGTTGACGTTATGCGATGGGAATTACGATAGATAAGTTGTTCAGTCCGTCTGAACGGTTTCTTTTTTCTTTTTTCTTTTTTCTAATGATTAACGAAACTAAAAACACAGCTAAACATCAATCATATGGCACATTGTGATTTCAAAAAGATTAGTTTCGGTTGTGATAGTGTATATTGCATTAGGAAATACATATGATAGATAATACTTGCTTATGATGTATTTTCAATTTGTAAGGTAAGTAAAAATAACAATATATACTTTCCACTCTGTGGAAAATGCTTATCTTTGCGAGGCAGCCAATAACATGAAAGAATTGTGCTCTCTACGAACAGTTAGTATATGAATGGCATATGTTCGTACATGTGGTATTATTCAGGAATTCATATAGATGCAATCTCATAAATTCTCTTTATTGTGTATTGACTGTGTGAATTTATCGTTCAGGCTCCGTATTCCGAATGCATATTCAAGATAAACTATACCTTAAATGGGACGCATCTCTATTGTCTCATATATTTGCCATACGCTAATTTGAATTAATATATTATACAGAGGTTTCCTTTACTGCTCATGTCGGAGAACCAAGGAATGGCCAGTGAATATCCGTTCCCTTCCCCTCTAGTTATGATAAAACACTCATCCACTCACATCCTTGAAATCTGAGTCAGCTAGCGCTTCCATCTCGCACCTTAATTCAGTAGCGATCTGTCTTGCAGCATTTCTATCAGAGCCCCTGCATTCTGATGCTGCTACTGCTTCTACTGATGCTTAAATTATTGGGTTGTTTCTAGAGTTTATTACATATTTACAACTATAAGGACAACGCTTTTTATTGTGAAATGCCTTGACCATGATCAAGAATAATGACATATATAACGCTCATCTCTTGAGTGATCGTTGAGAAAATTATAAACTCTCATCTCTACTCTGTAGTATCGGTAGCAAAGTGTAAAAGGTTAGACGGCATTTGTTTCTCTGTTAACGTTTTGAGTTCACATCACACAGATGTCAACTTTGTTGTTTATCCTTTATAGTCCTATAAAGTATTAGCCACGGTGGGGAATTGGTGCTATTGTTAGAGCGTTCATTATCGATAAAATAACTAACATTCTACAATGCTAGATTGGATGCTTTGCGGTGTCTGTTTCGGCAATTTGCTTTCCGAGATCAAATGGCGTCTAAGATCGCGACGGATTATGAAAGCTGCCATGAATGAAGATATGTGGTTATCTGCTAATGTAGTCGAACGATAATGATTGTACAAAGGAAATTTGGCTGTTATTTCTAACAGGACCATTGACTAAATACAGACGTCCTTTTTAGATTCTAATATCGGAACCCTTTCTCGTGTTACCATGTTATTAACCATTTGCATTTGATTTTATCGTCAACTCAAATGTATTATGTTGTTTTTGAGGATGAGGAGGGTTAGTTCCAGATCGGAGATAAACATTTGTCTATGAGGAACTGCATTGTCCAATGTACCCTTAGCTGTAAACTGTAGATGTGATAAATCTAACTGATTCAATGACCGCTAACACGCAGATTTTTATTATTATTAATTTTTCTATTAGTAATAGACATCTATGATATTTCCATTCAAATCTAAAATATTTTACAGGAATAGGATATCAAACCAATCACCTGACGAAACATTATTTACATCACCTTGGAAGGATGAAACTCTAATTTGAACTAGAAACTTAAAGGGCCGTAATAAATTTAGTCATAGAATTGTATACAAAGCTCTAAAGATTCTACCATGAAAAATGATTTTGTGTATATGTGAGCGAATCTGATGTAGTTGCCTTTGTGGGAGGAAGATGTACGTGTGTGTATATGGGTGTGTGATGTACTTATGGTTGTGTTAGTAGGATATACGTTTGTGTGTGCGTATAGTTGTGTGGATGGTGTACATTTATTTGTGAGTGCGATGTACATCAGTGCGTGGTTTTGATTGCTTATGTTTTATATGTGTTACCATTATCTTTTGCTACACCATTTTGCTGTTTAGCTGAAATGAGTATCATATCTCACTTACAATGACTTCACAATCAAGATTATTGTTATTCATCTAAATAATATATTTTTTCAAATTACGCTTAGTTTACAGCTAAATGAATGTCTGAGAGAAATACACATTATACTCCACAATCGTGACACACAAATCCAATCTTAGTAAGGAGTTAATGATAATGAAAGGATATTTAGTCACGTTCATTCTGATTTTGAATCCTGCTCGATTGAGTTTTGCTTTTTGTTTATTCAAGGTCGATACATATATAACAATAATATGCAGTAAGTCGAATCTAACGACTACACTCCCTCCTTACATACCCATGTCCTTGTGTTTATATACGTGACTGTTTCATAGGAGTCTAGCACACAATGGTTTGTGCTATTCTTTGCGGCTATCTGTTGTCTGAATTCAAATGCCACCGTACAGCATGGATTAAATGTAGCTGCAACTTCTTGCAATTTAAGCGTCAATGCAATGACGTTATTATTGGTGTTAGCATGTATGTTGGAAAATTTAGCACTTTCATAATTTTTTTGTTTTGTGTACAAAGGTGTGGTTTGAAATTTGATAGCCAGGGTTTCCGAGAAAAATTATGCAACGCAAACGAGATACTGACATAGGAGTTCGTGAATGTTATCTCTTCTCAAATTTAAAGAGAGGTGAGATGTGTAATTTCATATTCACGGGTTTCATCTTAGCTCACTGGGTCCCGTATTGATGTAACGGCAAATCTTAAATGTAGAGATGATAGTGGTATCATGTCACTGGATTGCAGTTGGATATAAGAGATTTGACAGAAGATGAAATGATTATTCAGCAGTTTATAGAAAAAAGTGATTTCCAGCGCATAACATGTTATATTTATACCTCAACTACCTTGTATCCGATGATAAATGAACAAATACTACATTTGCAATGTCATTTCTGTTTGTGTAATTTCAAATACCTCCTGTGAATCCTGTGAGAAAAAAAAAGATATAGAGAACTTCAGAATATATGACTGTAGCTTTCTCGAAAACTGGCAATAAACTGCATCGACAAAAATCTATTAACTAAATTTCTAAGATTAAATAATCTAGTGGGCCTGCCGGCACATTTTAACATTTCAGGGAGACATGTACCGAAGAAAAACTTGCCCCGACTAATGTCTAGAAACCATTATTCCTGATCACTTCCTTTACACTTGACAAATATGATGTCATTCTCACCAGAACCTTTGCCCAGTAGATTTTAGTAACCTGAAATCGCTAACACTTTCTCACTATCGTTACCCTGCATGTTTGTAATCACAACTTTACCTGGCGTTTCGACCACATTCTAAGATTCTTATCATTTTTATAGTACTTCCAACAACGAAACACACTTAATCTAAAAACAAAAACTGAAATTTACCATATATAGACTAAGCTAGGCGTTGATTGACACACCATTTTAGTATACAACGTTTCGATGTTCTTCTCATCTGGCCTAGTATCGCCAAATGTAGAGCTCAACATTTTAATTACACGAGCCACATACCATTATTATACCTCCCCACTTCTCTCACTTTCTCTTATTTATTTTTCGTATTAGTATTACACCATGGACTGGCCTCCGGTCCCGGTCTCGCTGGTTTTGCCGGCGTTTCTTTCGTCGGTAACCTATTGCCGCGTCCTCATAAACAAGGTTCTCTAAAACAAAATGGAACCCACTGTGTTCGAGGAATGTGAGGCCGCCCGTGAGACATGGAACTAGCTCGGACTCAGCCCAGTAGACGTCCCTTCTGCTTCTCCCCCTGTTAACGTCAAGTCCCTTCAGATCATATGGGATGTCATCCAGTGCAACCTAACCTCCTACAGGCTAGCGCACCAGCTCGAGCAGCACCGCCTTGCATGTTTTCTCTCGGCCTCGCAACCATACGGCAGTGCCTGTCTCTATGAATTACTCTGGTTTTCTTGTGGCACGCATTTGAACAATCTGCTCATTGGGATTTCCATGAGGCTGGGCCTCTGGATATGCGAGCCAGACATATGTCACCACGGGTCCACCGTAGACTCTTTCATCCTCCACCCTCTTTACAGTCGCTACAGTGCCAGCCACCTTCCACGCCATGCTGTTATCAGCGAGGTCACAAAGCATGGCTTGGATGCTGCAGGCTTCCCCTTGCAGCTCGAGCCGGTGTGGCTGAACCGAGGGGACGGCAAAAGGCTAGACCCCATGAAAATATTCCCGTTCCGCTGTGGTAAACCCTTCGTCTGGGATGCCATATTGAGCGATACTTTCTCCAGTGGCAACCTGGTGCAGTCAGTGACTAAGCCAGGCTGCACTTCGGGCTGAGGAGGGTAGACTTTCTAAGTGTCGGCCGCGTTTCTTAGCAGTGGAGTCTTCTGGTGTCCTTGGCCCTAGGGCTACCTTCCTACTCACCCCCAATGGCACTGAGCTGGCTAGGCGCAGGTGTGAATCACCCAAGATGGAATGGCTCTTCCAGCGCATCTCCCTGACCATGTTCCGGGGAAACGCCTTCTCTATTCTATCCACCGGGGCCATGGGGCATCCAACGCGTGGGGCGCCATTAGCTCATAATAGTGAGAGAGACGGATGCGGTGATAGTGGGAGACGGCTCTCCTGTGTTCGGACCTGGTGTACGTGTATGTTTACTTCTATTCATTTCTATATATATATATATATATATATATATATATATACCTCTATATATATATATATGTACCTCTCCCCTAACGTAAATGTCCCTACCTTATATTTTCCTTCTTCCTCACCCCCATCTGAATTATTGACCAATCCTTTAGCATAATTGAGATTCACTAGTGGACAAATTCGTGAGGAAAGTCTAATCAACGAATCGGGTCTCTCTTACCTTAAATATCAATATTAGAATAAATATCCTCTAATGGATCCCTTCTGACACATGTGTATTATTACACCACCGTATCGTTCCTCACGTACGCACACACACCACAACAGTCACACTCATGCCAACATTTAGACACATACAAACAAACGCATACACATATGCTGTTTCTGATTGTTCTTGTTTCTGAGCATGTCTACCTTCCATCTTAACTCTCTTTCACTTAAAATCCACTTTTAAAAGAATCTGCTTTCAGGATACAAAACTGTAGCACAGGAACTGTTCTCACTTTTCCCCGTTGGACCGTTCCTCATGTTAATTAGATTTCTTCAACTATAACACATCCTTTCGGAATATTTGTTATTAACGGTTTACTCAGATTCAGAAGTTTACTTTACTTGAATATGTCGATTTAAGTTTATCGGTGATAATCGAGAGGCCACGAACCAGACTTGATTCCCTGTTGCAGCTATTGAAGATACTTTGCGTACAATTTTAATGGACTTAAGAAAAGCCTGAATGCCAAAGTTCAAAAGTTTCCCCCATATGGAGATTGAGAACTTGCTCTCGTGTTCATAAATCATTTGTTATTTCATGTAATAAATCATTGCATAAAACAATAGAAGCTGGGTTGTGTACAGCATCATTTCGATTTTGAATCTTGATTTGAAATTGATTTCGCTTCTTTTTAGTTTATGGTTTAATAATTTAAAAAAATTTTTTAATAGGTTTTATCCTTTCCTTATTTTTGTTGGAAATTGCTTTGTGCGTGATTTTAAGGTGGAATTTAAGATGTATTTTGAAGACATATTTACTTGTTTTCAGAAATATTTTCCAACAAAATGTTTTGTGTAGTATAGCTTATAGTAAAATAAATATAATAGTGTATTTAAGCGGAAATATATACTGTTTATTCCGCTCTTGCAGAATGGAGAGGGGCACAACTGAATACATGTCACTGTAACGGATCTGCAAGTACTCATCGGTCATGTCGTACATAACATATAAATACAATACAGAACCCATAAACTTACACACACACACGTAATATATATATATATATATATATATATATATATATATATATATATATATATATATATATATATATATATATATATATATATATTATATATTATATATTATACGTGCATACATACATAAATACTAATCGAACACAGAATAGTAATTTCAAAGCACATGCATATACATATATACACACACACATACATACATACATACATACATTCATGTCGAATAGGAAATCGCTAGGCCCAGACCACATTACAGGATACTGGTTGAAGAATTTCACCTTCTATCGGCAAGATCTCATACGGCTGTTTACAGAAACCATTAAAGGCACTCAAGAACTGCCCAGATGGTTATCAACTGCCACTACTCTCCTCATTCCCCAATTAGCCAAAACACCCTTGCTAAAAATTACCGCCCAATTGCCTGCCAAAACATCATGTATAAATTATATACTGGGTGCCTTAACCTGTTCTTACAGGATCACTGTGCTACCAACAACATCATAACACTTGAGCAAGCTGGTGGAAAGAGGGAGGTGTGGGGTTGCATAGATCACCTACTAACTAACAAAGTGATTCAGGAAAAAACAACAAAGAATCGCAGAAACATGACTATGGTGTGGCTGGACTATCAAAAAGCATTTGATAGTGTACCTCATGGGTGGATTATTAAGGCTTTACAGTTAGCTAAATTCCCACAACCATTGGTAGCTGCTGTTGAACGCCTGACCAAGAACTGGTACACCAATTTGATCCTTAGAGGTGAGAAGGAGCAGGTTAAGACTGATAAGATACATTACCAGAAGGGCATCTTTCAGGGTGATATAGCTTGTCAGTGCTACTCTTCGTTCTCTCACTGAATCCACTATCTTACCTACTCAGGAAACAAGATGGACAAAGAAGTGGGCCCAGAAGTATCTCCCATCTTTTCTTTGTTGATGACCTGAAGTTGTATGGGCCAAATATCAATGACATCAAGAAACAATTGGACCTCATTACACAATTTTCAACCGACATCAAAATGAAATTTGGTGAGTCCAAGTGTGCATATTTGGCAGTAAAACGTGGAAGAGCTGTGCCCTCCTCTAGAAATCTAGAGATGAACGGCCTGACAATACAACCTCTGCAGTCAGGTGACAACTACAGATATCTTGGACAGGATGAGAATGTCAGATATGATGGACCATAAATAAGGAGAGAACCCGAACTGAATACCTCAGAAGAGTAAAGAAAATATGGTCATCAGAACTGTCACCATACAACAAATACATTGCCCACAATACTTATGCTATGCCAGTTCTAACGCCAACATTTGGCCTGCTGAACTGGTCATTGCAAGAACTAAGTGAGATGGATGTTAGAACTCGAAAACTTCTCAGTGTTACTGGGAACTTTAACATCAATGATGATGTGGATAGGCTATACTTCTCACGCAAGGAAGGTGGCCGGGGTCTAAAATCAATATTAACAACATATGAGACCCGGATAGTAACACTTAAGCAACACCTTCAACAGAGGAAAAAGGTTGGCAACCATCTTGCCCAGGTTTATGAGTATGAAAAAAAAAATATCATTAGAATAGCGATTGATCTGGAGGAGAGATATGGAATAAAGCCTGATATAAATCTCTCACCCAAAGAAATCGGAAGATCCTATTCAATGTTCAAACAAGATAAACAAAATTGACCAAGTTACAGAAAAAGTTGTGCATGGATACTTGAGGCGTAAAACACAGACATAGAGGGGATAAACCACTAAAAAAGCCTGGCATGGAGTTCCGACAAGTTTATGACATCACACCTTGAGGGATATCTCTATGCAATACAGGAACAAGAACTCCCTACCAAATATCTGCTGCACAAAAGAGGAGGGCCAGCAGCTGACAATAAATGTAGGCTATGTAAAACAAAGATCGAGGATGTAAGCCACATTGTTGCCAGCTGCGAAAGAATGTTATCTCGCTACTACCTCCCATGAGACACGATGGGATAGCTAGAACCATCTGGAACGCACTTCGGAAAACAAAATTAACAACAAACGAGGAAGAATATATTGAGACAGATGGCACTAAGGAATACTGGTTGAACCTGAAAATAAAAACTGCCACCAAATTAAAGCAAAACCGGCCTGATATTGTTGTTTGGGACCACACATTGAAAACGTGTTCTGTTGTGGAGATCAGCTACCCACTTGATGCAAACTTTGTCAGAAAAATACAGGAGAAGGAGGACATCTACGGACCATTGATGAGGAGTTTACAAATCCAGTATCCAAGATACACCTTTAGCTTCATACCCATCATTATTGGAGCTACGGGTTATATAACAACCCGCTTGGACCAAATTATGACTGAACTTGGATTTGCGGACAAAAAGCGCATCTCCCTTATTCATAGTCCACAAATGGCTGCCATAGCTGGCACCTTCAACATTTGCAAAATATTCTTGCGATTCAAAGGATGACAATTTCTTTTTTTTATAACCTTGCCACCAGGAAGGTGGCCGGTCAAAAACAATATACTCGAAATTAAGAGAAAGAGATAACATACATACATACATACATACATTCATACATACATACATACATACATACATACATACATGGTGGCTGCCAACACGTTTTCGAGTACGGCCACTACTTTATATCCATGTAGGAGAACCCCTACCGATGCGCTGAACGAGTGACTTTTTAGTCCAGCCAGCGACTTGAAAACTCTGGTACAAACAATACACTTGTGACAATTACTGATATATAGTGCTTGGCCCATTGTACCATGTGACGACAAGTGCAGAGAGATCTCCAGATATAAAGCAATGCCTGTGCTGTGAGGCTTTTATAGTGAGCAAAGGCACTGCACAAAGCCAATCCCACTCTCTTAACCAAGATGATATTTACCAAAAAGAAGAACAAGTCAACATCATTGGATACCATCAGGGTTGCAGGTGTTATATCAGAGTTTTCCTTCTCCTAGAATTCTCCCTTGACAAAGGCTAAGGGGTCATCTCTACATACACACATACATACATTCATACATACATACATACATACATACATACATACATACATTCAACGCGATCAGTCGCATATTTTGGCGTGGGAGACTATTTATTAAATTTAAGATGAATACTATTCCGACAGTAATGCCACAACTAAAGTCTTGTTGAATAACTGGTTATTCTTCTAACTATATCTTCTGAAGACACCTTTTAATCGAATTCATAGAGATATCCGACTAAATACATAATTCATTTTACATGGATTTGCTACAAACAGCAAGGCTAAACACAACATCAACAACAAAATTAAGGAAGTATCGAAGACAAATAACAAGAAAGGTAAACAAACTTTATTCAGTTGTAGCTACAGAAGAGACCGAACTTATAAATCGCATTTCACTTGGAGTTGCGAAATTAATAATGATTTATTTAATTGTTATAAAATGCCAACAAATTATCCCTCTATTGGCTATATGAACAGAATGAAGCTACACTGGGATGGAATGCACCCAGAGTTAAATTATTTCACAGCGAAACAATTACGCCAACAAGCGACGTTTGTTGAACGTAAACATAATATGAATAGTATTAATTGTAAGTCCCCCACAACAAACATGTTATCAACAACACGTGCTACAGGTCGCCATGCTACTAGAGTTCCTAGCAGCCAGGTCGAACAGCGCCTTGAAACAACTATGCCTGTAAGAAATTTGACACCATCTGTACCGTCCAAGTCTACCTCGAATGCTAGGGAAAACACTATCGATAATAATCATAATCGAAGAAATAATAATAATAATAATCGAAGAAATTTGACACCACGTGTACCATCCGAGTCTACCTCGACTGTTGAGGAAAATACTATCGATAATGATAATAATCAAAACTATAAACAATTGAAAATTTCCCTCAACGAAATGTTCCAGAGAGAAATAAATTCATGTATAAATATCTCTCTTTCTAAACAGATTAAAACGACAATATTTAATAAAAAAACAAATAATTGTTTCTACGTTAGGCACAAGGCCTACAATTATCCAGTGAATTACTGGTAATTTATTTTATCAACCCCGTAATAAAAAACCCAAATAATGAAAGATAACGTGCTTTTGACGAAATAGGGGATAAATATTTACGTCAGGTAAAACCCCCAACATTTTGGCAAATAAACGCCTGTTTATATGCCTTAGCAACGACAGTGAAGCATTATTTTGGTGATAGCAGATATATTATCAAGAACAGAACACCACCAAATATACCAAAATAGAAAAAAAGATTGCTGACCTACGAAAAAACCATAGGATATGTGACAATGCTCCTTACATGGAAACAAACTTTTGTTCTTCATATCTCTATAGACTGATGTTTGGTTTCGTCTGAATCTTTTATTAATCACTTTTCTCTCATCTACCTCTTCAGGTATCGGCGTTTTTCGCTAACAGCTCTCAATTCTTGTTTGAGGGTGATCAGCTTATATTAAAGAGTTCTGGTTCTACTGTTACCAAACATCGTCTCTATTTTATTTTTCACTCTTCGTTGGCGAGGAGTGAGTTTTTTTTTGTGTTTGTTTGCAAAGACACCCACTTGGCAAAAAACTACCGACCCATTGCATGCCAGAACAAATGTATAAGATGTATACGAAGCAGCTAGAAAAATAGGGGTTTGGAGATGTGCTGAACAACTCCTAATCAACAAAATTGCGATGTCGGAGGTGCGCAAACTTAGGAGGAATATGGCTACAGACTGGCTGGACTACAAGAAAACTTTCGATTGTGCTCCCCACTCTTGGATGATAGAGGCCCTCCAAATTGCTAGAGCCCCAGACATTATTGTCAGAACGATAGAAAGGCTGTCTTCTTCTTGGCATACTATCCTAAGGTTAAAGACAAAGAGGGAGGACTCTATTTTCACTGATAAAATAAAATATTGCAGGGGTATATTTCAGGGGGACAGTCTCTCTGTAATATTATTCATCTTGTCATTAAACCCCTTGTCCTTTCTGCTCAAGAAATGTGAGGGATACATCATTGGCTCACAGGAGGACAGAAATACGAACCTAACCCATAATTTCTTTGTGGACGATCTGAAACTCTATGCCAAGAACATAGATGGGATGAAGAAAAATCTTGGCCTGGTTACAACGTTCTCAAAGTATATAGGAATGGAGTTTCGCCAAGATAAATGCTCATACATGACTGTAAAGGGGGGGGGGGCAACAACCTAATCTAGCAACACTGTCATCAATGGCCTAAATGTTTCAACGATATCTGATGAGGACTGCTACGGATACCTGGGGATAGATGATAACATATCCTATAATTGTATCTGTAATAAAGAACGCGTAACCAGGGAATACTACACCCGATTAAGAAAGATCTGGTCATCGGAACTCTCTGCGCAAAACAGAAACAGTGACTCACAATGTGTTTGATGTGCCTGTCCTAACACCAACATTTGGAATACTCAATTGGACGATAGATGAAATCCGAGCAGTTGATGTTGGAATTCGAAATATACTAAACAACACCGGAAACTACCACATCAACAGTGACATAGACCCCCTTTACTTGAAACGTAAGCAGGGAGGCAGAGCCTAACATCAGTCCAGCCACCATTTGAATGTCGCATCATATCTCTCCGACAACATCTACGAACCTCGAAGCGTAGGAGCCCGTCACACGAGCAAGTCTATCTGCATGAGACAGATACCATCATCAGAGTTGGGAAGGAACTCCTCGAGAGATATTCCCTGTGTGATAATCAAAAACTCACACCCAGGGATGTCGCTCAGCAGTATCGCAGTGAATCCATGGATGAAAAACTGCATGCTTATCATCAAAAAAATTATGCATGGATATGTTGCCAGGAAGCTCCAGAGTGAGAGTAATACAGATAAGGAAAGTAGTCTATCTTGGACCAACAACCGCTACATTGGCTCCCACTTTGAAGGATACGCTTTTGCAATCCAAGAACAGGAGATTAACACGAAATGCCTGATTCATAAAAGAGATAGGGATGCAGGCAAAACACCTAGATGTGATAACAAGGGCAGACTCTGCAGAACTAACATTGAGGATATCACCCATGTCATCAGCAGTTGTCCAAAGATGTCCTCGCGGTACTATCTACCTATGAGGCATGATGTAGTGGCCAAAACACTGTACAATGCAGTTCGTGAAAAAGATAGCCCTGATAATAATCACATTAAAAGCTACAGCAATGTGGAAGACATCCAGTAAAAACCCCAATAAAATGAAGGGGATAACAGACCAGGTATTATGATATGGGACAGGGAGAAGAAAGCATGCACAGTAGTGGAAATTAGCTGCTCAGCAGATGCCAATATAATATCAAAGATTAGCGAAAAGGAGAATATTTATGCAGATCTGATGAGAAATCTGCAGATTCTTCTCCCTGATTACACCTTCAGATTTATGCCTGTGATTATATGGGCACTGGGGTATGTTAGTAACTGCCTCAATAAAAATCTTGAGAAGCTGGTCTTCACAGAAACAGAAAGAACACAACTAGTTAGGAAATTACAAGTACAATCCATTAATGGAACAGTAAAAATATGTAAAACATTCCAAACATTTTGCATCTAATAACTGCATGCATATACACATGTACAGATGCAAAGCATATGCACATGTACACATACAACTCAAAACATACACATCCACACATACAATAACATCCATATCTACACATGCATGCATACATAATCAACCTAGTTGATGTTGTGTAAATTCCAATGAGAGAGTCTTGTGTCTATGTTAGAAACCGACTCTCTCTTTATTGGGAAAAAAAAATTGTGAAATTGTAAAACCAGAAGAACATACATACCTACATACAACAAAACTGCGATGTCGGAGGTGCGACAACTTAGGAGGAACATAGTTACGGTCTGTGTGGACTACAGGAAAGCTTTCGATTATGTTCCCCACTCTTGGCTGATAGAGGCCCTCCGACTTGCTAAAGTTCCAGACATTATTATCAGAGACATAACTACGATCCTAAAATTAAAAACAGAGAAGAAGGACTCTAATTTCACTGATAGCGTAGAATACCACAGGGGTATATTTCTAGGAGACAGTCTCTCAGTGATACTATTTATCCTGTCATTAAACCCCTTGTCCTTTTTGCTCAAGAAATGTGAAGGATGCATCATTGGCTCACAAGAGGACAGAACTATGAACCTAACCCATAATTTCTTTGTGGATGATCTGAAACTCTATGCCAAGAACATAGATGGGATGAAGAAAAATCCTGACCTGGTTACAGCATTCTCAAAGATATAGGAAGGGAGTTTGGCCAAGATAAATGTTCATATATGACTGTAAAACGTGGAAAAAACAATAATCCCATCTAGCAACATTGTTATCAATGGCTTAACTGTTTCACCGATATCTGATGAGGATTGGTACAGATACCTGAGGATAGATGAGAACACATCCTATAATCGTAACTATAATAAAGAACGCGTAACCAGGGAATACTACACCCAATTAAGAAAGATCTGATCATCGGAACATTCTGAGCGCAATAAAACAGTGACTCACAATGTGTTTGCAGTGCCTGTCCTAACACCAACGTTTGGAATACTCAATTGGGCGATAGATGAAATCCGAGCAATTGATGTTACGATTCGAAAAATACTAAACAACACCGGAAACTTCCACATCAACAGTGACATAGACCGCCTCTACTTAAAACGTAAGCAGAGAGGCTGAGACCTAACATCAGACCAGACATGATTTGAATGACGCATCATATCCCTCCGACAACATCTACGAACCTCGAAGTGTAGGAGCCCGTCACACGAGCAAGTCTATCTGCATGAGACAGATAACATCATCCGAGTTGGGATGGAACTCCTTGAAAAATATCCTCTGTGTGATAATCAAAAACTCACACCCGGGGAAGTTGCTCAGCAGTACCGCAGTGAATCCATGGATGAAAAGCTGCATGCTTATCAGCAAAAAATCATGTATGGATATGTTGCTTGGAAGCTCCAGAGTAGGAGTAATATAGATAAACAAAATAGTCTATCTTGGACCGACAACTGTTATATTGTCTCCCACTTTGAAGGATACGCTTTTGCAATCCAAGATTAAAAAATCAACACAAATTACCTGATTCACAAAAGAGATAGGGATGCAGGCAAAACACCTAGATGTGACAAGTACAGACTCTGCAGCATTAACATCGTAGATGTCACCCATGTCATAAGTAGATGTCCAAAGATGTCATCGCGGTACTATCTACCTATAAGGCATGCTGTAGTGGCCAAACACTGTACAATGCAATCCGTAGAAAAGATAGCCCCGATAAAAAACACATGAAAAGCTACAGTAATGTGGAAGACATACATATACATAATATGAAAGAGTACTGGTGGAATGTTCCAGCATAAACCCCAATAGAATGCAGGCATAACAGATCAGATATAATGATATGGGACAGGGAAAAGAAGGCATGCTCATTAGTGGAAGTTAGTGGCGTAGCAGATGCCAATATAATATCAAAGATTAGTAAAAAGGAGAATATTTATGCAGAACTAATTAGAAATCTGCAGATACTCCGCCCTGACTATACCTTCAGATTTCTGCCTTAGATTATCGTGGCAGTGGGATACGTTAGTAACTGCCTCAATACAAATCTTGAGAAGCTGGGCTTCACAGAAACAGAAAGAACACAACTAGCTAGGAAATTACAAGTACAATCCATTAATGGAACAGTAAAAATATGTAAAACATTCCAAACATTTTGCACCTAATAACTGCACATGTACAGATACAACTCAAAATATCCACATCCACACATACAATAATATCCATACCTGCACACACATGCATACATATCTACGTAGTTGATGTTGTGTAAATTCCAATGAGAGAGACTTACCATGTTACAAACAGACAGTCTCTCTATTGGCAAACATTTGTGAAATTATAATACCAGAAGAACATACCTAGATGTGCAGGCATACAAATAGATATATATTTACAAGCAAATATATAAAGCTGATTAAATTGATTAGGGATTTATATGTTATTTTTTTGCTAGCGCTAGAATGATAGATGGCAAATTTGATCCCTCTCGATATCAAAACCTCAAGAATTTCAAGAAAAGATACTACTTTAATGAAATCATTTTTTCGATGCACAATATGTGAATATTTTTCTCAATAACCTGTTCGTACAGTGTGGTATTGTAGTTGTTTTTTCGCACATATACAAATTAGTATGATTCCTTTAAAGTTACCTCCTAAGATATATCCAATATATTCATTTATTCCTATTAATATGAAAATGACATCGTTAAATATTAAGGAATAATCAAATTGATTACTTACATCCTGAAATATGTGTCATCTTTCATTGTATACATTTTATAAACGTAGTTCAGAAAAGATTAGGTAGATTATTAGTAAATTGGAAAGGGCTGTGAATGTCAAATTACTTAAAGCTTCCAACAAAATATAGAGGTATTTAAATACGTCTTTTTACTTTCTTTCAAATTTCACCCTCGATATGTTTTAATCGTCTCTGATACAGTTTAGCATGGAAACATTTTCCACCGGTCAATTGTATAATTAATATTCAAAAGCATAAATTTGATTTGACAGATTTCCTAATAGGCACTTTTCCTGACAAGAAAAAGTATAAACATCATAAAAGTCCGTTTACAAACCAGTAACATAGTCTCACCAATCGTTTAATATTTACAATGGTAAAAAAATTGCATTACTAGATTCTTTATTAAAAGTAATCTAAAAATTAGTAACACCAAATATTTTGGCACACCCATGCCATTTTGACAACAATCGTATGTCATTAAGGCACAGTTGATGGACAATTCGTTCAGACAAAGAATTCATTTTTAGCTTGTTCACAACATTGATAAGTAACTCCGTTATATCACTATGCATGCCGTTGGTATTTGTTGCCAGTAAATCCTGCCAGGAAGCCATACAATGAAATCTTAAAAAAGGATGGAAATTCGCAAAGATTTAAAAAAAATGAAACATCTGTATTTACCTCCCTTAGCAGGCGTTCAATCAGATGTACAGGCAAAAATATTGTTCAATAAGATATTATGCTCATTAACAATCATTAACAATGCTCATTTCAATCAATCTAAAATAGATATACATTTTGAATCAAACATCAATTATCAGAGAACAGCATTTCTTCACAAGGTTAAATACTTTCATTAAAAATACACACACTCATCAACCATTGACTTCCCACGTCTGATGATTCATCAATTTGTATGGAAAATTCAAAACTCCGGAGATTATGGGGGAGTTGTTCTTTTAGGTCCGTGCCCAATTCATCTATACGTTGAGATATTTATTGTAAGTGTTATTAATATGTGGAAGTGTCTTGAGAATTGTGTCAGGTTTTTTATGCATTACAGCCAAGAGAATTTCTTCAATACAAGTCGAAGTAATGTTTCTCCTATTTTCCTTTGAATATTTTTCTTCGGGTTGTATATGTTGAAATACCTTCTTCATATTCAAAATTCTGTATCACACACCAAAATACCCAATCACCTACCATTTTCTGTTTATTTGCTCATCAGCTACCCCGCCCGGGTTGTAAAATCCTGATCTATACCGTTCAGTTGACCCCTACCTTATCCTGAAAACATGCTGGTTTGTGGCAATAAAAATTATTATTATGAATTCAGAGAGTTTTCTTGGTTTTGTTGAAAATGTTTTGTCGTGATTAAGGTTCGTTTGAATACTTCTTTCTTTCTTCCTTTCTTTCATTCATTCTTTCATTTTTTCTTTCTTTTATCTATTCATTGTTTTTTTCCTATCGTTTTTTCTTTCGTTATTTTTCTTTTCTTTCTTTCCATTTTCATTTCTCACCTCTCTCTCACGTCTTTTCACACACACACACACACACACACACACACACACACACACACACACACACACACACACACACACACACACACACACACACACACACACACACACACACACACACTCTCTCTCTCTCTCTCTCTCTCTCTCTCTCTCTCTCTCCATCTATCTATCTATCTCTATCTCTCTCTCTGTCTCTTTGTTTAATTACTTCTTCATTCTCAAAATTGTAATATTCTCAGACGGAAGATAACATTCTAGTGGCTTGGGAATATTCTAGAAATAAATGGAAACAAAAAGAAATATAGAATCTTGTCGCCGAAAAGTATTTTCTCACAACTAATCATAATCAGTAAGCACTTGTTAAAAAATATATGCTTTGTTCAAATATCCAAATCGTGAGTGTTGTTTGTATGTAGTATGCCTAAGACATAGTTTTGAATCAGAGTCAGACATTTCATTCCTAGTATCTCAAGTTTCTGATTGTGTTGTAACTAATTTGAAAATATATGGATTCTGACAAGCTAGCTGGTTATCGACATATTACAAATAGGGGAGGCTACACTTAACAGGTGACCTGATGACCCTTGTTAAAAGAGATTTTCTTTTGCAAAGGCTTACGTTCGGTTCGTTGAGAATATTGAGATGGGCAGCAGAGATGAAGCAGCATACAAACTTGAAATATCGATTTAGACTTGTGCACTGACACAACCATTGCGTTCTGCACTTTAGGAAGTTATCTGATATTGTTTTACACTACAACAATTAAGAAAATCCAAAACAATGTTGCATGTGTATTAAACTTACATTTCTTGCTATTTAGGATTGTACTGATTGGATGAATAGAAATGTAGGCTGATGTTAAAGTATAAATTTAGTATATAGAAAGACAATGGCAGATGAAGCGGAAAATGAGATTGTTATCATATACTTATATGAGGAGTATCAATGATTCCAGTGAAATAGAATATCTTTAGTCATGAATCGAAACCAATATCCCAACCTCATATATCACACACTTTTTTTTATTAATCTATATTGGTTTCTTTTGAGATGTATAGGCCAATTTAATATCCTGGTGCTTCGAGATTGCTGTGGGTTTCCAATTTCCTGTTGAAGTCAATTGACTTCACATTCACAGTGTAGGTTACTTGGAAAAACATGCATGTCCAGTTATAAAGAAAAATTCAGATTCCTGAACATAAATGCTACGAATGTTAACAGAAACGCTTTAAATCAGGAGTATAGATAAAATGAATTGTAAGTGAATATTGAGAATGCATTGAAGTTCAAATACTTTACCAACATTGTATTTTTTACTTGTTTCAGAGTATTCTTATTTGATTTATTAATATATGAGGGAATAAGGTATTTTAATAGTACTTCATTTGATAATCTTATTACTAATTAGAATTAAATTCTCTTTAAATTGACATTAAAGGCGCTTTGTGGTCTCTTATAATTCAGAGCGTGCCGTTGCTGAACAAATACGAATCATGCTGCAAGTAAATTCATAAATGTTTCCAAATTATATTTCAAGAGCATTATTACAAACGACTCGGCGGTGGATTGGCGGTATCGGTTGAGGGTCGGACGCGATGCTTTGCAGCATAGAGTTACGGTCCTTTATGATCTGAATTCAAATCCCGCCCAGGTTAACTTTGCCTTTCATCCTTATGGGGTCGATAAAATAAAGTACCAGTAAAACATTGAGGTAATTGCCATAAGTAGAAACAATTATTATAAACCACTCATTGATCATTCAATCGACCACCAGTTTTCTAGTCCACGTTTTGAAAATAGTGGACCTAGAAATTAAATTATACCCGATGACACTTCAGAATTGAAAAGAAATGGAGCAAAATATTAAAACATATGTATATTCTACTTGTGATAAATGCTCGAACGAAATCAATTATAAGACTAAACTTTTATTGTAAATAACAATATATAACATTAGTATATTGTGAGAGAATGTTGTGATCGACTACATTAATCTACATATTGTATTACTGAAACCTATTTCGTCAATACCAGAAGGATTCAAAGCAATCATCAGTTTTTTCTTTCTTTTTTCTGTTTAACAATTGCCATAATAAAATAAAGATTGTCTTTAAAATCTCAAATGACATTATGGAAGATTATAGACTTTAAATAGGTATGTATATAATATATATATATATATATATATATATATATATAGTTATGTAATAAACAACATAAGATAATTATTTCATTTACCAATGGTTTCTTGAAAGAAGATATTGTATCTGTTTTCAGTCGTCAGAATGAATAAAAAACATGGTGAATTTTTTTTTATTAAATATGGATTTGAAAACAAAATTTAAGAAATATGAAAGGGAGGCTGAGATAAAAATGGGCGAAGAAGAAAAGGGAAAAAAAAAAAATTGTTCATCTCTTCTTCGCCCATTTTTTTCTCAGCCTCACTTTCATATTTCTTAAATTTTGTTTTCAAATCCATATTTAATAAAAACACCATGTTTTTTATTCATTCTGACGACAGAAAACAGATACAATATCTGCTGTCAAGAAACCACTGGTAAATGAAATAATTATCTTATGTTGTTCATTACATAACTAATAAGCTCTGTAGCCTACATAGAGCACTCTTTTTTCCTGTACCTTTCCGACGGAATTACTTCATTTATATATATATATATATATATTTATTTATTTATTAAAATAACAGATTAAAGTTTAAGCAAAGAATAGCTGCTTTCACCCTTAACGGGATACTCTGAAACTTTTTTTTTAGTTTCAGAACATCCCGTTAAGGGTGAAAGCAGCGATTCTTTGCTTAAACTTTAATCTGTTATTTTAATAAATATTTGCTCTACGGTTCTTATCCTTATCGAGCCCTCTTTGGATTTTAGTCTTCACATTTATTATTACTATATATATATACTTTTAAAATTCATAGAAATTATCTTACAGGAAACGTTGATTTACATTATTTCGTCACTGCTGATAATTGTTTCTACTTTTGGCACAAGACCAGCAATGACCCAGTACATTACTGGTACTTTATTTTATCGACCCCGTAAGATGAAAGGCAAATTAACCTCGGCGGGATTTGAACACAGAATGGTAAGGGCCGTAACTCTATGTGTCAAAGCATGGCGTCCCACCCTCTACCGATACTGCCAATCCACCGCCATTGCTGATAATGTCACCAAATATATACCGAAAAGTTTTTGATTAAAAAAACATTTACTTTTAAATGTAAATTTTAAAATATAACTCTGTCTTGTAAGTAATTGATAATAATAAACTGATTATTACATGAAATACTTTATATGTAGTGATTGAAAGCAAGCACATTCAAACAAGTTTTGTTTAATAAAAATCTGAGGGAGATTTAAAGCAATGATTAGGTTTGCGTGAACAATGGTCTGAGAGTCATATCAGAAAAAAACGTCTTTCTGTATCTAAAATATTAGAAAGAAATTATCGAAAGAGATAGCGTAAGCCATTTCAGCATTATATGCCTCCATTCAATGCTGACGTATTTAAAAAGGGAGGAGGTGGGGAGATAATTAAAATAGTCCTAGATCTATATTTTCTATTAATAAGTCAATGGCGTGAGGAACGTGAGAATAACTACCGGAAGTTCACTTTAAAGTATATGATAAGTTGAAATTAGCAAATTGAGAAGGGTTGACATTCTGAGGAAGAACAATTCAAGAATGTATTCCCTGTGGTATTTGTGATGTGAGCCAGATTTAGGGGATAAGCAGCTAACTAGTTCAGCGGAACAGAGACCTTAGTAGACGAAATACTGCATTAGTTAACTACTTTTTTAGGGGGTGGGGTAATAAATGTTAGCCACTCAAAGGAAACAATATCTTTTTATTTAATTGTTACTTTATTATGTTTATTTATTGACGTATTGCAGATGGGCGGTGCTCATGACTATTTGGAAGCTTTTAAGATTGATGTAAAAAGGGGAGTTGTTATACTCAAATTGGATATCTGACACGAATGCTTGCAACAGAGTAGACCTTGTTAATGTAACCCACGTGAGAGCTTGTGTTAATGTACCCCCTAAAAGGAGACAATTCCCAAACAGGCTTTACATAGATTTTGTAAAACAAATTTCCTTCGTGTTCTCGATCTAAGGCTATAAAAAATGACACATGTACACGATTTCCCGCTGAGAAATTTACCCTGAAAACACTATGCTGTGACGTTAATTACTCAACTACACAACAATGTGTGCCATGTTTATATGTAGCATCACTTATGTTAGAAATAATTCCTAGAAACATACTTAAATGAGCTGCAGCCATTAGAGTTCAAAATAATATTGCGCTTATGGTAATGGAAATGGTTAAGATTTTAATTCATTAATTTTCGTGTATAGACGATGTGTGGTACGTACTGGTTTCTTGGCCTGAATAGCAGTTTGTGTTTGTACTAATAAGCGTGGGTGGGGTGCTATGGTTTCATTTAAGTATGTGTCAAAAATCTATATTTATGAAACCGTCTTTGATGGGCATTGTATGAAGGATGTTTAAGGAGGATTAAGTAGATATTTCAGAGTAGCCCACCTTTGTAAGATTGTTCTGTTGCATGCTCAACGCCAAGTATTTGGACTTGATTTTACATGATGTGTTTCGTGTAGCCCTGTTGATGTTGGATGCATTCTGCATACGTTTTACACTGAAAAGTGAGCTTTTGTTTTAAGATTGTACCGATCACCCGTGCCTCTTCCTCAGTTATCAGGATATTCATGATCTCATAATGGTAATGACAATATCGGGGGAAATAAAAAATGCAAGGAGTAAGTAGTGCCGTACCTCACATTTTGGTTGCCTCAAAGCAACCCATGTATCAAACAGCAACGCAAAAAACTACCTTTGCACAATAATCTGTGTAGCTTCATTAGATCCCACGAAAAAATATGAAATCAGTACTTTTCAAGACACCTTTTATCCTGAAATTGAATAATTATGTTCTATTTATCTTCCAATATATAGAATTGCTACATCTTATCCCTGACATGTGATTTACCCCTAATCTATATATCTTCATTGTGCCTTCATATAAATCCCTGACAATTGTCCTCCTATAAAATCATAAAACGTACGTGGTTTTTGATTTAAGCAAATCCTCAAATATTATTAGTTCACCAAGGTCTATTTATAATGTGAATAAAAGCAGATTGTAATATAATTATTTCATTTCAGCTCCTTCTGTTAATAAGAATGACTAATTATCTCTAGATTGTCAGAAGTAGCCAGTGGTTGGTTTGATGGCATCCATTTCTTAATGAACGACTGTGTTATTAATTTAAACTCTGACACACCAATAATTATCTAAATAATAGAAAAGAGTAATTAAATTATAATTCTGTCTGAACGTGATTTGTTCGCGGTCTGACCATAAATCTGTGTTCATGTAAAATTATTCTGTTTAAAGTAACAGAAGCCATAAATTGATTATTGGGGTCAGACAAATGATCGTTTTCATTCTCTGAGCTATACTTTAGAGATCAAGGGTTAGTATTGAGGCTAAACCAACTATTTGCATCTGCTTGCTTGTATATAGCAAGGTATAATTACTCTACACTGTCAAATTCGTAATGACTGTGATACTAAATTTACATCATATCAATCTATATAGGCGGCAAGTTCTTATAAATTATTGCTTTCTTGCTTGTGTCTTATTCAGCAATTTTTAGAAGTCATTTATTCCAGCTGCAATGCAATACAGTGCCAAAATAACCGGACATTAATGACAAACGTTTGGAAGTACAATAGTAAATATTTGATTAAAATACGAGATATGTGAAAGCGCACAAACACATAGAAATGCAATCAAAGATGTGCATTTCTATAAATTCATGTGAAATGCACATACATTTATGTACTATGAGATGTAAGACAAACAAACATATACATGTGAATACACATCCGAAAATATACGAATGAGTTTATACATATCCTCATATATGAATAATATGCATATGACTGTAAAATAACATGCCTCCATAGCCGATTCTACCAAACCTTTTTCGCTCTACATGGCTGAATACAATAAATGTAATCTGAGTTTTTCGAATATTATTATTAATATTCGAAAAACTCAGGTTACATTGATCATACATATATATATATATATATATATATATATATATATATATATATATTAAAATGTAAATATTAATAAAATAGATGTTCTTTTGATCAATTACATTTTATTATACATATTTCGGATGTACAACAGTACGTCCTCATCAGACAAAATATAATGATACATGACATAATCATTGAATAATGTTTAACAATTTAATATATATATATATATATATATATATATAAATGTGTATATATATATATAAATGTGTATATATATATATACACGCTCACACACATTCACACACACATACGCACACACACAAACACGCCCACACACAAACACACATACTCACACACACAAACACGCACACACACAAACACACACACACACACACACACACACACACACACACACACACACACACACACAGATACACACACACACATATATAGATACACGTATAAGAATAGCTGCGTCGGAAATTGTTTAGAAGCCCGTCGGAGTAGCTTTAATTTAAAGCTTTATCACACACACTATCATATTGAATATTTCTGTGAATAACAGTATGAGTATACATGTCTGTGAAATACTGAGCCAACTATACAGTAATTTAAGAAGCAAGCTCTTCCGTTGAATAAATTACTGTAACACTCATCTTCGAAATCGCCTGAGATTCATTATGCATGTATGAATATGTGTGCGTGTATATATATATATGAATATGAAAGGGGCCAATGTTGGCTGTCAAATAATTTTCCTGAAACGGTGCCTAAAAAATGATGTCATCCCCACCACCATCAGGAACATCCGCTTACCAGGATGCCTACGTACACAAGCTTTTCAAAACACCACTAGCCGCATACACCGCTCGTGTATAAAACAGATCCTGTGACATCTCAACCGCCAATTACACATCCATAAGCGGACACTCTCAGAGCGGACACATCGACTTTCAATAACAAGCGGCGACTTGCTCCTTAAAATCACAAAAGCAATCGACCACTGCTACCACTCCAGACTCCAACACGAACAAAAACGGCTCAATCGGAAATATGAGTGGATCTTGCTTCAACTCCACAACGAGAACACAAACACTAACAAACAGACAGACCAGAATCACATGGAAAACAGCAACGTAACAACCACCGCCGCCACATCAACCAACACCGAGTCACACCTCAACGATGCGACGCACCTGCACACCGACCTAACCGGCACCCTCACGAACGACGAGCTAGAACTCCTATGCCTCGGACCCAAGTTCATCGTCTCACAACGACTCGACAACAGACTCAAACTCGACATCGAAGCCAACTTCTGTCGAGCTGCCTACCAACTTAAATGGGTGACCCCCATCAACAGCGTCACGGAAAATAACAGCGGCCACGCAACCCACCCAAGTTCCCCATTTACCACCTCGACCCCCCACCCCCACCCCCACCACCAACCACGAACTCGACACTAAACTCATCAGGTTAAAACATTCCATCTCTGATATTCTACACAAACACACACTCACACGCACAACACACAACCTCACTAAATCTCAACTCACCACTCTCTCCAACCTGAAATCGAAGAACCTCATCTACCTCCCCTCCGACAAGGGAAAAGAATTCTGCGTCATCAGCAGAGAGGCTTACAACACCCTGGCCCTCCACCACCTTGACGATGACAACCTCTACTCCAAAGTCACAGGAATCAGTGCCGCGCAGATCGAGGAGCACATCTGTGACCGGCGGAAGCTCTCGAAGAAGCTCAGATACAACCTCCTCACGAGGAACAGCCGACTACCCGCCTTCTACCACCTTGTGAAAACACACAAATAGGGACTCGACCTGAAGATTAGACCTATTGTATCGACCCTGGAAGGACCGCTCTACAAAATTTCATGGCTCCTAGCAGGAATACTCAAACCCATACTAGACACCTTGCCGGGACACGTAAACAGCTCCGAGGAGGTATTGGAGTGCCTGAATCAAATGGATCCCGACACCACAAAGGCTAAGCCTTGATGTGGTCGCTCTCTACACCTAGGTCCCGATGCTCCCGGCCGTTGATATACTGATGGAACGCGTCCAATCTACCGACCTATACTGCTTCAGGCTCACCCCATTGACATCCACCAACTCCTATCTGTCGTCGTTGACAACACATACTTCGGTTTTCTCGACCAAACATACCAGCAAACCTCGGGACTGCCCATGGGCTCAAGCCTGTCGGGTGTGCTAGCGATCTCATACATGGACAGCCTCGAGTGCAAGGCACTCAACACCTGCCACCCCAACGCCGTCGCCTCTTTCTCAAGGTACGTGAACGACATCCTTATCCTCACATCTTCCCAAGAGATGGCGAAAGGAATTTATGAGACGTTCATCATCACGGACGAGAACATTGATTTCAGTGTTGAACACCCCAGCGATGATGGGTCACTTGCTCTCCTTGACTTCCGAATCAACATCACGGAGCAGGGAGGGATCCACACCAACTTCTACCGCAAGGCAGCCTGCAGGGTCTTGTTCGTCCACTACAAGTTTGCCCTCCCTAACAGTGCTAAAGAGGGTACATCACGAACGAGATCATGCGAATTAAAAACAGATGCAGCGATCCCGTGAATGGTGTCACCCGCACCAAGCGATTCCTCAAAGTGCTGGAGACGAACAAATACCCTGCCTCGCTCACAGGGCTATACGGAGAGAGGGCCTCGACATCCACCTGGCCCACTCGGGCCCCTCCCCGCAAAGATGCCTCTCCAGGAAACGCGAGAAATCGACTGACGCGTATTCCCTCAGAAACTGTCCGTTGCGCCATACGAACTGTTGCTTACGCACATACGTCGTGTATAAGGTAGAATCTGACAAGTGCAACCACTACTATATCGGTAGCACAATCCGGCCGCTACACATCCGGATCAAGGAGCACATCAACACCAGGGCCTCCTCTTTCCGTAAACACATAACCAAATGCGGAAACAAAGACGGAAGGCCCATTGTCACAGTGCTAGCAACAGAACGCAACGTCAGCACGTTACGAATTAAGGAAGCACTTTGGATCAAACGCCTAGGGCCACAAATAGATAACCGATCCGAGAGAAGCGAAATGAGATGTTTGGTGTAAACAAACGAGACAACAACACACACACACACAGTAGCATTGGAACGATTGTTATTGTTTGTGTAGCACCACCACAATCCACCGACAAGGCAGACTACTACCATCGAATATACTACACTGCTAGTACCAAAAACCAGCACAGATAAATAGTACAATGGATTGACAGTTAACGCCATCCCACTCCCACAATTAAAAGAACTACTTCGACCGTCAACCTTTGCTTGACAGCACGTATTCCGCGCGCACGTGCGCTCTGCAAAATACCTCAGTTAGTCACAAACAGGGAACAGCAGAGGACACGTACCGCCCTCTCCGACAGATAACCTCCCCCCTCCCGGAAAAACCCCCAGTTGATAGATGCGAATCCGAAATATAGAGACAATTAAATCTCTCCCAAGGTAAATGTTACTATTTTTATTTTTTACGCTCTTTCCTACGTTCCTCTACACACTATACATCTCATTCTACATTCCCTTACATCTCTCTCTTCACCAGTGGATCCTGTTACCCGGAGAAGTACCCATCTTCATTGTTGAGGCTTCCAAAACGACCAAAAGAAAATAAATCTTATTATTCCACAATGCTTCAAGCAAACTTCAATACGCTCTTATATATATATACTAATACACACATATATATATATACAATATATATATATATATATATATGAAATATATGAAATATAAGAATCAAAGAACTGTTCAAAACATTATTGTGCTTACAGCTGTTTCCTCCAAACCGAGGTTTGGATTCTTCGGAGCAATTTATTAATGCATGGACAGTTATATGACCTCCCCTTCAGCCGAGAGACATACCAATACATATTCAAACATTGATACATATTCAAACATTGTGGGTCAACATTCATTACAGAATTTAGAGTGGCAGTACACACTTCGAGATTACATTTATATTAATAGGTACAATCAAAAATCAACTTTAACCTATATCTTTGATTTTTGATTGTACCTATTAATATAAATGTAATCTCGAAGTGTGTACTGCCACTCTAAATTCTGTAATGAATGTTGACCCACAATGTTTGAATATGTATCAATGTTTGAATATGTATTGGTATGTCTCTCGGCTGAAGGGGAGGTCATATAACTGTCCATGCATTAATAAATTGCTCCGAAGAACCCAAACCTCGGTTTGGAGGAAACAGCTGTAAGCACAATAATGTTTTGAACAGTTCTTTGATTCTTATATTTCATATAACTGCTCTGTAAATCATCTGATGTTTTTACATTGAGCTACTTAACTTACTGGTAATAAGGTAGTAATACATTACTGCCTACCACTATTTAGGGTGTGTGTAAAATACTTACAACTGCTTAAGGTTTTGTATTTACATAACCATAAATAGTATAACTAATACTATATATATATATATATATATATATATATATATATATATATATATATATATATATATATATATATATATATATATATATATATATATTAGAAAGTGAGGTTTTTTTTTACAAAATGAAAAATAACCGAGGTGTCCTACACGAGTGAAAGTATAAAGAAAAAGAGATGAAATCGAAAATGCAACTGGAGTCTTATTTTAAAAAAATATATATATATTTATTTGGTTCCTTTACCGGTTTCGCAGTTCTTCTGCTTTTCAAAAGGTGAGTTGAGATGGAGGGTCTGTGGTTTTTCTCACATATATATATATATATATATATATATATATATTGTTATATATATATATATATATATATATTGTTATACTTTGGGAGGGTCATGTTGCCAATAAAAACTTATGCGGCAGTTATTTCACTCCAATTTATTATAGATTAAAAAAGTTAAAAAAAACTAAAAAAAAAACTAGAAAACTAGAAACATAGTATATAGCATAAGATGTACTGAAGGACAATGTAAAGATAAGAATATAATGTACATAGGTGAGACAGCTCGTAGTATAGGAGAACGGTTAAATGAACACTGGCGAGAGCTTCAAGATAGAAGCTTCAAGATAGAGCTTCAAGATAGAAAAAAAAATCATCAATACTCCACCAACATGCTAACATAGAACATAAGGGCAAATTAGAGAACATAGAAATAAAAATAAAATTTACACACAGAAGAGACGCAATGTTTAGACAAATCACAGAGGCAATAAACATAAATGAACTCCAACCAAAATTAAGTAGAAAACATGAATGGAATAGCAGCATCACAACTTACAATTAAGGACAAAATGAAAATACACATCATAGAACAAACAACCAACCAGTAATATGTTAATAAACAAATAAATAAACAAATAAAAACACGCACAGACACCCGGATGTATCACATGCGCAAACTAAGCACACAACACACACAAAAACAAGATGGCGTAGGACAGAACAAAGGAGAGGCACACAACAAAGAAAAAGAATCCCCATTCACTGAAGAGGTCACATAAAGTGTGACGAAAGAACTTTGACAATATATGAACAACCACCCGGTTGTGGAACCAACCAACCAACCAACCGGAAATTTATGAATTTTTTTGAAATTCTTTTGAAATTTATAATAAATTGGAGTGAAAGTCTGTGGTGCGTGTGTTTCTAATTGGCAACATGACCCTCCCAAAGTATAACAATATCGATTTCAACACAACTTTTCAGATAAAGAATCTTGCTAAATAAATTCAGAAACGAAATATTTATATATGTATATATATATATATATATATATATATATATATATATATATATATATATATATATATATATATATATACACACATATATGTGTATGTGTGTATTTGTGTGGGTGTCTGATAGTTTATGTAATACAAATCAAATGTATGCTTGGATATGAACAATAACACCTAATTTATTCCCGTTATCTATTAGTAATCGTTACCCACTTCAATCCTGTTAACGAATACTTTCCATCTGGTTATTAGTTATACTATTGTCATCACTGTCCATTTAGATTCACTAAAGCTATTATCTTGTGGATTGAGAGACTTCACGATTAAAATGATGGTTATAGTTTTTGTTACTACCCTTCTGTATTTTTTTTTTTGCTTTGTTTTTTTTTGCTCGCCTTGTCTCTACTGATATCCTCCAACACTTCTTGTTTTTATCCAGTGTCCATTTCTGCCAACATATGCCATCAAACGATTTCCACTTATCGCTGCTCTATCACATACTGTCTAATTTCTTTTGAGAGCGTGTTGTTCTTCGTTATTATTCATGTTCCTAACAACATTTTTACTATATTTATGTATTCTATTTTCTTCTCACCTGATCCATTACACCCCAGTTAATGATCTATCAATATTTAACCTTTGACTTTTTTTCATTTCATGTTTGCCAATCAACTAAATAATTGTTTCTACTTTAGGCACAAGTCCAGCAATTACCCAGTGCATTACAGTACTTTATTTTATCGACCCCGTAAGGATAAAAGGCAAAGTCAACCTCGGCGGGATTTGAATTCAGATCATAAAGGGACGTAACTATGCTGGAAAGCATGGTGTCCGACCCTCTACTGATACTGCCAATGCATCAAATAAATAATCTCTCCTATTCGGAATCGTAGTATTCTCTTCATAACTTCATTAATTATGGTAAGAACAATAGTTCTTACCATTTCGTCTAACTATTCTAGCGTATGTGTCAACTTTACTAAATACGAATATTATTGCTACACGTTTGAGTTAATACATAAGGATTAATGGCATTGTAATATCGACATATTTCCTTTTCCGCTTCAAATTTATGTTGATGTATGTATTTTTAAAACTTTGAGGAAACACTTTGAAATTAAAATTAACATTATATTTTTTTTCATTTTCTTTTTGTTTTAAGGTATCTTACTAAGATGGAAAGTAATTTTTTCACTATCCATTCATTTAAATGTTTTCAGTTGTAAGACTAATAAAATGTCAAAAATTCTGTCTAAACTCTTGATTGGATGATTTCTTATGTTATATATAGTTAGCATGAATACGTATATTACTTATATATTTAGATTAAAGTTAAATATTGTAGAAAACGTTGAACATTCTAACAAGCTTCATATATAATATTTGGTTTGAGACAAGACATTCGTCTTGACAATACATAACGTTGTACACACCCAACAATAACAGGTATAACGGGAAAGAATGAAGAAACGAAGGTTATGAAACAAAGTGGTATAGTAAATAAAGACTAAAAGAAAGTATTTTACGTGGTGAATGGCTCAGACAATTGAAATTGAATCATTCAATGTGAATTTGTGTATGTGTGTATACACGGGTACGTGTATAGTGGAATGTATTTGTGTACATATATTTATGTGTAATATATCTATGTGAATGTATGAGTGAGTACATATGTATATGTACGTATATCTGTGTGAGTAAGTATGTGTATGCGTGCGTGTGTGTGTGTATTTGTGCATATGTGTGTGTGTGTATGTGTGTGTCTTGGTTGAGGTTGAATGTTGAATTCCTCGCAATACTGCAACTTAAGTGGAGAAATAATTTTAAGATCTATTTGTTATTATTCACATGTTGAAAGGCAGCATAAAGACATTGGTGTCTGGGCAGAGAGAGTCTGATAGCGTTTCTGTATGAATACAACATGGAATTGAAAATGGAATAACATCAAATACTTCGGAAGCAATATAAATAAGAAAATAAAAAACAAAACAAAAAGCACAGAAATCACCAATAAAATCGAGTCACATAAAATGAATTTATATTGGTAGAGTATGTTTTATGGAAATTCTATAGCCTGGTATATATATATATATATATATATATATATATATATATATATATATATATATATATGTATATATGCATCCCTGTGTTTGTTGTTTCCTTTATTATTATTATATATATATATATATGTATGTTTCTGTTTCAAACAAAAGAGCCTGTGCAGTGCTCTGGGAAATGTTATCCCTGTATACATATACACCGTATGGAGTGGAAATAATATTGTTACATACAAATCGGTATTTTTGAAATATGATAAAATGGAGAAATATGCATTGATTCAGCAAAACAACCATTCACTAACTTCATGTTTAATATTTCGAATTCAATTGAGTGTTATACAATAGTTTCACTGTTTTAAAAAGTTTCAGATAAAATATATATTAGAATATAAGTTACTATCCACTTCATAAGTTAGGAGTTCAAATGTTGAGGCGGCCTTTCACATTATGTGTCTTTCACTCAGAGTTCTAGTCTCGTGGAGGTATCATATACGTTCGATTTCCTTTTTAAATAATCCGCCGCTTTTATGAGAGACAAGAGGAATACTAAATACAAGTATAGTGGTGGTGATCCAGTAATGGGAAAGATTTAATAAAGGTTAGAGTTTCCTTTTCATTACACGCGCGTTACATATATTTGAATGCATATATATATATATATATATATATATATATATATATATATATATATATGTGTGTGTGTGTGTGTGTGTGTGTGTGTGTGTGTGTGTGTGTGTGTAAATGAGATAGAGATTCGTTCGCGAGCTCCGCTGGTTCTCTGGTAGTGTTCGCCGTAGAATCTCTGCATCATTAGTATTCCCATTCTACACCCATCCATGCTTCGAGTACGATTCTGAATTGGAGTCTTCTCGATACTCGTACAACAGCCACGCAATATATATATATATATATATATATAAAATATTAAACAAATAATGAATAAACAATTCCTTATATTAAACAAAAAAAGTTCATTATTTAACGATCGTTTCTAGGGCATATATGTGTTATAATTGGTATGCATATTCAACAGATCTATGTACAAAATTATACAAAATTATACAAATTATCAAGATTAAATATACATACCTAACACATATATACGCCGTCTTCAGAAATAATGAAGTATATTTATTGATAATAACAACAATTCAAAATATCAGTTCAAAATTGACCAATGAAAACACAAAGGGTTAAAAGCAGTTCGGTGTGTGTATATACATGTAAAATCCTTACACATATTTTACAAAAATGTATGTATAACTTGTATACGCATACTAAAAAGATGGATGCAAACACAAAATGTCAAGGTTAATATCTCTGTAAGCTTAAAATGCGCTGATAAGATGCGCATTGATACTTATGGAGTCAAGCATATAAATATATTTTTTCATACTCACACATATCAGTATAATCACACATACATGCGCGTATATGCATAAATATACACATAACCACGAACATACAAACACACACACACCCCCGCTCACATTTATATATGTGGATATAAAATCATAAGCACATGGAAATTAAATCACTCACATAAAACACTGGCACACACATTTCAAGATCAAGATACAGAAATTAGGTGGGAGGGGGGGGAGGGGTCAGTATTCAATTGTCTGAGCAGACTGCCTAATATAGATGGTTTATATCGTGATGACTGTCTTCTTCTTTCTAACAACCTTAGCCTTTCAGAAATCGAAAAAAACAAAAAACATATTAGAACTTTCCTTAAAGACTATTATAATCTTAATATTACTTTTGAAAAAACAAGTAAAGTAGTAAATTTCCTAGATATAACTTTAGATTTAGCTACGGGTATATACCAACCTTACCATAAACCTAACCAAAACTTACATTACATACACTCACAATCTAATCACCCTAAATCTATCCTTAAAAACCTTGCATATAATATATCACTTAGAATTTCTAACCTTTCTTCTAACCAAGATGTATTTGATAAAAATGCGACCTTTTATAATGAAGCTCTAGATAGAAGTGGCCACAAAAATAGATTAGAGTATATACCTTCTACTAAAAATACTGAAAGCATACAGCATAATATTACCAACAAACACCAAATGAAAAGTACACACCTAAATGCCACCCACAATATACCCCAAAATACTAAATCTTCTAATATAAAGTATAGTAACCCTCAAAAAACTACTCATCATACAACTATAATAAATATTAATAATAAAACTCCTAATAAAAAAGATAAAACACCTAAATCTACAAATATAACTAAAAATAGTTGTGGTGAGATCATTAACATTAATCCTCCTAGTAAAAATCATGATACAACCTATAAAAATAATAAAAATAATAAACAACATAGAAACCGTAATAGACGAGTTACTTGGTATAATGCTCCTTTTAATTTACAAGTTAAGGATAATATTGCTAAAAAATTTTTTTATATCCTTGAGAAAAACTTCCCGCCAAACCACAAATACCATCAAATCTTAAATAGGTCTACAGTTAAATTCTCATACTCTACAACAAATAACATAAAACAAAATATAAGTGCATATAATGCATATAAATGTAAGAAAACCATAAGTATACCACCAGTACATCAAATTAACCATAATATCTCCTCAAATACAGAATTAACGAAAGGATGTAACTGAGGAAACAAAACAAACTGCCCATTAAAAGGGAATTGTCTTGTTAACAACATAGTCTATAAATGTAATGTTAAAACTAAAGATTCTATTTGCTCATATATAGGAGCTACCTCTAACAATTTTAAGACAAGGTTTAATACCCACAAGCATAGTTTTAAAAATGCCGCACTGGCTAATACAA
>OZ024740.1:383486691-383506691 GCA_964016885.1 Eledone cirrhosa | reverse complement strand
TCGATTTTATGTCTGACTTAATATTTTCATTTTGAATTAACTTACATTTTCGATTAGTAGCTTTCATATTTGTATATTCACATATCTATTTGTATGCCTTGGTTTTAATCATGATCATTTTTTAGTATGTTTTTTGAAATCCTTGGTATTACTTGCAAATATTTTGCAGCCATACATACTGCAATTGTTTGTATTTTTACGTAGCATCTATAACCATTTGTGAATTTGAATTTTTTCCATGAATTTATTTATGGGATAAGAGCTAAGTCAATGAATTGTATGCGGATAATGAGTCTCTCTGGATGATTCCGCTTCTTATGATGACATCGCTGATTTTGAAGATATTCTCTTTGAATTGTAATAATATGGTGCTTTTTAATGTCAAAATTAAAGTATTCTCTGAATAGCTGAGCCTCTCTTAAAATTAAAGTACTCTCTGAATATCTGAGCTTCTCTATCCATGTGGAGTCACTTAAGTAGGAAATGGAGTGGTATAATATCAAATGCTCTTCAGTAATCTGTCACTCCAAGTCAGGCCAATTTGTCTTTCATTTTGGAGTTTACTGTATTAGCCTGGTTCACTATTTACTACTGTTTACAGCATTCTCTCTACTTCCACGGTAATAAATTAAGGTTAAGGCAGGAGAATAACCAGCCTATTGAATATGGGTGTATAATATGGTTATGGTTGGCAAACAACTTGTAGTTTTAAAAGACTCTGATATTTCTGAGGATTGGTGTGAGTGGTTAATATTGTTCTCCTTTGCAGAAGCTATCCTGATATTGATTCTTGTCCTTTTACTTGTTCATTCAATGCAGCTATCATCTATATATTAATACGCTAATACCTACGTACCGTATGTCCGATCGTGTGTGTGTCACGCTTTCAGTAAAACAATGGAAGTGGGATGGTAAACAATCTACGAAAATCTACGGCGAAAGAAAATCAAAGAGCGTTGCAACGTTTGGAAAGGAGAGAGAGAGGGGTTATAATATATTTCGAGAGTGGCGGTTATAATATAGAGAAAAGATGGTTAAAAAATATATATAGAGAGGGGGTTAAATATATATATAGAGATAGGGGTATTATAATATATACAGAGGGTGGTTAATATATATAGAAAGGGATGGGTTTATATATATAGAGAGGGGGGTTTAATATATTTAGAGAGAGGGGTTATAATATAGAGAAAGGGATGGGTTATTATATATATATATATATAGAGAGAGAGAGAGAGAGAGAGATAGAGAGAGAGGGGTTATACTATATGTAAAGAGAGGGGTTTATAATATAGAGAAAGAGTTGGGTTATAATATATAGAGAGAAAGGGGTTATAATATAGAGAGAGGCGGTTATAATATAGAGAAAGAAGGGTTAAATATATATATATAGAGGCGGTTAAATATATATATAGAGAGAGGGGTTTTATAATATATAGAGAGAGGATGGTTTTAATATATAGATAAAGGGATGGGTTTATATATAGAGAGAGGGGGGTTAATATATTTAGAGAGATGGGTTATAATATAGAGAGAGGTGATTCTCTGTAAATTTTTTCACGGGTCCAGCTAGTAAACTTATGAATACCGACGGATCAAGTGATTTCGCCAGGAATTGGCAGCATTCACAATGCAGCGGCGTTCCGGGTCCTTGCTTAATATGGAAGGCCATGCATATGGTTCTATTATAGGTTTTACTTTACTCTTCTGATTCAAACGGTTTTTGCATTAATTGTGCCGAGTGTTTTTGTTTTACATTTGTCTACCTAAATTCTTGGATTTCCGTGATTAGTATCGCTGTAAATCTTCCGGTGTATGAATTACATCCATCGTTCTACTTGAAGAATATTTGACATTTTTCATAACGTCTTATCCTGCATGAATTTACTGATCTGATTTGCTTAATCTTTTCTTTTCATTCCAAATTATCTTCCTTCTATTGATATTATACATTTTCAATTACATGATTTTTCCTTTTTTGCGCCGTAGTCATCGTCGTTGTTGCCGTTAAGGATGGTGGATTGAAGATATTGTGTGAGGGCGGGAATATGTAGCTTAAGTTATTTGTATAGGAGCTTTACATTTTGATTTCAAATCGCGTGGAAACTGATGTTGCTTTCGATCCATCGAGTGGTTGGTAAAATAGATTTCCAGTGAGATGGCGCAGGTGGTATAAACAATTAACCTCATACCCACAAAACTGCTGAGCTGGTGTTTAATATATAAACCAATATTATAATTACTAGTGTGGTGGTTGGCATATTTAGGACAAACGGCATTGCGTCTGGCGCTGTAACGTTTTCCCCGAGATGATGAAAGAAAGATATGGCTTTGGTAGGTTTTGAACTCAGAACATACATAGGAAACTACACATATTCATTAATAGTGCTACATTCTGAAAATTAATATTCAAAAGCATTCTAGATTTGATCACGGCATCTTGTTTCAGTTTTCTTTCCAGGCATACTGCATCGAAGATCTCTATTCATTTCTACCAGTCTAAGTGAACACACAGAAGCGAACACGTTGATTTGATGGTTGGTAGTAAAAGTGGAAGTGTTGTGGCGTCTTTAGTACCAGAGATAACATTTCGTGCCAAAGTCTGTTATGTTTAATAGTCGAAAGAAGCGGAGTCATTGACGTCATGTTCCGTGTAAACATGACTAAACCATTAACAAGATAACAACACGCCAATCAAAATACATGGATCTGTAGTTATGTGAAGGGATGATGTTTATGTGTAATGAAGCTGTGTATGATGTGACACTCTATGAAATGTTGCGTAGTTTGTGAGGTGATGCGTTGCATGTGGTGAGTGCTAGTAGGTAGGGACAGGGGGGCTATCATAATATAACCATACTGGAAATAAATCAAATTACGGTTTGATTTTTTCGCTATTTTTTATTTCTATTTTTATGTATGTTATTTTATTTGAAAAGTGTATTTGTTTTGTTTGACATCGGTCTGATCATCATCATCTTCTATGGTATCATAATCAACCAAAGTCATCATCATCATCATAGTGGTTGCCACCAAATTCCCACCTATTTTCTGTCCTTTCCTTGCTCATCCTGATAATCACCACGATTACAAATGTCCCATCCCCCTTTTGTGTTACCCTCCGCTTCCTTTACCCTTCCTTCTCATTATCACTGATATTTGTATTCCTCCTCGCCATCATATTCAACACCATAATCATTATCTTCATATTTGGGAAGTTCTCAGTATTGGAATGGACAACGATGGGATTGATGCCGCAGTTAATGCTCTTGTTACTAATGAATGACATGATGCTTGTTATTGATACGCTTGTAGCTGATGGTGTTTACCTGTATTACATATGGGAGTGAAGCTGCTAAATTTGTTGATGAGAATGGTGATAACGATGATAATGATGATGATGATGGTGATGATGATGATGATGATGATGATGATGATGATGATGATGATGATGATGATGATGGTCATGATTGCTCGTAATTTAATTGTTGTTAGGAATAACGATCTGGTGAAATCGGAAAAATCGAACAAGATGCATTGCGAATTTTGATAACTTTTCTTTACGTTACCAGCAAGAGATAGACGTTTCATAGTATATTTCGGGTGGCGATAAAACAATACCAGTTAAATACTAACGTCGATATAAAAAAGAATTTTCACTGAAATCTGTCTCTGGAATTATACTAGTATTCAATAGTGATTAATATTGGTAGGGTCGGTGGAATTTGTAAATGAAAGTAAAGTTGTAGTGTATTTACTTTTTATTGATATTGATATATCAGTGATTGCCGTACGTTATCAAATGCATCTCGCTAAAGATTACTGTGCCCCATTTCATTGCAATGTATGACAGAAATGTTTACGAGGATTTCCGTCCAATCCTCTTTACATTAGATTAAGGATTTTTTCTAGATCACGAGAAATTTGTCATTACTAGACATTAATTTAGAAATGGCCTAAATTAACATTTCAGAACTGTGAAATACATTTAGTGATGGCTATTGCTCTTTTTCGTTCGACCGTATCTACGTATATGACGCCAATGTTTGACGTGAAATGTATAAAGTTGAGTTTTCAAACTGTGTCACGTTATCGTATTGTGAAACTTTGTCGTTAACTAGTTTGACTAGCTCGTGCGTTGAGAAATTGAGATGACTACATACATGATACTAGCAGATTTACCCGGCTTTGCTCGGGGTTTGAAATTATGCTAAGTATATGCAGCTAGGAAGTAAAAGAAGTACATTATTTGTCCCCAACCTGTCAAAATAAGCAGAAGTTTCAATAATTAATGCAAACGAATATATTTGGTGAAAAAGTTCTCTCCCTTTTTTATAAGGATTGTCAATAAAGTTTGTTATCTCCCTTACATTTTTCTACCGATAATTTTGATATCAATTTGTTATTGCTCAACGTGGGTCGATTTGAAAAATGCTTGTGATGTGACAATCTTAGCGACCTGTGCAACGTGCACAGAAAATTTGGTCAAATTCAATTGGTAATTGTGAAAGCCTTATGCATGCAAAATTGTACACAGACACACACACATCCTCGCTTTTATATATATAAAGATTACTTCCTTGAGTTTCCTTCGGAGAATTTTAACCTGCACATAAAATTGATGCTATGAAAATACCGAGAAAAGTATTTTACTTTATAGATAATATAGAATTGTATACCTCTCTGCGAATCAACACCTATTTAATGGTTTGCAAAGGAGGCCAGTATGCATTCCAATAATGTGGACATTTTCAGTTTCTTTTAACTTGTGTGTAAAGGTCATTTGGGACATCAAATTCCAGCATTTTACCCACTTGGGTTATTTCTTTTCTCTCATGTTTTCTAATTACAAATTGTAGTGGGAAAAATTCTTCAGATGATTAAAACAGATTTGTGTGGTCTATGTTTCGCTGATGAGATATAGGGAGACGCCCATTGTTGTCACTATGGTCACCAAAAAATGACCCCGCCCACCTAAAAGTGCGAATAAAAGTACAAATGAGAATTCTTCGTAAATCAGATTTTATTTAGAGAAATTCAGTGCTTAACCAATAAAGTTTCGATTTCTGTCTATATCTAAGGTTGTTTTTTTATGTATGATATTTAGAACATCATCGCCTACATTAATTAATTAAAATACTGTATGTGGATGGTATTTAAGAGCCACCAAAAATAGGATATACAAATAATTTGGGAACATTTTCAGAGTTAAAACATCATCTTCAAACGGTGTGATATTGGATCAGGCAGTATGGATAGAGCGTCAGATACCATGCTTTGCAGCATATAGTTATGGCCCTTTACGGTCTTATTTCTAATCCCGACGAGGTTCATTTTATCTTTGATCCTTATAGGGTCGATAAAATAAAGCACCGTGAAAATTGTTTGAGGAATGGGTGTCTAAATCAGTTGCTGTTGTCCAATTTAAAGTAAATCTTGATCATACGGACAGAAAGCACACAGATACATCTGTGCAATTCATGCAGACAACGACTATACTATGCTGCGGTTTATTCATGCATTAGAGTATCTACAATAACATTATCTGGGTTGTCGGCACATTTTGCTGCTAATTCTAAAAGGTCGCTAACCACATAGTTTCCTCAGTGAGCCAAAGTGCAGTGTAGGTGATACTATTATACATATAAGATAGAAGAGTTCACTACATTTACCAAACGTTGTAGGGAGAACTTCTATGCAGAACAGTTAAGAAATTTAGTTTTCGCTGTTATGTTTGTCGATATCAATATCATTTGTAGAACTAAATTTATGCCACTTTTACAAGTCAATAAACAAGCACCCTTGTGAACATATCACCCCAATCCTTTTCATAACTTCGCGTTCGTATTCATATTCGCGATTTTACCTTAGTTACGTTAAATTTTACATGACAACTGAAACTTCAATATGGAAAAGATTCTTATATATTTCTAAGGTAAATCGTTGCTCTCCAGTTACAAAATAATATAACAGTGTTGACATCAACTATGCATAATTTGTTAGTTAATATATGACATCTGTATGTGTGTATAATATAGTCTGTTTTGAATATTGTATTGAACACGGTTTTTTAAACTGCAGTGCCTAATGCACAGGAAAGTTTATTAACGATTTTAATACCCAACATATAACTATAACTTCTGCAACCGCCATCACCGTTATTACTATCATATAAGCATTACTTGAAACTAACACGCACATGCACACACATAGAAACACACAATGACAGATATATAGTTGTGTAAGCGTACATTCATTAACAAATGATGATATATATGGATGAATTTATACCATTTCACTTCATTTGCAAATAATCGCATTATACTAGCAGGCATCGTGAAATGGTGATGCCATTTCTCAGTAGTGAAATGCGTCCATTGCTATAAATACTTACTCATCTGTAAGTATCGAAACATCGCTTCTATCATTGGTCATCAGCGATAAGTGAAAGCAATGTACAACAGTATTGATTAACTGCTTTTGTTAGCATATCCATATATACATAATAAAATGATAACGATAAACGCTACCTGACAATGATATGTAGTCGTTAAATGGTCAATCATTTTCTGACTACACGAGAGACAAAGTGTCAGCAAGCATGCAAGATGATGATATTACTTGGATTTATAATCGATGAATACCTTTATCCAGATTATTTATTAAATATCTGATGTGGTCTTACAAATACAACTAATTGAATGAAACATTTCGAAGTTAAAAGAAACATTCAGCAAGCGAATAGCGTGTTTAAGAATCGCACGCGGATCCGATATTCAAACCAAACATGAAACACGAAATGTAAATTATTCGATGGCTAATCATTGGAATGGTCTTAATTTGATATGAAATAAATCAGCATTCGTTTTATCAAGAAGTGAAGTGATACGAGAACTTAATAAACGGATTAAATGACAATGTTTATTATATGTTGATCCTGAAACCAATAACTGCTAATCTCTTAAATATATCTTCCCTGACAATCTCCCCACTAAGTCGTTATCGAGATCAATTTCTTATGTTTATTTTATTCTATTTTCGATTTCTCTTATCGAAACTACTATTAATACGCCAGAATTCATAGAGTAATATTGAAAGAGATCTCCCACTAAAACAAGAATAAGATAACAGCCCTCTTTTCACATAAGTTTAACCTATATATCTACACATCCATTACACTCACACATATTCACATATATGTATATATGTTATCTCTTTCTCTTAATTTCGAGTATATTTTTTTGACTGGCCACCTTCCTGGTGGCAAGGTTGTAAAAGAAAAGAAATTGTCATCCCTTGAATCGTAAGAATGTAGACTATGAATTAGGGAGCTGCGCTTTTTGTCCGCAAATCCAAGTTCAGTCATACTTTGGTCCAAACGGGTTGGTATATAACCCGCAGCTCCAATAAGGATGGGTATGAAGCTAAAGGTGTATCTTGGATACTGGATTTGTAAACCCCTTATCAATGGTCCGTAGATGTCCTCCTTCTGCTGTATTTTTCTGAAAACGTTTGCATCAAGTGGGCAGCTGATCTCCACAACAGAACACGTTTTCAATGTGTGGTCCCAAACTACAATATCAGGCCGGTTGTGCTTTAATTTGGTGGCAGTTTTTATTTTCAGGTTCAACCAGTATTCCTTATTGCCATCTGTCTCAATATATTCTTCCTCGTTTGTTGTTAATTTTGTTTTCCGAAGTGCGTTCCAGATGGTTCTAGCTATCCCATCGTGTCTCATAGGGAGGTAGTAGCGAGATGACATTCTTTCACAGCTGGCAACAATGTGGCTTACATCCTCGATCTTTGTTTTACATAGCCTACATTTATTGTCAGCTGCTGGCCCTCCTCTTTTGTGCAGCAGATATTTGGTAGGGGAGTTCTTGTTCCTCTATTGCATAGAGATATCCCTCAAGGTGTGATGTCATGAACTTGTCGGAACTCCATGCCAGGCTTTTTGAGTGGTTTATCCCCTCTATGGTCTGTGTTTTACGCCTCAAGTATCCATGCACACCTTTTTCTGTAAATTGGTCAATTTTTTTATCTTGTTTGAACATTGAATAGGATCTTCCGATTTCTCTGGGTGAGAGATTTATATCAGGCTTTATTCCATATCTCTCCTCCAGATCAGTCGCTATTCTAATGATATATTTTTTTTCATGCTCATAAACCTGGGGAAGATGGTTGCCAACCTTTTTCCTCTGTTGAAGGTGTTGCTTCAGTGTTACTATCCGGGTCTCATATGTTGTTAATTTTGATTTTAGACCCCGGCCACCTTCCTTGCGTGAGAAGTATAGCCTATCCACATCACCATTGATGTTAAAGTTCCCAGTAACACTGAGAAGTTTTCGAGTTCTAACATCCATCTCACTTAGTTCTTGCAATGACCAGTTCAGCAGGCCAAATGTTGGCGTTAGAATGTATGTATGTATGTATGTATTTATGTATGTATGTATATATGTATAAACATCGCCCATTTCTAAAGGCTACTTCAATAAAGAAAAAAAGATAGATATAAAAGAATGAGTGGTTGTTAACATGCAAAAAGTTAAATGGGTATTTTGTTATAAATTCAGAAACATATATTCTTATAATATGGACATCAGCTGAAAGTTTCATAGGCTAGCCCAGATACTTCTATGGAATGTAACTAAAGGAGGTTTGTTTTTCAACAGAGTCCCCTTTTCGGTCGATACATTTCTTACGTCGGTTTTGAAGTTCTTGGATCTCATTGACCTGCTGGTCAAAAAAGACATTATCAGCAGATATGGCGCCATCATCACTGCGGTACTAGTTTCCATTGATATGTTTCATATTGGGTAATATACGATAGTCATATGGGGCCAAATAAGGACAATAGGGAGATTAATCAACAAATTCAAAGCCACAGTCACGCACAGCAACCAATGAAACCAAGGACATTTGTTAGAGCATTGACCCGATTAAGCAATAACCCTTTCGTTTGTAATGCGGAGCATTTGATCTTTAGAGAAATTTGTAACCGCCTCAAAAAGTTGACATAGTACTATGCATTGAGAGTGTTGCCTTTTAATATGTTAGTCGATAAATGAATGCATTTTGCATGCCACAAAACTGAGGCCTTCAACTTCGCTGTAGCTCAAACTACTTTGGCCTTCTTTGGAGCAGGTGAGGAGGAGTGTTCCCGGTGCATGGATTGTCCATTTGTCTCTGGCTCAGAGTGAGGAACCCAACATTTATCATGGGTTAGAAAATGTACAAGGAAATCAACTGAATCTGCTTCAAACAATGTGAGATTTTCAAGGGATTTTATCGACCTGGTATGCTTTTGATCAGGTGTAAGACGACGTGGCCCCCACAGAGCAGAAACCTTCGTCATGACAAATTCATTGAGCAGAAAACTTTCTCAACTCACTCATGGGAGATAGCATTGGCTATTTGATTAATAGTCAATCCCTTGTTATCCAGCACCATGTGGTGAACAAGATCAATGTTTTCCTCGTTGGTCGCAGTTGCAAGACGTGAAAACATCTGGCTGTCATTAAGAATTGTCCTTCTACTCTTAAATTTAGCTGTTCACTTTTGCACTGTTATTAACCCTGGTGCTTCATGTAGCAAACATGCCATCATGAATGTCCTTGGGGCTAAACACGTTTTCGGCGGATTCTTGATAATACCACGATACAAATTCTGCCAATTTTCAAGAGAGGTCGCTAGATATTACTTTGAAGTCTCCTTTTAACAGTTATGTCACTTTACCTGAAATTAATGATGTTCCATCTCTAGCATCAGACCTTCAGCACAACGACCGAAGATGATAGCAACATTATTACCACATGTGAAAGAATGTCCTTTCTTTACAACAGCCCCCCATGGTATAGCTGGAAAACATTACAGACAAGGAAAATAAAATCTATAGGAATATATTGAGACGGATGGCTCAAAAGTATAGTGGTGTAACTTTAAAATAATCTAATGCCACCAAATTAATGAACAACCAGCCAAATTATATTGATTGGGACCGCGAATTAAAAAGTATACTCTATTATAGAAGTCAGTTGTTAACTTGATGTGAATGTGGTAAGAAAAGTGAAAGAGTAGGAGGATACCTATGGACAGCGGTTTTCAGATCCAGAATACACGTTCAACTTGATATTCATTATTATTAGAGATGCAGATTATATACCAGGCCTCCTGTACCAAAATATAACTGTACATGGATTTGAGGAGAACAAATGTAGCTGCTTAATTCATAAACTACAAATGGCTAAGATATACGGTAATTTTAAAATACGCAAAACATTGTTACGATTCAAAGGATGAATAGTTACACGAGAAACAATGACAATTCCCTTTTCTTTTGAACCTGGCCAGACAGAATTAAGAGAAAAAGAGATTATACATGTATACATAACAAAATTAATGCATGCATGTATGCATACATACATGTACGGCACACACTCAGCTTTTTCCATTTCTCCGAGGGTTATAAACCCTACTATCAGGCTAGACATTTCTTTAGTCTAAAATACGGTGAAAGCTTATAATTTCTAATTTCTAATATATATATATATACACAAACATACACACATACATACATACATATACATATACATATATATATATATACATATACACATATATACACGTATATACATATATATATAATATACATATATACATATATACACATATATATACACATATATATATATATACATATATATATATATATATATATATATACACACATATACACACACATACACGCACATTAGCTTGCGGGTGATAAGCTGTCGTGCGCATGTGTTTACATCCTAACAGGCGAGTCAGTTCCCTGAAGAGGTGGGAGTCAAATTGGCGTCCTCTGTCTGTTGTTATCTTCGCTAGGGTGCCATAACGTGATACCCAGTGTAAAACCAAAGTTTTAGCGACTGTTTCCGCTGAGGCATCATATATGGGAAAAGCCTCAGGCCAACAAGAAAATCGATCTATGCAGGTGAGCAAATGTGTGTAGTTCTGTGATGGTGGTAGAGGTCCGACGTATATCGATATGCACATGATGAAAACGTGCATCAGGTTGCGCGAATATGCCGCGTGAAGTTTTGATGTGTTTGTGAACTGTGGCTTTCTGGCAGGCAATGCAGCTCCTGGACCAGTCGTGCACGTCCTTGTTAATATTAGTCCACACAAAACGAGCAGAGGTGAGTTTCTGTGTAGCCCGGATTCCCGGGTGAGACAAGCAGTGTAAAGCAGAAAAAACTTGTCGACGATGCATCTGTGGTACGTACGGTCGTTCGTGACCGGTAGAAAAGTCGCACCAAATTTGTCCCGAAGAAGAAGGAATGGGAACTTGCTGAAACTTGAGGGATGGCGAATCTCGGAGCTTGATAAACTCTTCGTCAGTCTCTTGGTCAGCTGCGATCTGTTGAAGGTCGATGCCTGAATGCACATGTATTGCGTTCAGCTGGATTCGGGACAGGGCTACGTTGTTTGATCCCTTGATATGCCGTATATCAGTTGAATATTGGGAGACAAAATCCAGGTGTCGGTGTTCTCCCAGTGAATGTCGATCATGTTTGGTATGGAACGCATAAACTAGTGGTTTATGGTCCGTGTAGATCAGGAAATCTCATCCTTCGACATGTGCCGAAAATGCTTAACCGAAAGATAGGTTGCCAAGAGTTCGCGGCCAAATGTACTGTATTTCGTTTCTGCCGGTTGCAAACGCTTAAAAAAGAAGGATAAGGGTTGCCACACGCCGTTGACATGTTGTTGTAAAACGCCTCCAACCCCCGTGTCTAATGCGTCCACTAGCAGCGAAAGAGGAGTGCTAGACCTGGGGAAAACGAGCGTGGAAGCGTTTGCCAACATTTCCTTCAGGCGGTTAAAAGATGTTAATTCTTCCTCGTTTAGAGTGATCTCTTCGTTTTTGCGAGTCCGGTTAGGAAGAAGGTGCGTGAGGAGTCTGGCTGCGTCTGGAACAATGAGGGATAAAACGCCTATAAAAATTCACCAGACCGAGGTATTTACGCAGTTTCCGAAGTAATGTAGGTGCGGGAAAACTGCGGATAGCTTATACTTTCTCAGGAAGTGGACGAATGCCGTCTTTATCGATGATGTGCCCGAGAAAGGACAGTGAAGGAACGCCGAAAAGGCACTTGCTGGGGTTGATGATGATACCGTACTCAGCCAAACGTTGGAAAAGGAGATCTAAGTGCTTCTCATGTTCTTGCTCGGAAGTACTTGCTACCAGCACGTCGTCAATATAAGCGTATACGAAGGGTAGATCGCGTAAAACCCTGTCAGTAAACCGCTGAAAAGTTTGTGCAGCATTGCGCAGACCGAACGGCATTCGCAGGAATTCGAATAAACTGAACGGTGTTGTGATTGCTGTCTTCGGAATATCTGCAGGCTCCATAGGTATCTGGTTATATGCACGCACCAAATCTATCTTGGAAAAGATGCGTGCGCCTTGCAGAGAGGCAGAAAAATCGTGCAGGTGAGGTACAGGGTAATTATCGGGCACTGTAGAATTGTTAACTGCCCGGTAATCACCACATGGTCGCCAATCATTCTCGTTTTTTTTAGGAATAAGGTTTAGGGGTGAAGACCAGTCGCTGGAGGAAGGGCGAATGTTTCCGAGGTCCAGCATGTGTTAGAACTCCTGCTTGGCGATTCTCAATCGGTCTGGAGGCAGTCTCCTTGGTCGGGCAGCTGTGGGTGGTCCCCTTGTCTCGATGTGGTGCGTGACACTATGTTTAATAGGACTATCCTTAAATACCGGGCGAGTGATGTCTGGGTATTTCTCGAGAATGCCGTTGTACCGCAAAGGCTCTGACTGGCACATTACAGGGCTCACTGTGGATTGCGTGGTAAATAGACCTCTCACAGTGAGGTTTGTGGTGGTGTCAATAGGCCTCCAGTTCTTCATATCCACCAGAAGGTTGAAATGGTGGAGAAAATCGGCTCCTAGTATAGTGTTCGGCAAGTCTGCCACGACGAACAACAATTGAAAACGCCGCCTCAGGCCTAAATTGAGGGTCAGTGATTTTTCCCCGAAAGTCGGAATTGACGATAGGTTCACTGCCTGCAGAAAGGACAGTGTTGGGTGTTTTTTGCCCGAGATTAGTGAAACAGGAATAACACTAACCTGGGCTCCTGTATCCACGAGGTAACGGATGTCAGTCGCTTGGTCGTTGGTAAAAAATAGACGACTTTTCTTTTCAGTACCAGGGGTGAACGTCGTCGCTAGGCCCTTGGTGGTATTCTGGAAAGAGCACGGGGCTTTGCACTTAGATGCCTGTGCGCCGAAATTTGAGTGATACCAGCAGAGGTTGCCAGGCACACGATTTTGACTGGGACTCCTGGATCTTCGACTGTGAAAAGGACTGGATCGACTGTTGCTGCGTCGCCGGTGTGTTCGAAAGGTCAAGTTCTCTACTTGATTCGAGACGGCTTTAATTTGACCAGCTCGCTCTCTGATCATAGCCCGCAGCTTTGAAATCTCGGCCTCTGTCGTTGGTTGCGACATGTCCATGTTGGTATCTTCTTAGGTGCTGTCTGGTTGCGCGTTCGACTCACGTCCGGGTCACCAATTGTAGCGACGTGGTTAGTCAGTCTGGTCACTACGTCCGATCAGATCTGGGAATAGCCCTTAGGACTGTTATCGCATACGGTCTGATCAGATCTGAAGGTAGCCCTTAAAAGGACTGTTGTCGCATATAGCCCTTAAAAGAACTGTTGAGGATGGACAGACGAAAGTACAAGTTGAAAGGACGAAACAAGGCGAGATGTAAATTCGATCAGCCATTTATTTTCACATGAAGCGACGATACGAGGTACAAGGCGTGTGTGAGTGACAAAGCGTGGCATAGTAAGGGAACAACGATACGCTAGCTGACTCTGCCAAAAGTCGACTGCTGAAGTGTTTGGAACCACTCTATTTATACAGGAATAATCGTTTTATGTTTAGCCGCTGTGTAGGCGTTTATTCTGGTAGGTTTTAAGGTTTCTTTTGTTTCACGTTGAGGTAGATAGCTAACAGGTAGATGGCGCTGAATATTTCACAGATGTTATTTCCGGTGGCTGTACATATATGTTGCCCTTTTCACACAAAATGGAAAGGTTAATTCTACTAGGAAATAGAAATGTGTTAAGGCCTTTTATTAACCTCTTTATTTGGGTTATGAAAATATAAGCTGTGAAAATACTTTGTCTAAAGCTATGCCTATAACTTACATTAACGAGACTTGATAAAAAGAAAGCTATATTCTTGGTGAAAGTATTGCCACATAAATACACAAATTTACAAAAACACATACATGATAAAATGTAGTATTAGTTTTGACGCTGAAGGAGATAAGGAAATGTTAAATATTTCGCACTTATCATTCCGTTACCGGAAAACGTAAGAGAAAGTAAGAATAAGAATAAAAAATTAAAAAAAGACCTGAATGAATCCAATCATACGTCATTAAAATTTCTCTTAAACACATACGTATGCTCTGCGTGTGTGTGCATGAGTGTATGGTTGTGGACAAGTTTGTGCCTCTCTGTCTCTATGTGTATTTTGTCTGTGTGTGAGTGTGTGTGTGTGTATGTTTGTGTGCGCGTGTGTGTGTAACCTTGTGTATAAAACATACGATTACAACATTTTCAGCATCGTACCTCTTCGACCGCTTGTATGAGAAATAGTGATTTCCTCTTAAGTAAACATTCGAAGTAGCATCGTTCAGCGTCATTTAAAGATTTACTTTTTAGAATACAGTTTACAGCCCTTCGATCGAATGAAACGAGAATGTACGGAATTTCATAGATAATTTGTTAAATAAACAATGTCAACATGTTGGTTTAACAGACGCCACTTATCTGTTGTGTCTTTGAAGCTATTCTGTTTTCATAAAGTGTTATTATACCTTTCAAATCTGCTCTTTCAATAGAAGCATGCTGCCACGAGTAAAAAAAGTTATTTTTTGTTGTGATAGCAAAACGTTGCCTTTAGATGTATGTTTATAAAATATACATACATAAGGATAGACATGCCGTTGCCGCATTCAGCACTTTAATATATACACATATTACTCATAGGACTAACCATACGTGCGCGCGCGTACACATACACACACTCTAAGACACACAGGCACGTGAGAGTTAGGGTGCTTCTATGAAGTCATGTCTATGCTAGTAATATCAGTCAAACGTTCCTTTCTTTTATAAAATAAAAGCACTCATCTCTAATGTTGTCCACGATCCGCTGAGGGGTGGAATGATCAGTGCGAAACCAAATTGCCGTTGTTAAAATCTCTCGATTCCTCTAGCCGTGACATACACACGCACACACATACACACACACATATATATATATATATATATATAATACACACACACACACACACACACACACACATATATATATATATATATATATATGTATATATATATATTATATATACAATTATTAAAGCCAGTTAGTACAACGGCTCCATAGCAGCTACGTACGTTTCCTTTGTCCTGACGACCAACTGTTCGGCATGTGTCGACGAAAGTGAACAAGTAAATGTATACTACTATATATTTATATATATATTTATATATATATTTATATATATACACATTTTAGTACAGCATTAACGAAGCTTTAGTTTGCGGCCAAGCTAACGAATGCAAATTCGGTGTGTAGCTTTAATAATCGAATGGGAATAGTACACAAGAGTAATAACAACACGTTTAGAAAGTTTAGCAAATCAAATATAGCGATCGGCAGTCCAGCCGCATTACCACAGCAACGAAAATACAGGACTCAGGAAAAGATTTTAGACTGACCTGGACAGAACGCTGGGACGGAATGCACCAAATAATGCATATCGTATTCCATACGATATACATCACATACAGCACACAACATCAGCGCGAGGTTTCTGCAAATCCAATATCGACAAGTTCCGCTAGCAGGGGTCTGCAAGTTAAAGTTTTTGACAACAGAACAAAGGATTTACTTCTTCAACAAGTCTTGTGTTCTTTAGCCTCTGCGGGTATGTACTAGCAATAAATTCCGCTCATATATATATATATATATATACACCCACACACACGCACACACACACACACACACACACACACACACACACACACACACACACACACACACACACACACACACACACACACACACACACATACACACACACGCACACACACACACACACACATATATATGTATATATATATATATATATAATATAAAGAAATACACAGATACATGCGGACACATACATATACATGAATATATTCACATATATCCCTAAATTTGTGGTGCCAACTCCAACCGTTGTTGCTCTATGAATAACTGGGACAAAATAATCCGAATGGATTAGATTGATTCAGTATCAGAGCTATATAATACATTATAAAGAAAGAAGAAACATTAGATATAATTAATAAGATATACCATACCTAAATTCCCTCATTACTCTTCGACTACGTAGTTTCGTGGCATATTATGCAAAAACACTACATCACAGAGATTTTTGTGAGGTTTGCCGACTTATCAAGAGGATACGTCATTTAGAGTTTCAAAACACATCCGTAGGACGATCCGTTGGAGTTGGCGCCACACATTCAGGGATACATGTGGATATATTCATGTATATGTATGTGTCCGCATGTATCTGTGTATTTCTTTATATTGTTTATAACTCCCTATGGTAGAGTAATCATTGAAGTGTAGTGACTGCTGGAAAGCTATCATTACTCATACTTCTCGCCATCCTAGCCATCTCTTTTACGGCTTTGTTATAAGTACCCCCGCCGCCTTTGTGGTATGTTTTATTTGTTGTAAGAGGATTAGCTCTGTTTCTTGACCGCTGTATCACGTGATTGACTCCCCCTCCGCATTTCGGGATTCTATCTCGCGTCCTACGGATGTGTTTTAAAATTCTAAATGATGTATCCTCTTGATAAGTCGGCAAACCTCACAAAAATACTGTATCTCAGTGATGTAGTGTTTTTGCATAATATGCCACGAAACTACGTAGTCAAGGAGTAATGAGGGAATTTAGGTATGGTATATCCTATTAATTATATCTAATGTTTCTTCATTTTATATAATGTACTAGGATAGGCACCCGGCGTTGCCCGGGAATGAAATTGTTCCTTACATATTAGAAGAAAGGAGCAAAATATGTTGTATAGAAATGTGTTATTCAAAATTCAATTTATTCTTCAATTGGGACACACAATGAAATCAATTCTGAGTTCATAAAAACAATAATTGTTGTGAGCAACATAAATTTCCAATTTCATGAAGGAGGGGAGGGGGTGGCTAAGAAAGGGTCGTGCGTGTGTTCACCTTTAACCAAAGGAAGCAAATGTTGTTAGGAAAAATAAATAAAGGTAAACAGGGCTTGTTGAGAAGAGCGATAACGTACCTGTCTGTCCATTGTAGTGCTTATAACACTGTTTTAGCAGATGCTGGTCGATATGAATTTACTATTGCTGTAGCCATCAAACAATCTTAAGTAGGGCCTCTTAAATCGGGTTGTGTGTGCGTTCACTGACAGCCCTAAAAATGAGGGCTCACCATCAACAATTTCGGCCCTAAAAAGGGCCGTTTGATCGTTCACTTGCAACCCTTGGAAGGACTTTGATTGCGTTCTCCAATGGCTGCAAAAAGTACTTCAGTTGCGTTCATTGGCAGCCATTAGAATGACACTGTATGCGTTCACGATTTGTACAGCCGCCTTAAATTGCCGCGCCGATTGTCATGCTGGGTTCCTCTCTGAAGGCGATCACCTTTAACCGAGGGAAACATACGTTTTAGTTAAGAGACTGTTTAAAAGCTCATCAGGCTGGCTAAAGAAATTGTGATTACGGACCTATCTCCTCGCTGTTGCATTTACAACACCTCGTTGTAAGCGATGTTTCTTGTTTTTCCTCGGCGTGCAAATGCGAAAAGACTTTCCCTGCTGCAGACATTGTCGTTCAAGTAAGGTGAGCTTAAATTGAGGCCCCGCCCACATGGACCATTGACCATGTTTGTCTTCACTATGTCATAGAGGTCTTTGTCTATAGATGGATCGGGAAACTCTTCGGAGATGATGCTGTCAATGTCATTTGAAGATATTTTTGTTGACAGCCAAATGAGGATGTGGACGTGCGGTAAGCCCCTCTTCTGCCACTCTACGGTGTACATGTCGCACTTTACTGGGCCAAAGACTTGACCTCTCTTGATGAGCTCCATGAGATTGATAAGCTTCAGCCGAAAGATTCGGGCCAGGAGGTCATGCCTGTCTTTGGGCTGTTGCTCTTGGAACAGTTCTGTCCCGATCTCCTTACACTTTGGGTTGCAAGTGAATGTGATGAACAGATCGGGCCTGCCGTAATGCCGTACGTAGGTCATAGCATCCTGCGTTCTCTCGTGCATGTAGCGCGGACTTCCGGTGAAGGTGGAGAGGAGCATGTAGACTTTTCCTACGCTGCTGGGAGCTGCGTCATTGTTGATGACATCTCGGAGATGGATGTAGGTCTCGGACCGCAGTTGCCTTTGGTGTGACCGTATGAAACACAGTCTCTCCGATTCAATTTTTGCGCACATATCAACGGCGAATTGCTGAAGTAGGTCTCTTGACTGGTGCAGGTGATTGAAGGAATCGTGGCGAACCATAAAGCGGTAGGAGTAGAAATCCATGCATGAAACTGGTTTTTTGACGGAGTGTTGAGTGTTTACTGGATTATGCTGGTGAATTCCGTACTGATAGCCGTCCTCACCATTTACAAAGAGAAGTGGATACTGGAGCGCATCATAAGACCTATGTGTTTCGCTGATTCGCTGAAGAGTGCTATCTCGACGCTTGAGGACACTGTCTCGTGGATTATGCTGACCCCCATGCATAAGTACAGCGATTTCATTGCATGCAGGATAATTATACCGAGCGGATGCTCCCCAGATGGCATTTTCGAGGCATCAATTACCACATTAAAATTGGCTGTGGTATCTGCTTCCAAGCCATACGTGAAGCTAATGACATAACTGTTTTTGTGTGCAGAATGTCTTGCAATTTCCTTATAAGCTCGACATTGGTACCGTGTGAAATGGAGTTCCTCATGGCTGCTTGCTCGTTGACATTCCCAACAATGTACAGCTGAAGAAATTAAGGTTCTGGATTGGCGGCAGCGTGGAGGGATCCGATTCTATGGTACACCTGACCTTGAACCTTAAATGTGGGCATAAATCCGCCTTCCTTGACAATGTTCGCCCCGAAAGATGTGATTTAGAAAGCACAGTTATACCCCGGATGTAAGTCATGAAATGCTGTGACTCCGCAGTACTGACTGAATATAAGATCTTCAACGGTTGTGGTGGATCCTCCAAGGGACGTAATTTTACTTTTCCATTGGCGCAACACAAGCCAAGTGTTTCTCCGGGCCACTTTTTTGCATTGTAGAAAGAGCACGTCTTTGACATACTTCCAATTCGCATGTCTGGATGGCCACTGTAATCAAAGTCAGGGTTGTACTCAAATACTTTGAAGGACCATCGCGAGCTACACGGCTTTGAAATATCCTGTCCAAAAACCCTTCGTTGAGCATTACATTGTAGTCGAATGTCTCGTTCTTGCGAGGTCTGTGTAGCTCGCACAGCAGCAGTTTTCACAGAATCTGTACTCCAACGTCTTTTACGCTGGTCGTCCGTCTCGGCTGCTCGTGCAACAGAAGTTGATGCGGCATTAGCGGTTCGGCGAATGGTTCGTTGATTGTCTGTTTCAAGTGCTCTTCTGGTGGCAGTACATTTAGCATCTTGCGAACGCCGAATAGCAGATTCCACTGACGATTCGTTTGCCCACCCTGTTCGTGTTGTTGCTGCTTTCGCAGTTTTTCGGCCAATGGAGTATCTCTTCCTTCGAGGCATGACCTAAAAGCAGTACAAAGTACACTGAAACTCACTGGTAGAGTAAGGAATAAACTCGTCAGTGAATTAAAAACCGATGCATGTGATTTCCGAACGGGGTATGGATAGGGAGAGG
>OZ024740.1:383451691-383481691 GCA_964016885.1 Eledone cirrhosa | reverse complement strand
TTTCTTATAATCCTAAGTAACCTTGTGTGTGGTTTTGCGGTTTCAATACTTAAATCAAATTCAATATGTAGATATTTAATTAATCTTCTGAAAGTGGATTTCACATATTATTCTGAATTTATATAGCTTTAATTTTCACATACCTGCTGATATTCTGTATACTTTAAGTAAATTTTCCAACTCATATATATGACTTTTATATAATTTAAAATCATACACTCCAAGGTGTTTGCGGAAAAGAAGGTAGATGAAAGCAGTGACGAGTTCAAGTGCCAGGTTGATCCGTTTTCTGTAACTCTATGCTGCTTAAATCCCTGGAATAATGTGCAAATATGACATAGGTTTGCATAGTCAAATAAAATTTCACTTCTATTTGAATGTGCAGAGATTTGAATAGTAAACCATTAGTATATAAATCGGTGTCTAGTTATTGTAGGTATCAGTCACGAAAAAATCTATTTCATCATTGGCACGTAGCTGAAGTCGATAAAATAAATTCCATTAATATAGCGATAAGCTAAATTTAACTATGTTTTAATGAGTTTCAATGCAAAAAATATTCAGGATTATATATTTTATCGTATCATAAAGACGCAACGTTGTGTTGTTTATGTTAGTTCATGGCAGTAATGATCGAATAGAATTTCAATGAAAGGTTTTCTAGTTGTGTCATTAGCATATTTTGTTACTTCATTTACATGCATATGGATCTACTTTATCGAATGGTTGCTATTTCTTTTAAGTCTGGCGGTCATGAAGGCTCTCACTATATAGTTTTTATTGTTTTATTGTCAGATTTAACTATTTATTCCATTGCATTTAACTTTCACATTATCACTTAAAACAAAAAAAATATATATATATATATCACAACGTCTGTATACAATATATATATATATATATATATATATAAATATATAAAAATCACACGGTCTGTATACAATATATATATATATATATATATATATATATATATATATATATTGGCAATATACCATATGTTTAATTAAAAACATTTAGAAGACCATACGGTATTAGTTTAAAAGTAGTGACTATGTCACTTACTTATTTTCTGCTAAATAAGGCGGATAAGCTGAGAGTCTGTTTCGCACTGGTTGGCGTTCATCAGAGCCACGTACTTCCCTGCTTTCGCCGAAAATTATAGAAGGTGGATTCTTATAGAATTCCAGCAATAATCAGGAGCTGATTATACAGAGCGATTGCCGGTCCAGCAAAAATTAGGTATTAGTATTGGTGCTCAGAAATAGTGATGTATACATGAATTTATGTATAGTATATATGGCAATATACCATATGTTTAATTAAAAACATTTAGAAGACCATACGCTATCAGTTTTCAAGTAGTGACTATGTCACTTACTTATTTTCGGCGAATATATATATATATATATATATTTACTTACAGTGTTCAACAAGAAAATCAGTATTTATGAAAATATTCTGGTAACAATCTCTACAGAGACCTAGTCAGGAGAAGGCCTTCAGAGTAAAATGCTCCTCAGCGTCTGTTTCGGTCCTAAATTTCTTAAACCTAAATTAGGCCGGGCCGCATCCAGGTCATGAGTCATTCATGCCCTTCTGCTGACATTTAGCCATTCGGATATCGGAGACTTGCTGTGTAGTTGAACCGTATAGAGATTTTGTTGACAGTACGAATGTTCTGATTTCAACCATATATGTAAACATTAAGATGTTAGGAACATATTTGTCAATTTAAAGTGATTTTTGGTGATTGTTTTGTTTATTACTATGAATGCAATAAATGTTAGTTTCACTTGATTTGTCAATCTCATAAATGTATATATACACACACACACTCACACACACACACACACGCACACACATATACATTCCCCATACGTATATATATATATATATATATGTATATATATATATATATATATATATATATATATATATATAGGTTTCTTCGCACACATATGAATTGAACACCTAAACTATAATTCAATTACGACACGTGTGCGTGTGTAGGGAGGAAGCATATGCATGTGTCTGTAAAGGTATATATGGTTAGTGTATATGAATATATACATGGCTGTGTATGTATATATGCGTTTCAACGTGTGGGTGTGTATGTGTGGGTACAAGCATACATATATATTATTAGAAGTGTTGTTCTATGGCTTATATCATCCATTTTATTCTAGATACAGCAACACCAATATGGATCGAATCGGCTGATATCGCTTGTAGAGTTAAGGTTCTCATGTAAATGTACAAACTCTACATTGCGTAATTTATCAAATATAGAAACTTCGTACTTTAAAAAATTATATTCTGTATGCGTATGTGCATTTGCTAGTGTGTGTAGGAATCTATGCCTCTCCTTCAATCTGAACGTATTGTGCTGGCGTGTGTATGTGTCTGCGTTTGTATATGTGTGCGCGTCTCTGTGTGTTTGTCCGTTTGAGTCTGTGTACGTATCTCTGTCTATTTCCTATAATAATCTGTAAAGTTGAATGGAATCCTTGTTACTGTTACGATGATGGTGGTTAGTAATTGTTATTTCTAGTTAATAGCCTTATGGACGATTGAATTCTCGATATCTTTTCATAAAATAAGCAACAGTAAAATAGCAAAAGTTAAAAAAAATCTGTAAATAGAAACAAATCGTTGTGTATATGTGTGAGTATAGAAAAAAAAACAAAAAAAAAACAACAACATAACAAAACAAAAACAGATTAAATTATTAATGGTTGTTGATTTGGGTGCAACGATGTGAAACCATTGAGAAATGTCAGTGTTGAATATTTATTACTAAACTGAAGATTGTTATCCAAGAAATAACGAATCGCAACCAGATACAATAATACATAAAATAGACACATACATACCCTCCACCTTCCTACACGTATTAGTTTTTATCATGTATGTATATGTGTATTATGCTTTTAAACATATGTATGTATGTATCTAATGTATGTATACATGTACGTATGTGTGTCTATGTGTCTGCTGAGGTATATATGCACGGGTATAACATAGCAAATGAATTAGTGCGGAATGTAATCCCGCTCTCTATGCGGTGAGTTCACATGCCATCGTAGTGAACTTTGCCCTTCATACTTTTCATACAAATGAGGGTCCATCTCTCTCTTTTCTCTCTCCGTTTCACCACTCTCTTCACTATATTTATATACACGCACTTCCATTGCTCTCTCTCACTCTCTCCCTCGCACTCTCTCTTTTTTTCTCTCTCTCTTTATATATATATATATATATATATATATAGATAGATATATATAACGAAGGAGGTGTGGTAATGAACCAGATGGACCATAACACACCAGAGTACTCAATACTTAGGGTAAGAGTGGGTAATAGGAAAATGTTTAACCCCGACAGCATAGCTCAAGCCGTTTCGACGGCTATTTCTGGACTTCAGGAATAGCCGTCGAAACGGCTTGAGCTCTGCCGTCGGGGTTAAACATGTTCCTATTACCCACTCTACTACCCTAAGTATTGAGTACTTTGGTGTGTTATGGTCCATCTGGTTCATTACCACACCTCCTTCGTTATATATATCTATCTATCTAAGGCGGGTAAAATTCCCGAGATCCATGGACGAGTTCTCTCCAGCGGTCTCTGTCCCTCATTATCGCTGCCATGTCCTGCGTCTCCAACAGACCAGTGTCTGTCCTTAGGGCATCAACATACATTAACCTTGGTCTTCCTCTTCCGCTGGAATTGGTTGAGGGCTTCCTGTATTTGGGAGCAAAGATTGGGAATACGGAAGATGATGTGGTTCAGAGGAAGTGCAAGGCCTGGGCGGCGTGCCACAGCTTGAGATCGGTGTGGAAGTCGGACCTACGTAGAGACCTGAAGGTCCGCCTCTTCATTGCTGTAGTGGAGTCTGTGCTGCTGTATGGGTCTGAGACTTGGACACTGACCAAGAAACTCACTTAGATGGTGGATGGGTGCTACACGAGAATGCTGAGGATGGCTCTGAACATTAATCAGTTATATATATATATATATATGTATATATATATACCTATCACATTTAATATACAAATGGCTTTATATATATATATATATATATATATATATATATATATATATATATATATATATATATATATATATATATATATATATATACCATGATATTAAATAAATGGAAACTATATTTATAAAACCATATTTATTTTATTATATATATTTCAAGGGCAACCAAGCCAACCTTGGTTCGCTTTCATCAGATAAAACACCAAGTTTGTTTCATAAATAAAGACGTAACCATGAAGATTCAACCTTATCCGTCGGAAATTCTCTGGATATATATATATATTGTTATACTTTGGGAGGGTCATGTTGCCAATAAGAAACACACGCACCAGACGCTTTCACTCCAATTTATTATAAATTAAAAAATTAAAAAAAATCTTTTTTTTTTCAACATTTATAAATTTCCGGTTGGTTGGTTCGTTCCACAACCGGACGGTTGTTCATATATTGTCAAAGTTCTTTCGTCACACATTTTGTGACCTCTTCAGTGACTGGGGATTCTTTTCTATGCTAAAATAGAACATAAGGGCACATTAGAGAACATAGAAATAAAAATGAAATCTACACACAGAAAAGATGCAATGTTTAGACATATCACAGAGGCAATAAACATAAATGAACTCCAACCAAAATTAAATAGAAAACATGAATGGAATAACAACATCACAAATTACAATTAAGGACAAATTGAAAACACACATACATAGAACAAACAACAAACCAGTAACATGTAAATAAACAAATAACTAAACAAATAAAAACACACACAGACACCCGGATGTAACACATGCGCAAACTAAGCACACACCACACAAAAACAAGATGGCGTAGGACAGAACAAAGGAGAGGCACAAAACAAAGAAAAGAATCCCAGTCATTGAAGAGGTCACAACATGTGTGACGAACGAACTTTGACCATATATGAACAACCGTCCGATTGTGGAACCAACCAACCGGAAATTTATAAATTTAAAAAAAAAAAAATTTTATTTTTTAATTTATAATAAATTGGAGTGAAAGCATCTGGTGCGTGTGTTTCTTATTGGCAACATGACCCTCCCAAAGTATAACAATATCGGTTTCAAAACACATTTTCAGATAAAGAATCTTGCTAAACAAATTCAGAAACGATATATAGATATATTTTCTCTAGGTCGTTTTGGAAGCCTCAACAATGCAGATGGGTAATTCTCCGGGTAACAATATCCGGTGGTGAAGAGAGAGATGTAAGTGAATGTAGAATGAGATGTATAGTGTGTAGAAGAACGTAGGAAAGAGCGTATAAAATAAACATAATAACACGAGATAGAGTTACCTTGGGAGAGATTTAATTGTCCCTATATATTTCGGATTCACACCCATCACTTGGGGGGTTTCCCGGGTGGTGGGTGGGGGTGGGAGTTATCTGTCGGATAGGTGCGAAACGTGTACTCCGCTGTTCGTTGTTTTGAATATCTGACATATATACGATATTCAAAACAACGAACAGCGGAGGACACGTTTCGCACCTATCCGACAGATAATCTTAACACCCCCCCCCCCCAGTTGATGGATCTGAATCCGAAATACATAGGGACAATTAAATCTCTCCCAAGGTAACTCTATCTCGTGTTATTATGTTTATTTTATACGATCTTTCCTACGTTCTTCTACACACTATACATCTCATTCTACATTCACTTATATCTCTCTCTTCACCACCGGATCTTGTTACCCGGAGAATTACCCATCTGCAATGTTGAGGCTTCCAAAACGACCTAAAGAAAATATATCTTATTATTCCACAATGCTTCAAGCAAACTTCAATACTCTCTTATATATATATATATATATATTAATATATCCACACACATATACTCCTTACCTGTTCCAGTTCATGAGCTGTACATTCTAGAGTTACTCCGTCGCCACTGATACACTATTCTTTATCCTCCTTCGATTGCTTTTTAAAGCTCGATTGGTGTTTCTGTCTGCAAATTTAGATTTAGACTGATTTTATATGTCTGTAACACGATCTTGTGTTTCTTTCAGTCCATGTGGGTCTCTCAATGATTTCGACAAGGTACTGAAGCGCTGATAGGTTTGCAAATACTTTAGTTGGGTATTTCAATATGGCCTATAACAGATGTAGACAATTGACTCCAGCTACAATCGAAACTAACATCAAGCTGTTCCCCGTTTTCGATCTTCAGATTAAGGCTTGAAGAAAATACGTTTATATATAAATTCCCGTGTTTACATAAACTTTCTTGCCGCTTAGGTAAAATTCTTTATTATTATATTAAAGAAACGAATTTATATATCTTTATAGTCATATCCATATTACTATGATTTATGTTTGGTTCTTAATGTGTTTCTCATATGTAACCGTGTATTTGTGATCTAATCAAAACAAAACAGAATATAACATTCACCTTCCTTCTACTTTAGAAAATACCGAGAAAAAATAGGAAAGGAGTGAGAAAAGAAAAGTACGCAACCAAGCCAGTTTTCCGAGAACCCAGCACACTTCCTTGACAACTAGCTCGAGGAATCTGTCACTATCGCTGTAGGATCATAGATATTAGTTTGATTTATAGCAGACATAAAGGCGCGCACACACTTAGATATAAGTACTCATACATACACACATGTATATGTATTTTAGTGAATGGTGTAGATTCATAAATTTTCTCGAAGAGGTAGCAACTTAAAGGTTATAAATTTGCTTAAATTATATATAAAATATCCAGTGTGGACCCTGCAAAAGAGGACTTAAACATTACATCTCTAGTGTCGAATGCATAGTTAACATTTATTGAGTAAAGGAATCTACACACTCGGGATTCTTCTAGCAGACTGGTTGTAAGAATGGTATTTTAAGACTGGAGGTGAGCCTAGATTGCCCCTAAGAAAATAGAATCATGTAAATGGCAAGATGCACCTACTAAACTGGACAACGGAATAAGTGTGCTACACATGAACATAAATGGTCAATCTGACAGTCTTCCAACTATTCTCTCTCTACCAAAATTCCTTGTTTGTCTTCATGTTGTGGTAGAAATCATTGTTTAATATTGTGATTTCAATTTGAACCGGAAATAGTATTTAAGTCAAATGGATCATAGACTTCTTGCTCCGATATTTATATGTCGTAAGATTAACCAGCAGTGATAAAAAAAAATAACAATTGTTTCTACTTTTGGCACAAGGCCAGCAATTACCCCAGTGTATTACTGGTACTTTATTTTATCGAGCCCGTAAGGATGAATGGTAATGTTAACCTCGGTTGGTTTTGAACTCAGATCATAATTGGCCGTATCTTTATGCTGAAAATCATGGCGTCCGGCTCCCTACTGCCAATCCACTGATAAAGAAAAAATAATAATAAATTCGCAATATCAATGCAGATATAGTTCTGCTATAGTAAACAATTAATGAAATATGATGCAGGAATACTTCTATGGCAAAGGAGCTTGTTATGCAAGCCCATTGATTCGGGGCCAGTCGGACTGCGTTTGTAAGTCAGGAAAAATTCTTCTACTGCAGGCTCGGCTCGGATTGACCTATCTCTTATCATGGAAATGTAGTAGATGATAACAACAGGAGCCAACACATGTACGCACAGACACCCATACACACACACACACACACACACACACACACACACAAACACACACACACATATATATATATATATATATATATATATATACTAGCAGTGTATCGCGGCATCGCACGGGTAAGAACACTGGTAATAGCTCCTCCAATGAGAAAGGTTTATTTGTGAGTGCCTGTTAAAAACTCACGAAAATACACCGACAAGAAACTTGTTTTATTTGGAGAAAATTAAGCAGTTGAAAGTACAGTTTAGCTGTCTACGTGCATTATTCATAGAAATATTGTTGAGCCCCTTCTATTCATACTCCTCTGTTTTGGCCATTTGGAGTAAATGTGAAAGAGAAAGTCACAGGTTAAGTTGGCAGAAGGTTCCAGTGTCATAGCAGTAAAGCGTAAGCTACTTACCTCAAAAGTTTATTCGCACTAATTCCACTAAGTTACTCTTTCTCTCTATCCCTCTCGGTGCAATCCCTTGCGAATTTCTCGCGTAGGCCTTGTGTAGATTTGCACCACATCCATCTACCCGATGCACATGTCCGCTTTGTACGGCTTTTGGAGGAAGGAGTGACCAGCAGTAAGTTGTTTGGTATTATTACGAAAAGGTGTAGCAGAGAATCCCGATTGAACTAACAGCTCGGGAAGAAACTGCTTACCTCGAAGCTTCATTCGCCATCGTTCTTGTAAACGCTCCGTTTAGTTGGTATTTGTTGGTCTACAGTTAGATGAATGGCGTACAAAGGGTTGATGTTTATTGCTAGAAGTTTTTTGAATAAATAAAGCGACCTACAATGTATCTGCGTATATATATATATATACACACACACACACACATACATATATATATATATATACATATATATATACATATATATATATATATATATATATATATATATATATATATATATATATATATATATATATATATATATATATATATATATATACACACGCAGAGATACACACACACACACACATATATATATATATATATATAATACCATAAACGCGCGTAATTGTTTTTCACCGCTCCTATTAATGACGTATTATTCGTTTTTTCCCGTTCTTTGCCAGCGAACGTTACCACGAACTAAAGTATCGTCTTCCTGTCTTCCTCCGGTTGCAACGTTTTTTGAAATATCCATTCTGCGTTTACAGATTGACTTTATTAGTTTCAGAAGATCCCGCTAAGGGTGAAAGCAGCGATTCTTTGCTTAAACTTTAATCTGTTATTTTAATATATATATATATTGTTATACTTTGGGAGGGTCATGTTGCCAATAAGAAACACACGCACCAGTTGCTTTCACTTCAATTTAATTTATTATATATTTATAAATTTACAAATTTATAAATTTCTGGTTGGTTGGTTGGTTCCACAACCAGATAGTTGTTTATATATATATAGTCATAGTTCTTTCGTCACACACTCTGTGACCTCTTCAGTGACTGGGGATTTCTTTCTTCGTTTCTGTGCCTTTCTTTTCTTTTCTTCTATCCTACACCATTTTGTTTGTGTGTGGGTTGCGTGCTCAGTTTGCGCATGCGCCACATCCGGGTGTCTGTGTGTGTTTGTGTTCATTTTTCTATTTTTCTATTTATATTTTTCTATTTGTTTGTTTATTTATTTATTTATTGTTGGTTGGTTGTTTGTTCTATGTGTGTGTGTGTTTTCATTTTGTCTTGTGTGTGTTTTCATTTTGTGTGTGTTTTCAATTGTAAGTTGTTTGTTCTATGTGTGTGTGTGTTTTCATTTTGTCCTTAATTGTAAGTTGTGATGTTGCTGTTCCACTCATATTTTCTATTTAATTTTGGTTTTAATTCTTTTATGCTTACTGCCTCTGTAATTTGCCTAAACATTGCGTCTTTCTTGTGTGTGGATTCTATTTTTATTTCTATGCTCTCTAATTTACCCCTGTGTTCTATCTTAGCATGTTGGTAGAGCACAGATGATTCTTTATTATCTTGGAGGTCTCGCCAGTGTTCATTTATTCGTTCCCCTATACTACGAGCTGTCTCACCTATGTACACTATATTTTTGTTTCTACATTGTCCTTCAGTACATCTTATGCTATATACTACATTTCTAGTTTTACAGTTAATATGGGGGCTTATTTTACAGGTTATACATTTCTTATCTATACATGAGGGTCTTTGGAACGGGTATGTCTTGCTAATAAGTGTTTTTACGGAGGTACCAGGTCTTTCTACTATCTTAATATTGAGATTATTTTTCTTTAGGCCCCTTCTAAATTTGTAGGCTAGTTCGCCTCTAGGGGTTGTATTGATGAACATTACACTCTGGTATTTATTGCTATCATACCATGAGTTTATTCTATTGGCCTTGTTCTTAGTTCTTTCTATTCTATTCCAAAATTTGCTCCTATACAAGGGGCAGGTCCCATTTATGTCATTATTTACCATTTTTTCCCATTTGGTTCTGGCTCCTTTATACACTCTGATTCTATCTCTCTGATTGTAGCCAGAGAACTGCATACGGTGGATGAAGTGTTGTATGTGTCTCTCTAGTTCTTCGGGGTTGCACATGCGGGACACATTTCTCATCACCCGTACCAAATCCGCAATCAGTATGTTGATTTTGGTATGGTCCGAAATGGCCGAGTTTCGGTGGATCAGATGTTTGGAAGTCATGGGTTTGGCATAATGGGAATGGAGGATTTGTTTTTGGTTGTTAATTGTATCTAACCAGAGCTCTGTGTCTAGTACAGGTAATCGATGGTTGGGGTGTCTACTTGGGTAGTCTATAGTAACTCTAATGCTCTGGTGGATGGGGTTTGCTATTTGCTGGATGCTTTCCATTGTGTTTTTCTCTAGTTCCTGACTGTTCTTTAGTGGGGGTGTCTTAACTACGATGTTTATATCATCTACGTAGCGGGAGTACATTAGCAGGGTTAAGCTGTCTTCTAATTGTTCATTAAGTTTTTGTTTAAGTGTACTGTCCCACCATACCATGAATAAGTTAGCTATGTCGCCTGCAATGTTAACACCAATGGCTGCTCCTTCCTCTTGGGCATATGTTTTACCATTAAATTTGAACATCCCAACAACAACAGACACACAGACACAAACAACAATAACAACAACAATAGCAACATACCCAGATACAACAACAACAATAGCAACATACCCAGATACAACAGACACGCAGACACAAACAACAATAACAACACACACGGAGACAACAATAACAACAATACACACATCAACAACAACAACAATAGCAACATACCCAGATACAACAACAACAGACACGCAAACACAAACAACAATAACAACACACACAACAACGATAACACACACACACACGGAGACAACAACAACACACATCAACAACAACACACATCAACAACAACAACACACACGCATTCAATGCCTCTCACCACCACCACAATCTTAACAAACACACAAACACAGAAAAAAAGTAATGACAGTAGCACAGAAATCAGAGAAATAAGAGAAAGTAATAGTAATAGGATTAAAAGGAAAAGGAGATGGGAGACTAAGGACAAAGAGAATAACCAAGACGAACACACAGACACACAAAATAGGGTAGATAACAACATTGAGCCAGTGGAAAGAGACAGGAGTAATTATGAGAGACATAGAAACAACCATGAAGCTGAGGCTGCTGTTGTTGGTGGAAATAGAAACAACACAACCAACAATAACAATAGCACTAGTACACATAAAGCAGCAGCCTGGAACTCTCCGTTTTATAACCCCTCCGATAAATCATTCGACCTACGACGAGTCCACGCCACGACTTTGCCATTTAACAAACGCACGCAGTTGCCGTCGCAGGTCGATGAACAAACAGAAGCACAATTTAGTATAGCTAAATCCGAACTTAGAAATATTATAGAACAGTATAGCAAGAAGCATAATAGAATAGAGGCCCAGCAACTGGGAGAAGAATCTGCAAATGGCTTGCGTAAGCTCATGCAGCGCTCGCGTAATGGAGAGATAGCATGCTTTCCAACAGACAAGTCTGGCAGAATGTCGGTTGACAGCCTGCCAAACTACATCCAGGCAATGCAACCCCACATCACTAACACAAGAGAGGTAACACCACAGGAGCATGAGGATAGAGAAAAAAGCCTCAATGCCCATATGGTGATGTGGACAAATATAATGCAGCCCAACAAAAGGACTGCCAACAACTTCCAGGCCTGGAACAATGACGTGCCGGCGTTGTATGGGCTTCGAAAAGACCATAAAACGGGCTGGGACCCTGTCGCGGGACCACCAACACGGCCAGTCTGTGGGGCTAACATTGCTAGTAACTACAGACTGTCCTACTTCCTCTCCCTGATCATACGCCCCATCATTGAGATGTCCCCAGAAGTGTGCGACAGCACGGAGGACCTCCTCAGCAGAATCGGCGCGGGTAACCGATCTGGGGACCTAACAAACTGCATAATAGGCAGTATGGATGTTGTGTCCCTGTATCCATCTATTGACGTGGATTTTGCCGTGGAGAAATGCGTCGAAATGATCAGCGAGAGCAAGGTTGAGTTCCGTGGGATTGATACCAGTGAGCTGGGACTTCTACTTAAGCTTACCCATAGTAATAGTTACCTAGACACTTATGACCTTAGCAACCTGTGCCCTACAAGACCAGCAAGAGGCAGACCACCTACCGTTACCTCAATGGCCAGGAAAACCCACACAGATAGATGGAACGGGTGGACCAGAGCCATACGGACACCCGAAAACCACGATGAACTGAAGAAAATGATTGCACATGCGGTAGGGGCCAGCATAAAATTAACCCTTAAGGAACATATGTTCAAATTTAATGGTAAAACATATGCCCAAGAGGAAGGAGCAGCCATTGGTGTTAGCATTGCAGGCGACATAGCTAACTTATTCATGGTATGGTGGGACAGTAGACTTAAACTAAAACTTAATGAACAATTAGAAGACAGCTTAACCCTGATAATGTACTCCCGCTACGTAGATGATATAAACATCGTAGTTAAGACACCCCCACTAAAGAACAGTCAGGAACTAGAGAAAAACACAATGGAAAGCATCCAGCAAATAGCAAACTCCATCCACCAGAGCATTAGAGTTACTATAGACTACCCAAGTAGACACCCCAACCATCGATTACCTGTACTAGACACAGAGCTCTGGTTAGATACAATTAACAACCAAAAACAAATCCTCCATTCCCATTATGCCAAACCCATGACTTCCAAACATCTGATCCACCGAAACTCGGCCATTTCGGACCATACCAAAATCAACATACTGATTGCGGATTTGGTACGGGTGATGAGAAATGTGTCCCGCATGTGCAACCCCGAAGAACTAGAGAGACACATACAACACTTCATCCACCGTATGCAGTTCTCTGGCTACAATCAGAGAGATAGAATCAGAGTGTATAAAGGAGCCAGAACCAAATGGGAAAAAATGGTAAATAATGACATAAATGGGACCTGCCCCTTGTATAGGAGCAAATTTTGGAATAGAATAGAAAGAACTAAGAACAAGGCCAATAGAATAAACTCATGGTATGATAGCAATAAATACCAGAGTGTAATGTTCATCAATACAACCCCTAGAGGCGAACTAGCCTACAAATTTAGAAGGGCCCTAAAGAAACATAATCTCAATATTAAGATAGTAGAAAGACCTGGTACCTCCGTAAAAACACTTATTAGCAAGACATACCCGTTCCAAAGACCCTCATGTATAGATAAGAAATGTATAACCTGTAAAATAAGCCCCCATATTAACTGTAAAACTAGAAATGTAGTATATAGCATACGATGTACTGAAGGACAATGTAGAAACAAAAATATAGTGTACATAGGTGAGACAGCTCGTAGTATAGGGGAACGAATAAATGAACACTGGCGAGACCTCCAAGATAATAAAGAATCATCTGTGCTCTACCAACATGCTAAGATAGAACACAGGGGTAAATTAGAGAGCATAGAAATAAAAATAGAATCCACACACAAGAAAGACGCAATGTTTAGGCAAATTACAGAGGCAGTAAGCATAAAAGAATTAAAAGCAAAATTAAATAGAAAATATGAGTGGAACAGCAACATCACAACTTACAATTAAGGACAAAATGAAAACACACACACACATAGAACAAACAACTTACAATTGAAAACACACACAAAATGAAAACACACACAAGACAAAATGAAAACACACACACACATAGAACAAACAACCAACCAACAATAAATAAATAAATAAACAAACAAATAGAAAAATATAAATAGAAAAATAGAAAAATGAACACAAACACACACAGACACCCGGATGTGGCGCATGCGCAAACTGAGCACGCAACCCACACACAAACAAAATGGTGTAGGATAGAAGAAAAGAAAAGAAAGGCACAGAAACGAAGAAAGAAATCCCCAGTCACTGAAGAGGTCACAGAGTGTGTGACGAAAGAACTATGACTATATATATATAAACAACTATCTGGTTGTGGAACCAACCAACCAACCAGAAATTTATAAATTTGTAAATTTATAAATATATAATAAATTAAATTGAAGTGAAAGCAACTGGCGCGTGTGTTTCTTATTGGCAACATGACCCTCCCAAAGTATAACAATATCGGTTGCAACACACGGTTTCAGATAAAGAATCTTGCTAAACAAATTCAGAAACGAAATATATATATATATATATATATATAATTAAGTTAAAAATGTACATCCACATATGTATACTGAAATACTAGTATGCATATGAATACACACACGTATACATATGTAGATGTACCGAGTTTTTCACTGGTCACTTTACTGTGAGTGTACCGCTATTCTGTATGTAAACACACAGACAAACCGGTTTTTAGAGTCATACTGGTTTTTGAGGAAACACCTTTCCTCTATTCTCCAGAAAGCCAGGCAAGGAATATTGAACTAGTTTCGATGTTGTTACATCTCATCAGCAATATTTACCTATCTTCCGGCCTCTCTAGAGAATCGTAAAAGCACATATCGTTATATGCTTTTTCTATGAAAATTAGTAGTGGGCAGACTAATTTGCATAGAGCGTGAGTACGTACCGGTTCAACGGAGACGATAAAAACAAATAACGAAACGAAATTAAATTTCGTTTCGTTTGTAACTCACTTTTGTATGACTGACGCTTAAACAATTAAGTTAAAAATGTACATCCACATATGTATACTGAAATACTAGTATGCATATGAATACACACACGTATACATATGTAGATGTACCGAGTTTTTCCCTGGTCACTTTACTGTGAGTGTCCAGCTATTCTGTATGTAAATACACAGACAAACCGGTTTTTAGAGTCATACTGGTTTTTGAGGAAACACCTTTCCTCTATTCTCCAGAAAGCCAGGCAAGGAATATTGAACTAGTTTCGATGTTGTTACATCTCATCAGCAATATTTACCTATCTTCCGGCCTCTCTAGAGAATCGTAAAAGCACATATCGTTATATGCTTTTTCTATGAAAATTAGTAGTGGGCAGACTAATTTGCATAGAGCATGAGTACGTACCGGTTCAACGGAGACGATAAAAACAAATAACGAAACGAAATTAAATTTCGTTTCGTTTGTAACTCACTTTTGTATGACTGACGCTTAAACAATTAAGTTAAAAATGTACATCCACATATGTATACTGAAATACTAGTATGCATATGAATACACACACGTATACATATGTAGATGTACCGAGTTTTTCACTGGTCACTTTACTGTGAGTGTCCAGCTATTCTGTATGTAAACACACAGACAAACCGGTTTTTAGATGAGATGTAACAACATCGAAACTAGTTCAATATTCCTTGCCTGGCTTTCTGGAGAATAGAGGAAAGGTGTTTCCTCAAAAACCAGTATGACTCTAAAAACCGGTTTGTCTGTGTGTTTACATACAGAATAGCTGGACACTCACAGTAAAGTGACCAGTGAAAAACTCGGTACATCTACATATGTATACGTGTGTGTATTCATATGCATACTAGTATTTCAGTATACATATGTGGATGTACATTTTTAACTTAATTGTTTAAGCGTCAGTCATACAAAAGTGAGTTACAAACGAAACGAAATTTAATTTCGTTTCGTTATTTGTTTTTATCGTCTCCGTTGAACCGGTACGTACTCACGCTCTATGCAAATTAGTCTGCCCACTACTAATTTTCATAGAAAAAGCATATAACGATATGTGCTTTTACGATTCTCTAGAGAGGCCGGAAAATAGGTAAATATTGCTGATGAGATGTAACAACATCGAAACTAGTTCAATATTCCTTGCCTGGCTTTCTGGAGAATAGAGGAAAGGTGTTTCCTCAAAAACCAGTATGACTCTAAAAACCGGTTTGTCTGTGTGTTTACATACAGAATAGCTGGACACTCACAGTAAAGTGACCAGTGAAAAACTCGGTACATCTACATATGTATACGTGTGTGTATTCATATGCATACTAGTATTTCAGTATACATATGTGGATGTACATTTTTAACTTAATTGTTTAAGCGTCAGTCATACAAAAGTGAGTTACAAACGAAACGAAATTTAATTTCGTTTCGTTATTTGTTTTTATATATATATATATATATATATATATATATATATATATATATATATATATATATATATATATATATATATATATATATATATGGATGTATATATAATGTATTTTGCAATACACTTTATGCTTAATTAAAAGCATTTTGAAGACCGTATGCTATTGTTTTAGAGTAGTGACAAATTCACTTACTTTAATCTCAGCAAGCAGGGGAGATAATGTTTTCAGTGATTTCGGTTGTCTTATGCTTTTGATTATTTCGTGTGTTTCAAGGGCTTTTTTTCATTCTTGGGTTTTGTTTTAGTAGTGGGATGTTCTTGTGAATAGTGATGTAAGCTTCCGCATTTCTTGCGTTGTGTGTTGAGATATATGATAGAATATTGGACGTACCTTGAATTTGTTTCTGTTTTCGTAATTCATCAATGCCTATTGCCTTAGCCTTTTCTATTCCATTATTTATTAGTAATGGTGGGTACTCTCTTTCGAGTAGAATTTCCTTTAATTCATGAAATCTTTATTTCGGGTTTCATAATTGGAGACAATTGTGCAAATTCTTCTTGCTAGGTTAAAAGGAATGTTCATCTTCGTGTGCTTTGGATGGTTGGAGGTGAATAGAAAGTATTGTTTGGAATCTGTTGGTTTGTAGTGTATGTCAGTTTCAATATTTGTGTCTTTTTTTAAGATTAAGATGTCCAGAAATGGGAGTTGATCTTGGCTGTATTCCATTGTGAATTGGATGTGGTTGTTGATGCCGTTTATTACATTTTTGAAATCCTTCAGTTGGTCGAGTGCGTGGGACCAAAGAATGAGACAATCATCCAAGTAGCGTTTCCAATTCTCTGATAAATATTTGTGGAAGTTCAATCCGTATTTTGATTTGGACTGTTCATATATCTGGACTTCCAAGTATGCCATGACTAAGTTGGCATAAGTTGGAGCGGCTTTTGTACCCATCGCAGTCCCCGATATTTGGTTGTAAGTATTGCCATCGAAATCAAAAAAGTTGTTCTGTGAGTGGAATTTTAATCCCTCGGTGATGAAGCTTGTTTCTATTCTGCCAGGTATCTCATTGGGATATTTCTCTAGCCAGAATCCTATTGCTTCTAGTCCGTATTGGTGTGGGATCGTTGTGTAGAGATTCACTACATCGACAGACACAATAATAGTGTCGTTGTTGACATGTTTGGGGAGGTGGTTTAAGAGGTCCAGATCGTCTCTTACAAGGCTTGGTATGTGTTTGAGAATTGGTTTTAGTAGTATGTCATAAAGATGCTCAGTCTGTGTGTTTCACTTTGTGGGCCCGCTACAATTGGTCTTAATTTAAGGTCTGTGGGGTATTGTGTGTTCACGCAGGCTGAGGTGGATTGTTTACAGGCATCGTTAATTATTTTACACTTGTGGATCTTCGGAAGTCCGTAAAGGTTGCTGGTTTTGTATTCAAAATGTGTTAAATAGTCGCATTCCTTTTTAGTTAGGTCTTCCTTGTATCGATAAATCAGTGTGTTTAATCTGGTCATTGTTTTTGATTGCTGGTAGTTTGTTACTCTTTCATAGTAATTAGTATTTTGTAAGAGAGAGAACATAGAATTTTTATATTTTTCAGCCTCCATAATGACAACAGTATTTCCCTTGTCCGCTTCCTTAATTATAATGTCCGTATTGTTTTTTAGTTCATGGATAATCTCCCATACCATTCGACTCGTGTTGGGTTTGGGTTTAGGTTTCGTTAGTTCATGGTAAGGGAAAGTAGCTATGTGGTCACACAATTTGTCCAGAACTCTGTTTCTACCTTCTGTTGTGTTGTAGCTGCTTTTATTCCGTACAATTGATTCGTCGTTATTCTCCTTGTCAAAAAATTCCTCTATGAGACGTAATTTTCTACAGAAGTGTGAGATATCGTCATTTATCTCATTGGGATTAGAGTATTGTGGTGTTGGTGTGAATTTCAGTCCTTTGGAGATAATGTTTACTTGTTGGACTGAGATGTTTGTATTTGAAAGGTTGATTATTTTCGGTTTTTCAAAATTGGTTTGTGCCACCGTGTGTCGTGGGTCCTGTAGCCTTGGTCTAAAAAATTATTTATCTGGAATGTTTTTTCAATGGTATTATTATATCTAATGGTATTTCCCCTGTTGTTGTGTAGTCTTGTATAGAAGTTTCGGACGTATTGAGGTTCGGTTTGTTGATAGTCCGGGTTGTAGATTGTGTTCCTCTGTGTGGGTTGGGATCTACGGTTTTAGAACAGGCTCTGTGTGGGCAGGGGTCTACGGTTTTGGAATAGGTTTTCTGTGGGTTGTGGTCTGCGGATCGGATTCTGCCTTGTGTTCGAGGATCTTCGGTTTTTGTTAGTAGGGTTGTAGTTTTGTCTATGGTTTCTGGGATTATCGTTATAGTTTTGCTGGGGGTATGTTGGACGTTTTGTTACTTTTTTTGTTATTTGTTGTGCATGTTTTGTTACTTTTTTGTTATTTGTTGTGCATGTGGTGTGTGAGCTTTAGTTTGTTTTTTAAAAATGGGTTACCTGTATGTTGTTCTATCTTAGCATGTTGGTAGAGTACAGATGATTCTGTAAAGAATCATCTGTACTCTACCAACATGCTAAGATAGAACACAAGGGTAAATTAGAGAACATAGAAATAAAAATAGAATCTACACACAGAAAAGATGCAATGTTTAGACAAATTACAGAGGCAATAAACATAAAAGAATTACAACCAAAATTAAATAGAAAATATGAGTGGAACAGCAACATCACAACTTACAATTAAGGACACAATGAAAACACACACACACATAGAACGAACAACCAACCAATAACATGTAAATAAATAAATAAATAAACAAATAGATAAATGAACACAAACACACACAGACATCCGGATGTGGCGCATGCGCAAACTGAGCACACAACACACACACAGAAACAAAATGGCGTAGGACAGAAGAAAGGAAAGGCACAGAAACAAAGAAAGGAATCCCCAGTCACTGAAGAGGTCACAGAGTGTGTGACGAAAGGACTATGACTATATATAAACAACTATCTGGTTGTGGAACCAACCAACCAACCAGAAATTTATAAATTTGTAAATTTATAAATTTATAAATATATAATAAATTGAAGTGAAAGCAACTGGTGCGTGTGTTTCTTATTGGCAACATGACCCTCCCAAAGTATAACAATATATATATATATATATATATATATATATATAAAGAAGAAATTAAAAGATGGTTTAAAAAGTTCCATATATTTTATTATGCGCATTTCGTAAACAACATCATCCTGGGACAAAAATTATGTTCTCATCAAATAAAATAAGGTAACATGATATAAGGCCTAAACACACTTGTGAACATGAAAGTATCCAGTCTACATATGACAAAAATATAAGAGAAGAGAAAAAATAGGTAAAATGAAGAAAAGGAAAGAAGAAGGAAAAAGGAAAAAGAAATAGAAGAGATGAAAAAAGAAAGAAAGAAGGAGGAGAGAGAGAGATATTTGATCGGGAATGCTGTCAAAAATGAAAACCCCTGTAAATAATGGCTAAAAAATAAATACATAAATAAATTGATGAGGTGTATGTACTAATATTACAAACATTAGAGGTCTAGAATATAGAAACTGGGTATATTATTTCATATTTAGTTTGAATACTAAAAATTGTAAAAATAACATAAAATAAAATTAAATTAAATTAAATTAAAAATAATTATAATAATTTAAAAAAGGTTTTTAAAGTAAAATAAAATAAAATAAAAAAAGATAGAATAGAATAAAAAATAAAAATAAGAATAGTCTATGTCAAAATTAAAAATTACTATTAAAAAGTTATATATGTGGTGTCTACTATTTACTTATTATTTTATATCAACTAGTAAATAAAGGAAATTGCTAGAAAGGTTTATAAACGTAGAAATACATATAACGTGTTAGTTTGTTTACAAAATCTACGAAGGTCTGAATGAAAATTTAAGGCAATAGAGGAAAAACGGTGAAAGGCTTAAAAATGCAGAGAAAAGAGAATTAATACATTGTAGAATATAATGAAATAAGTGAGAAAAAATGTGTGAAAAGATATATGTGTAAAAAATATATGTGTAAAAAATTAACCATTATTCGTGGAATATGTTATAGGACATTAGCTGCATACTTTGTGAAAGGTCTTAAAAGATTTATGATTACATAGACCTTCACTCCTTAATAAGGCTCTCTCATATGCATCTAAATACTCGGACATCACTACTGATGAATTAAACATCATTCTCACCGCAAAGAAAACCATACTGTAATTTAACAATGAATATTGGACAAGAGCGGATACTTCCAACAATTTCGACATTACTATGGTTTCGTCGGATTCAGCTCAATTGGCAGACTTGATTTGAATTTTCACCTTGAACTCTTTAAATTGGAAAATTCCTCAACTTCACAGTGGAATATATCGTGATGTTGCCCTTTTTACTGTCTTAAATTGTAACAAAGTAAACTTTAATATTATTAAGAAAAATATACTTGAACTATTTAAGAATCTTAACCTAAACATAGAATTCGAGAATAATGATAAATTAGCAAATTTCCTTGTTATATCCCTTAATCTAGATACCGGCCTATATTACCCATACCATAATGATAATGAGAACCTAAATTATGTTAACTTTAAATCAAACCACCCTAATCATGTTAAAACTGCTATAGTCAGAAGTGTTGAAAAAATAATTTCTAATTTATCCTCTAATAAACATATCTTCGATGCTAATGCCAACTATTATAATAATGCGTTAACTAGGGCTGGATATCCAGACAAAATTAGATACACTAAGGAAACTAATCTTGGCAGAACTTATAGTAATGTAGCTAGTAATAATCATACCAGTAACATAAGGAGGAGACCTAGATATAAAAATATCATTTGATACAACGCTCCCTTCTCTCTTTCTCTTATTAGTAATATCCCTAAATTATTTTTTAGGGCTTTAGATAACAGCTTCCCCCTTCAGATATATATAGCAAGATTTTTATTAAGCATAACATTAAATTCTCATATTCCACTACTTCCAACATTTCTAAAATTATCTCAAGACATAATTCTAAAATATTAAACCATAACTCATATGCATCCAACCATGAGAGTCATAATAATAACACTGTAAGGCCCGACGTCAATCTAAACTCTAGGCAAAATAACATAAATATAAATACGACGTCAAACGTAACTTTGAGGAATGCTTCAAATAGTAATGTAAATCAGGAAAACTTAGCACCTCCTTTAGCTAATTCCACCACTCCAGTTCCTAATACAAATAATCTTGGGCCACTTGCAAATAACCCTGTTAATAATCTTAATCGTAAATGCAACTGCCCTATTAGAACTAATTGTCCTCTCAGTAATGTCTGTCTCGATAAAAACCTAGTATACGAATGTAAAGTGGCAACTAGTACCAATACCTATATCAACATTGGCTCTACTTCTACTTCTTTGAAAGCAAAACTCTATAACCATTCTTCTACATTTAAATATCCACTTAAAAGGACCAGCACCGCACTCTCAGAACTTATTTGGTCCTTAAAAGACAAAAACATTAATTACGGAATTTCTTGGCATAAAATTTGCACGTTTTTCCTTACTCCAATGCTTCCATATCTAGGGTTTGTAATTTATGTCTAGCTGAAAAATTTACCATTATCTCGAATTTCAACTCTTTAATAAATAGATGTACAGACTTATTTGGTCTTTGTAATCATAAATCTTTTAGGACCTTTCACAAAGTATACAGATAATGTCCTATAACATATTCCACGAAAAACGGTTAATTGTTTACACATATATATTTTTTACACATATATCTTTTCACACATTTTTTCTCACATATTTCATTATATTCTACAATGTATTAATTTTCTTTTCTCTGCATTTTTAAGCCTTTCACCTTTTTTCCTCTATTGCCTTAAATTTTCGTTCAAACCTTCGTAAACAAACTATGACGTCATATGCCTTTCTATGTTTATAGACCTTTCTAGCAATTTCTTTTATTTACTAGTTGATATAAAATAATAAGTAAATAGTATACACCTTATATATAACTTTTTAATACTAATTTTTAATTTTGACATATACTATTCTTATTTTTATTTTTTACTCTATTCTATCTGATTTTATTTTATTTTATTTTATTTTATTTTATTTTAAAAACCGTTTTTTATAATTATTATAATTATTTTTAATTTAATTTAATATAATTTAATTCATTTTATTAATACATTTTTTCCACTTTAGTATTCAAACTCAATATAAAATAATATACCCCGTTTCTATATTCTAGACCTCTAATATTTGTAATATTACACATACACCTCATCAATTTATTTATGTATTTATTTTTATAGCCGTCATTTACAGGGGTTTTCATTTTTTCCCGATCAAAAGTCTCTCTCTCTCTCTTTCTCTCTCCTCCTTCTTTCTTTCTTTTTCCTCTCTTCTCTTTCGTTTTCCTTTTCCTTCTTCTTTCATTTTCTTCATTTTTCCTATTTTTTCTCTTCTCTTATATGTTTGTCATATGTAGACTCTCACTTACTTGTTCACAAGTGTTTTTAGGCCTCATATCATGTTACCTTACTTTATCTGATGAGAACACAACTTTTGTCCCCGGATGATGTTGTTTTCGGAATGCGCATAATAAAATATATGGACATTTTATAACCATCTTTTAATTTCTTATTTATATATACCCCAGTTCTACCAACTGTTGAATGGTTATTTTCTGATATATGCAGAGTTTTATTATTCTACAATATTACTCACCTCCTACATATATATATATATATACATATGTATACGTGTATATATACTACGTGCGTATATGTATATATGTATATATATATATATATATATATATATATATATATATATATATATATATATATATATATATATATATATATATATATATATATATATATATATATATATATATATATATATATATATGTGTATATATGTATATGTATATATATGGGCGTGTTTGTGTGTGCGTGTGTATGTGTGTATATGGATGTAGCGAAGATAATACGCCAGCAATGACGTGTTCGTCAGAATTTCGTTATGCACACAGCAGACATTCAGATAGATATTATAAGGGCTTGACGGAGATTGATAACCGGCGCCTATCTCCCCTTTAACAACAGAAAATTGAAAAATAAACGCTGCAGTTATCTTTAGACCGCAAGGAATATATAAATGCAAGTTTTAAGTAAATCGGAGTAGAAATGTGGATTTGTATAGACTTTGCAAAAATGAGGACACACACACAGACAACAACAGTTTTATATATAAATATATATATTATATATATATATATATATATATATATATATATATATATATATAAGCAAAAGGGATATTTAATTTGTTGGTAATCCAACAAATATATATATTTATAACTGATTCGAAGCACTCGATAGATTTTCTGGAGTATAATATCAATGATATTAATAAATGGAAACTATATTTATAAAACTATATTTATTCTATTATATATATTTCAAGGGTACCAAAACTTTGGCACGCTCTCATCAGATAAAATACAAAGTTTGTTTTATAAATATTGACATTTCCAGGAACGAGATCTTAACGGTTCAAGTTTTATCCAGGAAAAACTTGAACCGTTAAGATCTCCTTCCTGGATATGTCAATATTTATAAAACAAACTTTGTATTTTATATGATGAACACGTACCATACTATATTAGTTAGAATTAAAAAAATAATCATAGGATATTAGTTAACTTTGTGATCAGGTTGGTCCAGTTATGGATGAAAGAAACTCAGTTTATTACACATGCAATTTCTTATTGTGCAGAGAAGTATGTCAGTAGACAGATTAGTATCATCCAACATCTCAGGCTAGAGACCAAAACATGTTAGAAATGATTTCAATTGATAATCATGGTGTAGATTTTACGATACCTTGAAAATATCCCTCAGTCGATTCGTTTTTCGAGAAAATTGTTGTTGATGGGAAATTTAATAATTTTATTTATGATTATTCTCCGCATTAAACGTCTGTTTTTCAGTTGAATTACTTTCTCGATTGTATACCAGCAGCTACGTGGAATTATTGCAGTTTCGGAAGATATAAAATAAGGAAATACAGAAAAGTGCAAGGAAGAGTAACATACATATAGGCACCGAGACAGATATGTGGATGAACAGAAGAAAACAAAAGGTAGATATATATATATATATATATATATATATATACGGAGACCGAGAAAGAGAGATAAGAGATAAGAAGGAGAGGGAGATAAATAGATAGATAGATAAAAAGAGAGTGAGAGTGAGAGAGAGGGAGAGGGAGATAGATAGATAGATAGATAGATAGAGAGAGAGAGAGAGAGAGAGAGAGAGAGGAGAGAGAGAGAGAGAGAGAGAGAGAGAGAGAGAGAGAGAGAGAGAGAGAGAGAGAGAGAGAGAGAGAGAGAGAGAGAGAGAGAAGCAGCACATGAAATAGGACAATATCGATTATGTAAAGATGAAATGAAAATCAGATAAAAAAAATAGGAAGAATAATGAAAGGTAACTAAGATGAAAAAGAGAAACGGGAAAGAAATAATTCATTGGTTATTGTAAAGCCATTTATTCAGAATTTGGTAAAAATTAATCCAATACAGATTATCCTTACCATCGCTAATCTTCGATGGCACCAACATGCTTTTCCTCGGAGAACAAACAGTATTAGTTCAAAGAAAAGATATGGCATACGTATGTATGTGTGTGTGTAGGTATATATATATATATATATATATATATATATATATATATATATATATATATATATATATATATATATATATATATATATATATATATATATACATATATATATATATATATATATATATATATATATATATATATATATATACATATATATATATATATATATATGTATGTATGTATATATATATGAATTTATATATATATATATATACGTACATGTATGTTCATATGCGTATATATATGGAAATGTAACTAAATATAAATGATAATCTATAAAGAAATACATTTGCTGATTAAGTTTTACTATAATAAAAAATACAAAGGAGTAAAAATAATAAGACTAAAGAAGATTATAATAATAATGATAAAATTATTAATAATATGAAAAATAATAATAATAATAATAATAATTATAATAATAATAATAATAATATTAATAATAATAATAAATATGATAATAATAATTTCCAATAGATGCAGGGTCCCACATATATTGAAGGAGGGGTTAGGATGTTAAATCGACTCCAGTAATTGAATGGTATGATTTTTATAGGGCCGGAAGGATGAAGCACAAACGCTGAACAGAAATGGAATAAACAAAGAAAAAGGACGTAACTAAATACAGCAATGCATGTTTTCCGGCACATTAACAATTGCACCAATCATTAACGTATTTGCAGCAATATTAATACTGATAATAATTATAAGCATAAATTATGCAGTACCGATTATATTATTACAGTAATATCAATACTAGGAATAATAAACATAACATGACATAAAATGAGTATTGCTTTCTTTCTATAAGAAAATATTTGAATATAGTATATGAACAATGAAAGAATAAGCTACGGGCATACAATTTAAATAGTCAATATTCTCGAAGCGATATATATACATATAAAAAAATGAGGATATTGATAACTAAATAGTAATGGAGAAATAATTTAACGTTGATTCAGAGGAATATATACATGTATACACACACGGACATACGTACACACACATAGACACACATACACACATATGTATAATATATATATATATACATATGGCTGTAGGTGTATATAAATATATGTGTGTAATATATTATATACAATAGAGATACATTATATATAATGTACATATGATATACATATATACATATATATATATATATATATATATATATATATATATATATATATATATATATATATATAAATATATATATATATATATATATATATATATATTATTATTAACATATTCTATAAACTCAGACAGGTACACACATCCATACATACGTACTTATATATGTATATATATATATATATATATATATATATATATATATATATATATATATATATATAAATATATATATATATATATATATATATATATATATATATATATATATATATATATATACATATATATATATACATACATATATTCATATATGTATCATAATGTTTTAAGTGACTCATTTTGTGGTGTTTCCATGTGTATAATAATAGATATGGCTGCAAAATTTTTGAAATATCAATCTATTTCTCTCTCTCTCTCTTTCTCTCTCTCTCTCTATATATATATATAATGGGCAGATCCCCCATGGATATCGGGAGGTGGCCACAGTTAAAAAAAGTACACAATACCTTTGTAAATTCGAATGAAATCATCAGGAAAATCCTCATGACTACCTACGAATCAAACTATTCTAGCCTTGTAAGAGTCATTTATATATATATATATATATATATATATATATATATATATATGTGTGTGTGTGTGTGTGTGTGTGTGTGTGTGTGTGTGTGTGTGTGTGTGTGTGTGTGTGTGTATGTGCGTGGGTCTGTGCGTGTGTGTGAGACTGTGTCTGTGCGGGTGAGTGTGCATATATGGGGGATGTGAACATGAAAAAAACAGATAACTATGGAGGTAATTCATATAGCGATTAACAAATATGCTTTTGTTTCACAGACTCTAAATCTTCACGGATTTTCTGATTGTGGATGTATATCTCTGCGCGTATGGATTAATTGTATATGCATTAACCTACATATATGAATATATGATTGCATGTATGTATGCATGCATGTATGTATGCATGTATGTATGTATGTTATGTCTAGTCACTCTTGAGTGCTACTGGTTACATGTGACACAGTACAACCTGTCGCATGGTCGGGTCGTCGGCGACTAAACCGGCAACCCCTCCAAGTTTACTTGATGAGGAGGGTGATTTTGGACACTCTGCAGGACAAAAAACAAAACCTGACAAAGGGCGGAAGAACTCATAAGAGTCAATATATGTATATACACATGTACCGCGCGGTTAAACCACTGGGAGTGAAGGACCCTAGCCTTTGTCAGGGCATTCTTCTAGGAGAAGGCAACTCAGGAAACTGGGATAACTCCGATATAAAACCTACGGCTCAGTACTTACCGATGGTGTTGATTTTTTCTTCTTTTCGGGTTATAGCTACTGTCGCTCAGGGAGTGGAATTAACTCAGTGCACAGTCTTTCCTCACTTTAACAAATATCTTCACGCACAGGCATTGCACGATAGAATTAATTAATAATTATTAATAATGGTACATCGTGCAATGGCCATACTCGATAACAAGGAGGCAGCCATTATGTATGTATGGAAACATGTGTGTATGTATGTATGTATATATGTATATAACTATGCATGTTTATATGCTTGCATATATGTATAAATGTATGCCTTTATGTATGTATACGTTTTCCTAGTGGTGGCTTTCTTTCTATATTAACCAATTATATACACAATAACATTCCACTGTCTTGAATGCTACACCAAGTCCATAACGTTATAAACGTCCATTCATGACTTGAACTTAACCTGAATAAATGTTTACCTTAAATATATTCGTGTATTAATGATGCATTTATTGACTTCAATAAATAGAAATTTGGAATTAAACAATGATTTTTACTTTCATAGGTAATTTCACATCTTTATATTCAATTATATGTCCCTCATATTAATGAATTTGTTTTTCAGTTTTTATAATACCGTAATCTTGTATAGTTCTTGATCTTGATATTACAATTAATTATTATATATTTAGATTATGACACTATTGTTTGATACAATTTCATTCAATTGAATTTTGTCTCTTTGATAAATTATATTCAGGAATACATTTACAATATAAACTAGTCCTAATATAATTCAAACTTAATTTTATGGAATAATTTGCTGGGGATAAATTTTTGTGATATGAATTCTAACAATTTCATCAGGGTAAGCACTTTCGAATTTAAAATTCACTACTAATACATAATCTAGTCTTACATTTAAACCACTCAGTGCAGTGGCTCCCTATCTGCGTAACGTATACTTAAGTGATGAGCTTCTGGGGATTCGTTGGTAAAATACAAAGTGTCGACTTTTGACAAAAATCTGCTTCTTTTTAGCTAAAGTTCATGAACATATATATATTCTCTACAGATTAATCATAATGAATATACATCCAGTATGCATTTAAGATTGATATTCTCTGTTTTCCAGAACATTTAATATATACACAATTAACAAAGTAAAAGTATTGTACAGTGATGCAAGGCATGTGAGTGCTCTGCAAATTCTGGATATAAACCTATTGCGTAACTCACCACACTATATACATATATGTGCGCGCGCGCTCGTGTGTGTGTGTGCGTATGTGGATTTGCATGTTATAGTCATGTATGTGTTTATGAACATATGTGCAAGTAGTGATTATATGTAAAGTTGAGAGGCACAGTTAGAAAACCTATATAAAATTGGCGATTGTTATGTGTAAATTGACTTAATCTTTATATATGAAAGACTGAAAGGAATTATTACAAGTTTTATATTAATTATTTAGAAGAATCCAGTTGTAAGCGTGTATTTGTTTGTATAATATGTTATAAAATATTTGAGTTTGTCTGCGTTTGAAGAACTCATCATTACACACACACACACACACACACACACACACACACATATATATATATATATATATATATATATATATATATATATATATATATATATATATATGAGTGAGAGAATATTCTCCGAAATCATTAGACGTGTCCGTCGAACATGCGGCTCTAGAATCAGACAGATCCACACAATGATCACTTCTCGAGATGTCCGCCGGTGAAATAATTGAAACACACAATAAATTGAGTTATGATGCATCACAGATTTTTTGTTGTCTCTCATATATATATATATACATGTATATATATATATACATGTGTGTGTGTATGTGTGTGTATAAAGGATTATATTTATATAAAATAAGTAGAAATAATCTTTCCTATATCTACTTTTGATAAATGCTTAGGTAATCCAAATGCATTTCGGTGTGTCTCTGCATACTTATGTACTTGCTCTTATAGGATATGTGCAATGTTCTAAATCTACTGATGACTGATGATTATAACTACTGAATCTATGGAGAAAATCGGAGCTGCAACATGCATAAACTTATTCCCGTTTTTGTGTTGTCATCGTTTCAGGTACAGCGACATTTGTAGCCATCAATGGTTAAAATGAAAATAATAAATTAAGTGAGATGTTACTTAGAGGAATATCTTAAGTGCTGAAGACATCAAAAGTAATAAAACAAAAACGTTGGGGTATAAATGAAGACAATATAGAATACGTTGAATCAAATGAAATGGATAATAAGCACCAGATTTGCCCATCTGATTGGTGAACAAAATACTAGAGTAACATATTTTAAGACTAAATTATATGATAAATAAGTATATTAAGTAGTAGTAATAGTAGTAGTAATAGTAGTAGTAGTAGTAGTAGTAGTAGTACTGCTTCTGCTGCTGCTAACACAAATATTAATAATAATGATGATGATGTTTATGATGATGATGATAATATGTACAAATACGACATTTATATTCCTATTATTATTAGTGATATTATTATATAAGCCAGCATAATATCTAAAATAATATAATTGTTTCTACTTTAGGCACAAGGCCAGC
>OZ024740.1:383421691-383449191 GCA_964016885.1 Eledone cirrhosa | reverse complement strand
TACAAGTCTACAACAGAAAATGAAGTTATGCTCCAGCATTGATAAAGTTAATAGTTGTGTGTGGCATCAACAGTTTTACTCAACTGTGCATAATAAATATGATTATGTAATTACAACAACTTCTCTTAACGTAAATGTGTTTACCCAACCACTCAAACACACAATCTTACATACATACATACATACACACACATACCAACACACACACACACACACACGCGCACACACACATATATATATATATATATATATATATATATATATATAAATATATATATATATATATATATATATATATGTATATATATACAATCACACACTCATACACAAACACATATGTATATATGTAATTGTGTGTGTGTGTATGTGTGTGTGTGTGTGTGTGTGTGTGTGTGTGTGTGTGTGTGTGTGTGTGTGTGTGTGCTGCGTGTTTGTGTGTGTGTTTGCATGTGTGTTATGCGAATAGATGTTAAATACATAGACCCGTGCAGACATTTAAATACAGAATCTTCCTTCCATGAACACATATATATTTAGAGATGCATAATATTAGGAACAAGTTACAACCTGTGGAAGTGTTTCACATTTTTCATCAAAGCTGTAATGGGGTGCTTTCGAGGTTTGATTAATCTGCATGGAATTTTAAATACTTCTACATCTATGTACTGGAAGACCCATGATTTATAGCCCCATGCTTTGTTTCGAATATCGCCTGAATTGTAATTTGTATCCCCTTGACGAACAGATTTCAGGGTTTGCTTCCAAATAGTGTGCAGAAGTGTAGTGAAAACGTATGCATCTCCATCAGGCTTACAAATCTCAAAATGTAGAGTATAAAAGTGTGTTAAGTGTACTACAATGTTTGTGGGGTTGGTTCTAATTCTTAAATTGTATGTGGCTACCTCACATAATAAAAAGGCTGCACTCGCACGCCTCTCATAATGAAAGACTGCATTCGTACATAAATACGCCGCAATTTCACACCCGTAGGGAATATAAATTTCAACAGTACTACTTTGACTATGAAAATAATCAAATTGTTACTTGCAATGAGTTACAAATTATCATCGCAAAAGGCCGTGGTTGATATATACAAATAACGGATATATATATACATGCACGTATATACATATATGTTTCATACATACTTACATACACACACAAACTTATATGGATTTAAAATGTTGTTGCTAATTTTTAATAATCGTAGATGTTATATTAACTGTATTCGCTGTCATGTGTTTGTGTGAAATAAGTGAACCTTTGTATTGTTAGTTTTGTATATGGCTACTGGATGTCAAACACACATGTTTATATGACTGTTTGAATTTCAATGTATTCAATAAATGATGATAATAAATAATTGCCATATTTATTGGCGTATAAATCATTTGATTTTACACCAAAACCTTACAAAACAACAAACAAAGAAAAGCTTCCCTCCCAAAAAGCAACACTACTATATAAAGCAAAATAATAAAACACACAGAAAATGATTCTATTGCATCTGATACCTGGTATATATTTACAACAAAATGCATATGAAAATTAATGTAAAAAAAAACTCTAAAAAAGGACGATATGTCCTATATACTGATATATTCTTTGCGCCAGCAAATAAGGGAACTATAATTACTTTTCACAACTACAGCAGTTTTTGTCAGAAGAGGAGTTGATATTAGATAGAAAGAATCTTTGTTTGATATAATTATCATCAAAAGACGGAAACGAATGATTCTAATATAATTTGGTTCCTGTTATTAATATTTATATATACGTATGTTTGTCTGAGTGTGCGCGGGTGTGTTTAGGGATGTATGCCTGTGTGTGTGCGTGGGTTTGTCTGCCTGCTTGGATATGTGTGTGTGTGCTTATTCTATTCTACTTTTACTTAAATAACGCTCTGCCACTTGGTGTGTTTTGAACATATGTTCCAAATAAATGTTCTAATTTCATAAACGAATATAGTCTTAATTAATAAACACCATTACTAATTAGTATAAACAATTATCCCCTCATTATTATTATCATTGTTATTAATTTTCTTCATTTAGAAAATAATTTTGCTCTCCTCCAAATAATTAAATATACAATTGCTTTTTAAAAATTATGTTACATACTTCAATGCTACTTGGTTTTCTTTTCAACAATCAAAATTATATTCTGCTGTAGTCAATATAAGTAATAAGAAACCGTCTTTTTCATTCCCCCACATCTAAATTCATACTAACGTATGCAAAAAGGCATACATACATACGTTCCCATTCTTTTTCTCGTAATACATTCAACAAAAACATGTTTAAATATATGTGTGTATGTATGAATGAACGTGTACATGTGTCTTCACATTCTATTTGACTATTACATTAGTTCATTTTTTACAGTTAGTATACATCCATATTATTTTGGACACTTCATCAGTCAATCAATAACTAATAATTAAACAAAAATATATTATTCGGTGCAGGTTATTTTAACGAGTTATTGTCATTTATTTCAATTTACTTCATTCAGTATTTTTTGTGTTGCTTTTATTAGCAGTTCTCATTTCTTAGGTTCTTCCAGTCTTCTTGTTTTGTTTTTTTGTTGTTGTTGTATATTTTGTATTCTTTCTTGTTTAACCAGTACTTGGTGATATAAAGACCATACTGTTTATGAGATCTTTTGGACGCTTGAGTCACCTGGGTTTAGCATCGCGTGCTACTGTCAGCTGCCAATAACTGTTGCCGACTGTTGCGTTCTTCGTACATCGGATTTGAAAACGCAGTGTCCGGCACAGCACTGTTACTATATTAAAAATAGATAGAAAACAGAATTTAGATAAAACATTTGAACGAATTCATTTTCATATAACTCTAAGATAAGCAGCATAGAAATGATATTTCAAATGATACTTTCGGTCAGTATTGTAAATAGAATGTGTCCTATTTGTAAAGATGGTATGGATGCAAAAAATATATACAATATACAATATACCAGTGGAATCCGTTTCTTCTACAACAACTACAACGGTACGCGATGGGGCCCACCCACAGCCCCGGCGGACAGAATGGAGATGAATGAGATGTCATATAACAACAGATTTGAAAAGTAAAATCAGTTAAATAATCATAAAAAAACATACAAAATATAAACTAGCCTCATCATATATCTGTCTATCATGGTTAATAATTGTTTCTACTTTTGGCACAAGGCCAGCAATTATCTAGTGCATTACTGGTACTTTATTTTATCGACCCCGTAAGAATGATAATAATAATGTACCATCTTAACCGACGAATGAGAATGTGCAGAATATCATGTGTCGTATTTTACCATTTAGTTTGATCCTGATTCAACAGATTATTACTCGGGAGTTTCCCCAGGTGAGTAGCTGGTTCCTTACTCAGGAAACCATAGGTAAAATTCAACATAATAATGATGCAAAACACATAAAATTATATGTCTTCAATGAAAAACTTTGACTTGAATGAAGCAAAATGTATTCCTCCTGATACAGGAACACACAGTTGCCATCAGACATATTGCAACGATTACGAAAAGCACGTAGCATATAGACGTTCATTAGATTTTCTATTGCACATATATAATTCGATGTGTTATATGTCTAAATATACTTTATACATATACTGCCTGTGCCTACCTAATCATTTTCAACTGATTAAACAAATTAAAAAAGCTCTAAAATATAAAAACATGTAAATAAAATAATAGAATTTTCGCAAGTATACATACCACTAGATAGCACATGATGAAATAAGCCTAACACTTTACTTGATAACAAAAATTGCAAAACAGTACGGAACATCGATATATAAATACCATATGTCTCTAATGTTATGTAGGCGCCAAAAAGATAAAGATAAGGAATTGCTCTGACCGAGCTGTTGAAATAAAAACATTATAGATGTTAAAGAATGCGTTTATCGTCCAAATTCTAATCGTCACTACGGCAATGATGCTCAACATTTTCTATAAAAACATTACTATATTATTACGTTCCAGCAAATAGCAGTACTAGGATTATGTTTTCGCATTTTCTCACAATGATTGATTTCACAAAATGTACCCCAATTATTATTTTAAGAAACGAAACAAGAACAATTGATGGTGTTAATAATAATAATAATAATAATAATAATAATAATAATAATAATAATAATGTTTTCTTTATTAACCACAAGGGTTTACATAAAGTAGACATTAAGGACAGTACAGGACAATACAGGACGGTACAAATGGGCATTTCTGCGTGTAAAAAAAAACAGGATGAAATAAAAAAACAATGAAAAATTCCCCAATAGGGGGGAGACTTCCGAGGGACATTTGTGGAGAAAGCCCATTAAAAGACCACAGTGGCCCTGACCACCAGGGCAAGTGCCCTCTCCCAGTTTTCCACCTTTAATTTACAGACACATACTCAGAGAAGGCCCATTCATTTGGGCCATACTTGCTTCTCTCACCCATCTTTCAACAAAATGCTGGGAAGAGAGCACTTCCCACTCTACCCTGATTTTCCTTTAATAATAATAATAATAATAATAATAATAAAAATCAGGCGATACAAGAACAGAGTCAGTCAGTATAAACAGAACCGCATGTTCGACAACAACCAGAAGATGCTGTTTGGACAGCTTGAGGGGAAAGAAAGAGGCAACGACTTGATCCCTGAGGCGGAACAAACTAAAACATTCTGGAGAGGAATATGGGAGCAGGATGTTAGACATAATGGCCATGCAGGGTGGATTGAGACAGTACAGAGGGAGATCGGTGAGCAGGCACACGAACAAACTGATTTGAGTATCATAGTTGAAACTCTTAAGGGGCAGGCCAAAAAACTAACCAACTGGAAATCAACAGGCCCAGGTGGTGTGCAGGGGTATTGGATTAAAAATATAACATCCCTCCACCCGAAACTGACAACCATGTTCAATGACTGCTTGATGTCAGGTGAGGTACCAGAGTGGTTGACAAAAGGTACCACAGTTCTGATAATGAAAGACCGAATCAAGGGTAATGATGTTACCAACTATAGACCTATCACATGTCTGTCCGTAATGTGGAAACTGTTGACGAGCATTGTATCTGAGGAAATCTACCATCACCTCCACACAAACAACTTGTTACTGGACGAACAGAAAGGATGCCGAAAGAAGTCACGTGGTACAAAGGACCAGTTACTTATTTATAAGATGGTAATGGGGAATTGCAGGAGGAGACACACTGATCTTGCCATGGGATGGATAGACTACAGAAAGGCATTTGACATGGTGCCTCATTCTTGGATCACCAAAAGCCTGGAGATCTTCAAGGTGGCAGATAACATCAGACAGTTGTTGGGCAAGAGTATGAGATCCTGGGAAACAGAGTTGACATCAATTGGAGAATCCTTGGGAAGCGTGAAGATCAAGAGAGGTATCTTCCAGGGAGATAGCCTGTCCCCTCTGTTGTTTGTCCTTGCCCTGATGCCCCTGACCAGTGTACTGCGAAAAGTGAGAGCAGAATACAGGTTGGGAAAGGGAGTCTTACCATCAATCACCTCCTCTTCATGGACGATCTTACGATCTTAAGCTCTTCGGGAAGAGTGAGAAAGTGTTGGATGTGCTTGTTGACACTGTCCGTATTTTCAGCAGTGATATATGTATGCAGTTTGGTATTAGTAAGTGTGGAGTGATTGTGATGAGGAAGGGTAGGTTGAGCAGAAGTAACGGAATCCAGTTAGCAACAGTGAGATGATAAAGGAAATTGACTCTGAGGAAGGATACAAGTATTTGGGCGTTCTGGAGGCTGATGGCATAAAGAACAAAAAAAATGAAGGAATTGTTAAGAACTGAATACATTCGGAGAGTAAGGAGCGTATTGAAGTCACATCTGAACAGCAGAAATGCCATAAGCGCAGTAAATTCCCGAGCTGTGTCTATTATTAGGTACAGTGCGTGAATTCTAAGATGGAATGTTGCTGAACAAAAAGAAATGGATAGGAAGACTAGGAAGCTATTGACTATCTACAACATGTTCCACAAGATGAGTGATGTCGATAGACTCTACCTAAGGAGATCTGAGGGTGGAAGAGGTCTTATCTGCATAGTGGACTGTGTTCAGATGGAGAAAAACAACCTACACAAATACGTGACTGATAGTAAGGAGCCAATGCTCAGGACTGTACTGAAGGAGGGGACAATAGGCCAGGGGATGTCCAAGGAGGAAATAACATCAAGGAGAAGGAGCAGCCTTCAGGAAAAATCCTTTCATAGTACCTTCTTTGAGAAAACTGAATTTAGAGATCAACAGACATGGAACTGGTTGAGAAGAGGAGACCTTAAAAAGGCTACAGAAGGAATGTTAATGGCTGCGCAGGAGCAGGCCCTCAAAACGAAGTGGTTGAAACAGCATATTTACAAGGAGGAGGCTAGCCTACTGTGCAGGATCTGTGGAGAGAGAGAGAGGAGACTATGGCTCACATTGTATCCGAGTGTAGACAACTAGCCCAGACTCACTATAAGGGCTGGAGACATGATGTGATGGGCAGGGTGATCTACTGGCACCTATGCAAAGTGAACAATTTACCACATTCTGAGAAGTAGTATGAGCATAAGCCAGAGTCGGTGATAGAAAACGATCAGGTGAAGGTGCTGTGGGATTTTAGGATACAGACGGACAAGAAACTGGAACACAATAGACCTGACATGGTGGTTTTGGACAAAGAAAAAAGATCGTCCCTGATTGTGGATGTGACCTGCCCATTCGGCACGAGAGTGCAAGAGAAGGAGAGGGAGAAAATTAACCGATACCAGGACTTAAAGTGGGAGGTAAAAAGGATTTGGAACTGCCATGAAGTCAAAGTGGTCCCGATTGTCATAAGCGCACTAGGTACTGTCTCAAACAGTTTCCAGAGATGGTTAAAGAAAATTGGCCCCTTCACGCTTTTTGGAACGCTTCAAAAGGCATGCTTGCTGGGAGCAGCAAGAACCCTCCGATACGTCCTGAATATCTGAGTCAATACGTACAATAGGGACGAGAGGGGACATCCTTGGCGGACCGAGCGCATGATGTTGAACGGTTCCGAAAAGTGACCGTTCACTCTCACTACAGAGCAGATGTCGCTGTGCATGGCAGCGATCCAGCCTCTGAAGACGGGCCCAAAGCCAGCCGCCCTCAGGACTGCCGTTAGGTAACGATGGTCGACCCTATCGAAGGCTTTCGACTGATCTAAATTGATCAAAGACCCACCCGTGCCAGGTTCCCTAGCTACCCTCTCTACGATGTATCGCATGAGGTGGAGGTTGTCGTGGATGGATCTGTCGGGAATGGCGCATGTCTGTGCCTCTCCCACCAGACCACCAACGACAAGCGCCAACCTCTTTGCTAGCACCTTGGCCAAAATCTTGAACTCTGTGTTTAGCAGAGTTATGGGCCTAAAATTATCTATGTTATCCCCCTTGTTCGGATCCTTTCTCAGCAGCGCCACCGCTCCTCGGCTCACAGAGCTGGTAATTCTCCCGTTCTGTTGCCAGTTGCAGTAGACGTCCGCCAAGAGGCCTCCGAACAAGTTTGGCATTTGTACGTAAAGTTCATAGGGCAGACCATTCAAACCAGGCGATTTACCCCTTGTGCAACTAGTCATTGCATCCCGTACTTCAGCGGTTGTTATCGGCCTTTCGCAACACTCCGCCTCAGTGGCCGAAAGCCGCGTCAGTCCGTCGAGGTAGACACTAAAGTCCATCCCTCGATCCGGCCCGCCACTGCCCCCGAACAGTTGAGCGAAGTGTCGCTGAAAAGCTTCACACATTTGCCCGGGATCGAGTAGCATGCGCCCGTCGTGGTCCACCAAAGACCGGATCGTGGCTTTGTTGCCACGACGCGCCTCCGCCACTCGGGCCCATTGAACGGCTTTCGTCCCCTCGTGTCTGAGAGCACGCACCCTAGCTCTGACAATGCAGCCTTCGTGCTTTGCATTGAAGAATTGGTCAAGGGCCAATTTCGCCGCAAGTACGTCTGTCGCGATGCCTCTGCTAAGCGCCTCATCTAATTTTCTAAATAATTCTCCCTCTGCTCTATTTTTCTCTATTGCTAAAGTCTTACTAAACCTAATGGACTCTATTCTAATTGCTCTTTTCAGAGCAAACCACCACTTGTTGTTGACGATGGCCCCCGTCAACGCCCGCTTAACTAGTTCGCTAATCCGGTCTCTGTAGGCCTTGCGCGCTGGTAAGGACGCGTTTAGCTTCCAGTAGCCGGGTCCTCGTCTATGAAGCCTATCTAAGTCAAGCACACAGGTCACGAATTTGTGGTCCGTGTAGCTGACTATCTTGAATTGTGGACAGCCTATGCTAGACCTATCTATTTCCCTACAAAATACTCTATCTAGATATGATCTGGATGACCCTATGCGGTTTGTCCAAGTCCACATTGGTACATTCGGGAAATCTATTCGGTACCTGTCAGACAGTTCAAAACGTCTGAGCAGGTTGGTGAGACTCTTGCACCCTCCTTCCCTATCCACTAATCCCACACAATCCCAGCGTGCATCTAAGATCCCGTTCCAGTCGCCCACTAACACTAAAGAGCGGAGGGTTCCAAGAAAGGTCTCAAGACGCCGGAAGAAATCAGGCCGCCCTGCTCCTGTCGGGACATAGACGGCCACTAACCTGAAAGCTTGCCCGTCTCCGCTGGTCACGTCCAGCACCACCAACTTACCTTCTGGGTCCAGGAAGATGGCCCGTATGGCAAGATCCAAACCTCTCCGAAAAATCACAGCAACTCCTCCCCCCGATCCCGGACGGCTGGGAGATGCGTACACATCGTAGCCGCCGAAGATCGGTGCGAAAGCCTGTGCTTCGGAGATTCTGGTCTCGCTGATAGCCACTACATCTATGTTTAGTGACCTGAGGTCGTTGAGCAGGTGGCCCTGCTTCCATGACGACCCCAAGCCACGCGCATTTATGCTGCCTATTCTGAGTGAGGTCATGTTGAAAAGGAGTGGAAAAGATGGGAAAGACCACTTACCTTACTTCTCGTAGGGGAAGGACGGCTTTTCCATCCTTTTCACTGCTTGTGGCCTCCTCAGGAAGGATATCCTTATAAATCCTCCTGGAGAGTGCTTGTCGGAAGTCTCCGATCTCTTTGGGGAATTTTTGTTTTAGTGTCATGTAGGTTTTCTGTATGATGCGAGTGATTTGTATGTGTGGAGGTGGTGTGAATTTTAGGGTTGTTGTGTAGTCTTTTTCTGTGATGCTGGTGTTGTGTTGGATGTAGTGTAATAATTGCTTGTTGTTCAAATTTAATGCTGTGTAGTGTGTATCGTTTTGGTTGTTTTGTTTTGTTTGCGTTTGTTGTGGGTTTGTTTCTGTTTCGCATTTTGGTGACTTTTGTGGTGTAGGTGATGGTGGTGTTGGAGTTAATGATGGTGATGGTGTTGGTATTTGGGTTGATGGGGTTGGTGATGCTGGTGTGGATGGTGGCATATCTGTCCTAACTTTTTTGTTTCTTAGTCTATTTGTTTCCCTCTGTATTTTGTTTTTGGAGGGGGAAGGAAGAGAATTTTTTCTTTTTTGGTTTCTTTTTTTTTTCCGGATATCGTTTCCCCACTCCTCGTCGTCACAATCTGTCTCCAGTTGTGATAGGCCGGGGAGTGGAAAATCCTCCACAGCCGTTAGTTTTGGTTGTGGTGTGGTGGATGGTGTAGGCGCTGGTGCTAGTTCTGAAGCGTTGGGTGGTGGTGGTGTTGGTTTTGATGGTGGTGGTAGTGGTGTTGGTTTTGCTACTGTTGCTGGGGTTGTTGCTGTTATAGTTGCTTCTGTTGTTGCTGCTACAGTTGTTGCTGCCATCTCTGCTACTGGTGGTGTTGAAGGTTGTGTCACTGGGGTGGGTAGGAGAGGTGGCCTCAACCTTTTAGCCTTAGGGCAGAAAGCCCTTAGGTGGGTTCCTTCACCACAAACGACACACCTAGGTCTTCTGCCCTCGACAATTACCGTGAGGTGGCTGCCGTCAGTGAGGTCTATTACCTCTGGGATCTCCTCAAAGCTTTTTTGGTCCGCTTGGATCAGGAGCTCCATCCCAGATCCGGACCAGTTTTCCTGCTTTTCTTTTGCTACTGCTATTATTTTCGTGTTGGCTTCGATGCCGGCGAGGACAGCCGCTATTAGCCAGGGAATTTCGATGGCCGGTGGAACGTGGGTCACCCTGATCTTTACGAGTCTCTGGCCACAATAGCTTGGGACGAGTGTGAGGTCGTCACTTTTTAATGGGGCCATGGAGTGTTCTCTAGCCTCCTCTGGTGTTTCAAAGAACACATCCACGGTTCCATACTTTTGCCCACGTCTGATGTGGGTTTTTCTTGCCCACACATGTCCCAAAGCTTTTGGGATTTGGGACTCGGATGCCCGTTCAACTCGGTGCGATTTTACATTTATTGTTCTATACGACACGGTTCACAGGCGCCGATGCTCCATTTTATTAGGTGTGTGTGTGGGGGGGGGAGTGAGGCTGACCCTGTACCCATCTTTCTTTACCATTTGTTTGGCATTTTCTAAATCTTCTTGAGTTACCGTGAACGCTTCGAATTGTTTTGCTACGATGGCGAAACTGAGGGTCGGTTTTATAATGTCATTGTTGTTGTTGTTGCTATCGTTATTTGTGTTAATCTTAATTTTTGTTTCAGTTGTGGTGGTGGTGACGTCATTCGTCTTTGGTGCGGAAGAGTCCATTTTGCTTGATTTCATTTCGACATCACGACTTAATTTATTTTTTTCTTCTTTTGTTTCTGTTGTCGCGGTGGTGGTGGGGGTGGTGGTTGTCGCGGTGGTGGTGGTGGAGGCTTTAACACCTGCAGTCATTGGTAATGGCGGGAAATGAATGTCTGCCTGAGACAATTTAAAAATATTGCTACTGCTTATATTTTTTTTGTGTTGGCAAACGTAGTAACATTTACAATGGTGGTGTCGATGTGAGGAGTTAATTTGTGAGGAAGGCTTTCAGCTGTTTGGTGCAGAGGTGAATTAGCCATTTCTTTTCAAAGAAATTTTTTGATAATAATAAAAGTTTAAATTTTCGGCACAAGGCCCCAATCTTTTTGGGTGTCCTTTTCGGAAAACAATGTATGTGCGCTTATAAACAGTTAACAATAAAATTTTCCATAAGTGACAATTTTTAACAACCGGAAATAACAAACCTTTGCGGAGCTCACGATGATACGATTTACTACGTAGGTCGCCAATAATAATAATAATAATAATAATAATAATAATAATAATAATAATAATAATAATAATAATGATTTCTTTATTAACCACAAGGGTTTACATAAAGTAGACATTAAGGACAGTGCAGGACAATGTAGGACGGTACAAATGGGCATTTCTGCGTGTAAAAAACAAAAACAGAGGATGTAACAAAAAATAACAATGAAAAATTCCCCAATAGGGGGGAGACTTCGGAGGGACATTTGTGGAGAAAGCCCAGTAAAAAGCCAAAATGACCCTGACCACCAAGGCAAGTGCCCTCTCCCAGTTTTCCACCTTTAAGTTACAGATATATACTCAGAGTAGGCCCATTCACTCGGGCCATTCTTGCTTCTCTCACCTATCTTTCAACAAAATGCTGGGAAGAGAGCACTTCCCTCTCTACTCTGATTTTCCTTTTCAAATGAAATTTGAAAAAGTCAATCAGAGCATCACCGAAGAGGTAAGTGCTCGTCTTCAGCCCTTTCAAACGTGTCCACCATACTATCTCTTTCGCCATGGCCACCAGACAGATAAAAACTGCCTGCCCTTCCCGGCTAAAGGAGGAGGGCGGGGAAATCCTCACGATGGACTCAGATGATAGCCGGATCCGTCCTAAACGCGACAGCAGGTGTTCGACATAAACCCACAAGTCAGCAATTTTCGGACACTGGACGAGTGCGTGCAGGACGGTTTCGTCGCCCTGCGCGCATCTCGGACATGCCCGGCTGACGGCACATCCATGCCTGTAGAGTTTATCCCGAACTGGCAAGGCTCCTCGGTAGCACTGCCAGGCCAGAGATTTCTGGAAGTTGTCCATAGGCCCCGGCCCGAAAGTTCTTCCGAAGAGATTGGCTAGTTGATTTTCGTCGACGCCTAGAGTTTCCCCAAGTACGTCGTCGCTCTTCGCCTCCACTAATCCTTTATAGAACGCCGAGGTGGAGTTTCCACCGATCACATTGCCCGATTGGTCGAGGGCTGTGAGCGCCTGAAGACATTCCAGTCTCCAGGCGCTCCCTCTCGGTCTTCGCTTGACCCAGGACTGCAGCTCCGTCAAGGAAACGAGCTGGGGAAATACGCGCCTAGCAAACGGCGACCACACCTGATCACCGTCGAGGAAGAGGTGGAGATGTCGTAGCCTGAGCGCGTGCCTGCGCATCATCAGCCACGGCATGCCCAGCCCTCCACGTAGCGGGTGTTGACAACAGATGGACCGCCTGACCATCGGAGCACGTCCCTTCCACACAAAGCGAAAGAGCAAACGCTCCAGCGCAGTCAGGCGAGGCTTAGGACAAGGTACGACGGTCAGGCGGTAGCAGATGACAGACGCGATGTACGCGTTAGCCACCTCCGCTCGACCTTTCAGGGATAGCTTCCTCTCCGCCCATTTCTGGGTGAGAGAAGCCACCCTGCTCGTCACCTCGTCCCAGTTTTTGTCCGTCTGGAGGTCCGGACTGAACCAGACCCCTAGCAATTTAACCGGTCCGTCCGTCCAGCGCCCGACGACGCTGTTGGACGGCATGGACCTGCCTCTCCAGGTGCCGAGCTGCAGGCCCACTGACTTTTCCTGGTTGATCATTGCTCCTGTCACCGCTTCGTATTCTCTTAGTGTAGTGCCGATCGCCTCGATGTGTTTGGCGTTCGACACCACTACGATGACATCGTCCGCATATGCTGACACGGATCTTCCGCATCCTAGTTCGCGCGGGACTCCCCTCAACGTCTCCAGTTTGTGCAGTAATGGCTCGAGAGTCAATACGTACAAGAGGGACGAGAGGGGACATCCTTGGCGGACCGAGCGCATGATGTTGAACGGTTCTGACAGGTGACCGTTCACTCTCACCACAGAGCAGATGTCGCTGTGCATGGCAGCGATCCAGCCTCTGAAGACGGGCCCAAAGCCAGCCGCGCTCAGGTCGGCCGCTAGGTAACGATGGTCGACCCTATCGAAAGCTTTCGACTGATCTAAATTGATCAAGGACCCACCCGTGCCAGGTTCCTTAGCTACCCTCTCTACGATGTATCGCATGAGGTGGAGGTTGTCGTGGATGGATCTGTCGGGAATGGCGCATGTCTGCGCCTCTCCCACCAGACCACCAACGACAAGCGCCAACCTCTTTGCTAGCACCTTGGCCAAAATCTTGAACTCTGTGTTTAGCAGAGTTATGGGCCGGAAATTGTCTATGTTATCCCCCTTGTTCGGATCCTTTCTCAGCAGTTCCACCGCTCCTCGGCTCACAGAACTGGGAATTCTCCCGTTCTGTTGCCAGTTGCAGTAGACGTCCGCCAAGAGGCCTCCGAACAAGTCTGGCATCTGTACGTAAAGTTCATAGGGCAGACCATCCAAACCAGGCGATTTACCCCTTGTGCAGCCAGTCATTGCCTCCCTTACTTCAGCGGCTGTTATCGGCTTTTCGCAACACTTCGCCTCAGTGGCCGAGAGCCGCGGCAGTCCGTCGAGGTAGACACTAAAGTCCATCCCTCTACCCGGCCCACCGCTGCCCCCGAACAGCTGAGCGAAGTGTCGCTGAAAAGCTTCACACATTTGCCCGGGATCGAGTAGCATGCGCCCGTCGTGGTCCACCAAAGACCGGATCGTGGCTTTGTTGCCACGACGCGCCTCCGCCACTCGGGCCCATTGAACGGCTTTCGTCCCCTCGTGTCTGAGAGCACGCACCCTAGCTCTGACAACGCAGCCTTCGTGCTTTGCATTGAAGAATTGGTCAAGGGCCAATTTTGCCGCAAGCACGTCGGTCGCAATGCCTTTGCTAAGCGCCTCGTCTAATTTTCTAACTAGTTCTCCCTCTGCTCTATTTTTCTCTATTGCTAAAGCCTTACTAAACCTAATCGATTCTATTCTAATCGCTCTTTTCGGAGCAAACCACCACTTGTTGTTGACGATGGCCCCCGTCAACGCCCGCTTAACTAGTTCGCTAATCCGGTCTCTGTAGGCCTTGCGCGCTGGTAAGGACGCGTTTAGCTTCCAGTAGCCGGGTCCTCGTCTATGAAGCCTATCTAAGTCAAGCACACAGGTCACGAATTTGTGGTCCGTGTAGCTGACTATCTTGAATTGTGGACAGCCTATGCTAGACCTATCTATTTCCCTACAAAATACTCTATCTAGATATGATCTGGATGACCCGATGCGGTTTGTCCAAGTCCACATTGGCACATTCGGGAAATCCAATCGGTACCTGTCAGACAGTTCAAAACGCCTGAGCAGGTTGGTGAGGCTCTTGCACCCTCCACCCCTATCCGCTAATCCCACACAGTCCCAGCGTGCATCTAAGATCCTGTTCCAGTCGCCCACTAACACTAAAGAGCGGGACGTTCCAAGAAAGGTCTCCAGACGCCGGAAGAAATCAGGCCGCCCTGCTCCTGTCGGGGAATAGACGGCCACTAGCCTGAAAGCTTGCCCGTCTCCGCTGATCACGTCCAGCACCACCAGCTTACCCTCTGGGTCCAGGAATATGGCCCGTATGGCGAGATCCAAACCTCTCCGAAAAAGCACAGCAACTCCTCCACCCGATCCAGGACGGCTGGGAGATGCGTACACATCGTAGCCGCCGAAGATCGGTGCGAAGGCCCGTGCTTCGGAGAATCTGGTCTCGCTGATGGCCACTACATCTATGTTTAGTGACCTGAGGTCGTTGAGCAGGTGACCCTGCTTCCATGACGACCCCAAGCCACGCGCATTTATGCTGCCTATTCTGAGTGAGGTCATGTTTAAAATAGAGTGGAAAAGATGGGAAAGACCACTTACCGTACTTTTGGTAGAGGAGGGATGGTTTTTACATCCCTTTTCACTTGATCGTCTGGTGAAGGGACCGTTGAATCGTCCCTTCGGCTGGTCGTCGGCTCTTCTAAGAGAATGTCTGAGTATACTCTTCGATTGATGGTTCCTCCTAGGTCCCTGAAATCACCAACTGCGTTGGGGAATTTCGTTTTAATGTTTGTGTATTGTTTCTGTGCTATTTTTAGCAGTCTTATGTTAGTTGGCATTTTGATTGGTGCTGGTATTATGTAGTCCTGTTGTGAAATGTCTGTGTGTTCAATTATGTAAGTCATTAGTTTCTTGTTGTGTGTATTTATTGCTGTGCATTTGTTTTTCTGGGGGTGGGGTGTGGTTCTGCTATTTTCTTGTCGTTGTTGCTGGGTGTGTGTGTTTTGTTGTTGTGTTTGCGATGTTGGTGCTTGTGGTGGTGGTGTTGAAGGTGTTGTTGGCGGTGGGGTTGTCGCCGGTGGTGATGGTGGTGCTAGTGTGGGTGGTGATGGTGTTGGTGTTGTTGCTGCTGTGGGTCTCTTTGCAGTAGACTTTACCCTTTTCTCATTTCTTTCCTCCCTTTTCAAAGGCGACGATGCGCTGCTTCTGCGTTTGTGCCTTCTTACGACCTTTTGCCATCCCTCTCCCACCTCACACTCCATGTCTGATTCTGTGAGGTCGGGGAGGGGTACCAGATCCACTCTTTCACTTGTTGTTGTTGGTGATGTTTGCACTGGAGTCTCTGTTGCAGCTGCATTTGGTATTGCTGTTGTTGTTGTTAATATTTCCACTGCTGCTGCTGTTTTTGATTTCCGTGGAGTGGGTATGGGTGCCACGAGCCTATCGTTCCTGGTTGCCGCTTGTCCAGTTGCTGGTAGCCGTGGAGCCGGATTCGGAAGGAGGGGGGTTTTCTCCTTTCTCAGGGTCTTCTCGTTGCAGAAGGCCCTGAGGTGAGTCTTCGATCCACAGCGAAAGCATTTCGGGCGTTTGCCCTCAACACTTATGGGTAGTTGAGTGCCGTTATCGAAGTCTATCACATCCGGGATAGCTTCGATGCACTCCTGGTTGGTTTGGATTAGCATCTCAATGGAGGAGCCGACCCAATCTTCTCTTACTTTTTTCTGTACTTGCAGTACAGTTGTTTTGTCCTCGATTCCGACGAGGACAGACGCGGCCAGCCAAGAAGGGGTCATTCCGGGGGGGACGTGGGTCAGTTTGACCCTCACAATTTTTTGCCCGCAGTAGGAGGGCACCAACACCATTTCCTCGCTCCTTAGGGTCACTACTGATTGGGCCTTTGCCTCCTGGGGTGTGGAAAAAAGTACGTCTACGGTGGCATATTTTTTGCCTCGGGTGATGTGCGTTTTCCGCTGCCACACAGACCCCCAAGGCTTTTCGTATTTGGGCCTCTGTGGCTCTTTCCACCCTACGGGATTTTGTACTTACTGTACGGTACGTGACCGTACAGTGCTCTTGGGTTTCGAAAAATGTTTCCGCTGCCTTGCAGATTGCTCGGTGTCCGTTCTTTGTCACCATCTTCTAAGCTTCCTCTAATTCCTCATTTGTTATGAGGATTGTTTCCAAGTTTTTCGCAATACCTGCAAATGAGATTGGTTTTTCTCTGCTGTTGTTGTTGTCGTCAGAGCTGCTGGTACTTTTGTTGTTGCTGCAGGTACTACGACTACTGCCTCCGCCGCTGTTGCTGTGGTTGTTGTTGGTGTTGCTGCTGCTAATGCTGTTGTTGTTTATGCTGCTGGTGATGCTGTTGCGGCTGCTACTGTTGTTTTCATTGTCACTGTTGCTGTTGTTATTACGGCTGCTACTGCTATTATTCCTGACGTCAGACGAATGAACTGGGTTTTCGTATTTCCCGCACACCTGTTTCGTCGCTGTCGTCGTCGTCGTGGAGAAACCTTGCACGCTTTGCACGAGACTTTTCTTTTCTTTCGTCACTTGCGAAAGAGAAGGGAGGGAGAGAGACACATTTAAAGAAGGGAGGGAGAGAGACAATCTTCTCTCTGCTGTAGTGATGATTGAGGAAGAAGAAGACGGAATGAGTGGGAGTGACGTATGAAATTTCTTTTTCGTAGCCATGTTGTTTTTTTGTTTAAAATGAAATTTTGGGTACAAAACCCCAATAACTGGTTATTTAACCCCGAAGGGCCAAATAACGGACAGAAAGACCCCTCTCACGAGGAGGAGGGTGTCTTTATCAACAATTTGGTTCAAGTTTTAAACAATTTACAATTGTTTTAACGGTTAAAAATTACTATACCTTACAGAGCCGAGCCTCCGTCAACCATGGCATTCAATAATAATAATAATAATGATTTCATTTATTAGCCACAAGGGCCGACATGTAGGGGACAATACAGAGACAGGGACAGTGGTGTCGAGTAAAAGTGCACAATGGCAAGACTAACTTAACAATGAAAATATAAAATATAAAATAAACTATGCAAAATATAACAAAATAAATTCCCCGATAGGGGGTGGACGACCCTGGGGTGATTCGGGTACCCCACCAATCCTGAACCACCCTGCGCTTCTAGGGCACACAGGAGAGCACCTCTCTCCTCAAGTTATCTAGCCTATAGGCGCATGGTCAGAGTAGGCCCATTCACACGAGCCATTCTCGCCACATTCACCCACCTTTTAGGAAATGTACTGGGGGGCTGCACTTCTCTCTCCACCCTCACCCTCCTTTCCAGGTGAAACTTGAAGAAGTTGATGAGGGATTGGCCGAAGAGAAAAGTGTCTGTCTTTAGTCCTTTCAACCTGGTCCACCATATAATCTCTTTCGCAACTGCCACCAGACAGAGGAAAATGTCCTGCTCTTCCTGACCTAAGGAAGGTGGCGGCTCGATCTTCACTATGGACTCGGCCGATAACTGGATTCGTTCCACACGCGACAGTATCTGTTCGACATAACTCCACAAGTCAGTAATGCACGGACATTGGACAAGTGCGTGCAGAACGGTTTCGTCGTTCTGTGCGCATCTTGGGCAGGTCCGTCTGATAGCACTTCCGTGCCTGTAGAGTTTATCCCGAACCGGCAGTGCCCCCCGGTAGCACTGCCAAGCGAGGGATTTCTGGAAATTGTCCATCGTCCCCGGCTCAAAAGTCCTCCGGTACAGACTGGTCAGTTCGACTTCGTCGAGGCCCAAAGCTTCTCCGAGTGCGTCATCGCACTTGCCCACCACTAGTCCTCTATAGAACTCGAGAGTGGAAGTTCCACTGATCGCATTGCCCGCTTGGTAGAGGGCAGTGAGTGCCTGGCAACATTCCAGGTGCCAGTCACCCAGTCTCGGTCTCTTCTTGACCCAGGACTGCAGCTCAGTCAAAGAAATGAGCTGCGGAAAGGCCCGTCTGATAAACGGCGACCACACCTGTTCACCATCGAGGCAGAATATCTGGAGATGTCGCAGCCTCAACGCATGTCTGCGCATCATTAGCCACGGCATGCCCAGCCCTCCGCGTAGAGGGTGCTGGCAGCAGATGGACCGCCTCACCAACGGAACTTGTCCCCTCCACAAGAATTTGAAGAGGAGCCGTTCCAACTTGACGAGGCGCGGACGGGGGCAAGGCACGACGGTTAGGCGGTAATAGATGATGGACGCGATGTACGCATTCGCCACCTCCGCGCGACCTTTCAGTGATAGCTTCCTCCCAGCCCATTTTTGGGTGAGACTGGCTACTCTGCTCGTTACCTCGTCCCAATTCTTTTCCACCTGGAGGCCTGGTCCGAACCAAACCCCGAGCAACTTTACTGGTCCGTCTGTCCAGTGCCCCACGACGCTGTTGGACGGCATGGGCTTGCCTCTCCAGGCAAGCCCACCGACTTTTCCGGGTTAAGTTTGGCTCCTGTCAACCTTTCATATTCCTTCAATAAGGTGCCGACCACCTCGATTTCTGAGGTGTTCGACACCATCACGGTGATGTCGTCCGCATAAGCCGACACCGCCTTTCCACGTCCCGGTTCGAGCGGGATGCCCTGCAACAGCTCCAGCTTCGCAGTAAAGGCTCGAGAGTCAATACGTACAGAAGGGAATAGAGAGCGCACCCTTGACGGACCGATCGGGAGAGCCGAAATGGTTCCGAGAGGTCGCCATTAACCTTGACCACCGAGCGTGTGCCGCTGTGCATTGCAACGATCCAGCTTCTAAAGACTGGGCCGAAGCCAGCTGCTTTGAGGACAAACTCCAGATACCGATGGTCGACCCTATCGAATGCTTTCGATTGATCTAAATTGATCAGTTCCCCACCGAAGCCAGGTTTACAACCTACCCTCTCTATGATGTATCGCATGAGGCGGAGGTTGTCGTGTATGGACCTGGCTGGGATTGCGCAAGTTTGCGCCTCCCCAACCAAATCCTCGACGACAAGCGCCAATCTCTTTGCTAACACCTTGGCCAAAATCTTAAACTCTTGTTGAGCAGAGTTATGGGCCTGAAGTTGTCTAATGTATCCCTCTTGTTCTCGTCTTTCCTTATCAGCGTCACCACTCCCCTGCACACAGAACTGGGAATACTCCCATTCTGCTGCCAGTTACAGTAGAGTGCTTCGAGGAGTTCGGAGAACAAGTCTGGCATATTTACGTAAAGCTCGTAGGGCAGGCCATCCAAGCCGGGTGACTTGCGCCTCATGCAGCCGACAAGGGCGTCCTGAATTTCGGCTGAAGTAATCGGCCTTTCGCAGCGCTCAGCGTCGACCGTCGAGATGCGCGGCAAGCCGTCAAGGTAGGGACTGAAATCCGCTACTCTTTCTGACTCGCCACTCTCCCCGAACAACCGAGCAAAGTGCTTGCGAAAGGCCTCACACATCCGCTTGGAATCGCTTATCTCGTGTCCGTCTCGGTCCGCCAAAGACCGAATTGTGGTTTTATTACCACGCTGCGCCTCCGCCACGCGGGCCCATCGAACAACTTTAGTTCCCTCGTTTCTCAGCGCACGCGCCTTAGCTCTGACAATGCAACCTTTGTGTTTGGCATTGAAGAAATGGTCTAATCCCATTCTCGCCGCTAGCACGTCAGTTGCGTTGCCACTACAAATAGCCTCGTCTAACTTATCTACCAGCTCCCCCTCCTTTCTATTTTTCTCTAACGCTAGTTTATTGCTGAACTCTATCGAAGTTACTCTAATCTCTCTTTTGAGAGCCCCTCACCATCTGTTGTTGATGATCCCCCCTGTCAACTTTTGCTCAACTAACTTATTGACTCGATCCCTGTAAGCCTTACGTGCCGGAAATGACATGTTCAGCTTCCAGTAACCCGGTCCTAACCTACGCGTTTTATTTAGGTCGACCGTACAGATCACAAATGTGTGATCTGAATAGGTGACTGTTTTAAAAAGTGGACAGCCCACACTATTTCTATCTATTTTCCTAATGAAGATTCTGTCTATATACGATCTAGATGACCCCATTCGGTTGGTCCATGTCCATACTGGCACATTGGGGAAATCTAGTCGATACCTGTCAGACAGTTGGAACTGGCTGAGTAGGTGCTTGAGGCTTTTGCACCCCCCGTTCCTATCGGCTACTCCCACACAATCCCAGCGTGCGTCTAAGATGCCATTCCAGACGTACCCAGAAAGGTCTCCAGGCGCCTAAAGAAGACAGGTCGTCCGGCCCCTGTAGGGGCGTAGGCGGCCAGCAGTCTAAAGGCACCACCTTCGCCACTGCTCACATCCAAGACCACCAACTTACCGTCCGGGTCCCGGAAGATCGACCTTACCTCGAGATCCAGTCCTTTCCTAAACAGCACTGCCACCCCACCCCCCATTTCCGGCCTGCTAACTGATGCGAAGATCTGATAGTCGTCGAAAATGGGGGCTAGTGCACGCGTGTCGGAAATTCTGGTCTCGCTTACGGCAATTACATCCATTTCCAGCGACCGGAGGTCGTTGAGCAGGCGACCCTGCTTCCAGAGTGACCCCAGGCCGCGAACATTTAAACTTCCTACTCTTAATATGGCCATATTGGTAAGCTAAGAGAGAGAGAGGGAAGGTTTACTTACCTCCCGGGTCTTATGAAGGTCGGGTGGTTCGACCTCCATGGTTGGTGGAGTTTCTTTTGGGAACCCCTTTAAAAGTCTTGATGTGGGTTTCACATTCGGGTTTCCCACGTCTTGAGGAAAGCTCTCTCGAATTTCTTTGAAGGAATTGAGTGACACTCGGACCAGAAGCAAATCTTCGGGCACGCAAAATGTGCTCATTTCAAAAATCTCCCCCTCTGTTTGAATGTCCTCGCTTCGCGCTAAGAGGGCCATCAGTTTATCGTTGGCCCTTCTGACAAGCACGAAGTTTTTAACATTTTGTTGGTGTGGTTTTATTTGTTTTCGTTTTGGTGAAGGTGGTGGCGATGGTTTTGGTGGTGTTGTTTCGGGTATGTCTATGTTTGTTGTAGGTGTGGTGTCTGCAATTTCAGGTATTTGTGTGTTTATTTGTACTTGTGTTTGTTTAGGTTGTTTGCGTTTCGGGGATTGTGGAGGTGGTGTCGATGTTGCTGATGGTGCTGATGTTATTGGGGAAGTGTCTGCGTTAGTGGTGTCTGTATTTTTTGTTGTGTGTGTTTTTGTGTTTTGTAGGGGCTTTTTTTTTTGTGAGTTTTCTCTGTTTTTTTGCACTTTTGGGTTTTCCTTCATCTTCGCTGCTGGAAGACAAAGGGTCTGTGTCTGTGAGTGTCTCTGTGTCTGTGTGTGCGTTTATTTTTTTTTCGTCTATGTATATAGTTGGGGGCGTAGGGGGAGTGGGAGAGCTTTCCTCGTTTTCTCCTTGGATTGGTTTTGGTGTTGGTAGTGATCCGGCTGCTTTTGATGTTGGTGTCCGTGTTTTTGTTGATGTTGTTTTTGGTGGTGGTGGTGGTGCAGCTTTCCGTGCTGACACTGGCGTTGGCAACAAAGGAGGTTTGCGACCCCCTGCATTTTTGCGCTGAGGGCAGAAGGCTTGAAGATGCGTGGCTTCCCCGCAAACGAAGCAGCGTGGCCTTCTTCCGTCAATCATTAGTTGGATTGTTGTCCCGTCCTGCAGGCAGGCAAAATCTGGGATGTTATTTATATCCTCCGGTTTCATTTGGAGAAGAATCTCCAAATCCATTCCGGACCAGTCTTCTCTCTCTGTCCTTTTGATGTCCAGGAGGGTGGTGTCTGTCCCCTCCTCGATTACGCATCCCATCAGCCACCATATGTTCATTCCTGGTGGGATGCTGGGAATGCGTACCTTCACTGTCCTTTTACCCATATAGGACGGATGCATGATAATGCGTTCTGTTCTGCAGGGGATCACCGAGTGCTTAATAGCGAGGGCCTCGGATTTGAAAAGTACCGAGATGGTACCGAACTGTTTGCCTCTTGCTTTGTACTCTATGTTACTTCCGATGTACTCCAAAGCAGCCTCTACCTCTGCTTGGCTCACAAGTTCCACTTTTCGTGTCTGCACCGAAATACATCGAAAGAGCACCGTCCTCCTTTGCATGGCCGCTATTGCCTCGTCCGGGATGGTCAGGTTTGCCCAGGACTTCTCCCGTTTAATTAGCTTCCACGCTTTAGCCAACTGTTCGTCTTTATCGCTAATATCAATATCGATATTCAATAAGCGTTTTGTTTTTGCTGCTGCTGCTGCAGCAAATGTGGTGTTTCTGATGCTCTTATTGTTGTTGTTGTCATTCTTGCTGTTGCCACCGCCATCCTTGTTTACATTGAAGCTGTCGGTGTTTTTGTCGTTATTGCTCTGAGTTGTTGTTGTTGTGGTGGTGGTGGTGGTGGCGGTGGTGGTGATGTCGTTTTCAGATGATACTGCTGCTATGCCAGAAGGTTGTGATGGTAGCTTTTTAGTTTTGCCTTCACATTCAGTAGAGTGGATGACAGGCATGACTGTAGCCGTCGTAGTCGTGGTGAAATCTGCAGTGGCTGCCTTTAAACTTTTGACCTGAACGTTGTTTACCGTTTCAAGGTCGAACATTTACATAATTTTCTTTTGGTGGGGAGGCGATTTTTTTCGAAGATTTTAAAAATAAATCTGAATATTCGGGCTTAAAGCCCGAATATTGAGAGGTATCCCTCTCTTTAAATCAAGATGTGTACCTTAAGTTTCGTTAATGACAAGAAAATACAAAAAAAAGACACTTTAAAACAGCTTAAAGCTACGAACCTTTTCCCCCGCAGACTTGTCTGTCTTCACACATGTGCGGCCAATAATAATAATAATAATAATAATAATAATAATATGGTATTAGTAAGTGTGGCGTCCTTGTGATGAAGTGGGGTAAATTGAGCAGACGCAACGGAATCCAGGTACAAACAGGTGAGATGATAAAAGAAATTGACACTGAAGAAGAATACAAGTATTTGGGTGTTCTGGAGGCTGATGACATCAAGAACAAAAAAAATGAAGGAATTGATAAGATCTGAATACATTCGGAGACTAAGGAGCTTATTAAAGTCACATCTGAACAGTAGGAATGCCATACGTGCAGTAAATTCCCGAGCTGTGTCTATTATTAGGTACAGTGTGGGAATTCTGAGATGGAATGTTGCTGAACAAAAAGAAATGGATAGGAAGACTAGGAAGCTATTGACTATCTACAACATGTTCCACAAGATGAGTGATGTCGATAGACTCTACTTAAGGAGATCTGAAGGTGGAAGAGGTCTTATCAGCATAGAGGACTGTGTTCAGATGGAGAAAAACAACCTACACAAATACGTGACTGATAGTAAGGAGCCAATGCTCAGAACTGTACAGAAGGAGGCGACAATAGGCCAGGTGATGTCCAAGGAGGAAATAACATCGAGGAGACATGCAGCCTTCAGGAAAAATCCCTTCATAGTACCTTCTTTGAGAAAACTGAATTTAGAGATACACAGACGTGGAACTGGTTGAAAAAAGGAGACCTTAAAAAGGCTACAGAAGGAATGCTAATGGCTGCGCAGGAGCAGGCCCTCAAAACGAAGTGGTTGAAATACCATATTTACAAGGAGGAGGCTAGCCCACTGTGCAGGATCTGTGGAGAGAGAGAGGAGACTGTGGCTCACATTGTATCCGAGTGTAAACACCTAGCCCAGACCCACTATAAGGGCTGGAGACATGATGTGATGGTCAGGGTGATCCACTGGCACCTGTGCAAAGTAAACAATTTACCACATTCTGAGAAATGGTATGAGCATAAGCCAGAGGCGGTGATAGAGAACGATCAGGTGAAGGTGCTGTAGGATTTTAGGATACAGACGGACAAGAAACTGGAACACATTAGACCTGACCTGGTGGTTGTGGATAAAGAAAAAAGATCGTGCCTGATTGTGGATGTGGCCTGCCCATTCGACACGAGAGTGCAAGAGAAGGAGAGGGAGAAAATTAACCGATACCAGGACTTAAAGTGGGAGGTAAAAAGGATTTGGAACTGCCATGAAGTCAAAGTGATCCCGATTGTCATAGGCGCACTAGGGACTATCTCCAAAAGTTTCCAGGGATGGTTAAAGAAAATCGGCCCCTTAACGCTTTTTGGAACGCTTCAAAAGGCATGCTTGCTGGGAACAGCAAGAACCCTCCGATACGTCCTGAATATCTGAGGCTGCAGGTAGTGGCTTGTTATTCATTCCAACAAACTTTCCAGTTAACTAACATCAATGACTGAGACTCAAGGAGTAATAACAATAATAATCATAATAATAATAATAATAATAATAATTGTTTCTACTTTAGGCACAAGGCCAGCAATTACCTAGTGCATTACTGGTACTTTATCTTATCGACCCCGTATAATAATAATAATAATAATAATAATAATAATAATACATAATGAACAAGAATAAGAAAAATCCTATAGATATCTAAGGATCAATGAAGGCCAAGACATTCTACACGCGAGTATGAATATAGAACCAGAAAGTAATGCTACCGGAGAGTATGTACTGATTTGAGGTCTGAGTTCAACTTAAAGAATAATCTATTGGCCATAAATGCGCTTGCAATTCCAGTTGCCACCTGTAGTTTCAATATCTTAAATTGGAACGTTAATGAAATAAAGATAAGGGGCACACAATCAGGAAAATTCTGACCTCTAATAAACATAATCCAAAATAGATGTAGATCGCATTTAATTCCCTAGGTGAAACGGAGACAGAGGAACGATTTATCTTGAGCTGTCATGCAAAATATCAACCATTTGACTTGAACAGTACCTTACAATCACAAATGACTCGATGCTTTCTCCAATACCTCTAAACGAGACTAGATTTCCTGGTTTTGAGAAAGTGCCAGAAGGCTGACTAGCTCGAATAGGACAACCATGACATTTGGCCTGAGATGTTAAAAGCTATAAATATAGAGCGTATTCTCTGACTGACTCGTGTGTGCAGGGTGTCCTGGATATCTGCAAATGGACCTAAGCAACTGCAATCTGGATTGATAATCCAATGTTCAAAAAGGCATTGAAAAGAGAATGCTTCAATTATAGAAGGGTCTCCTTGTTAAGCCACTCCGGTAATATCTATGATATGTGTCTGGCAAAGAAAGATAGGGAGGTAGTCGAGTCTAGGCTAGCTGATGAACAGTGTGGTGTTCGCCCCAGAGGCAACACAGCCTATCAAATATCCACAGGTCTTTGTGAATCATAGGAGTACTGCAAGGAGGTGTATTTTTTCTTTTCAGACCACGAAAAGCATACGACCACTTTCCTCGGGATTCTTCTTCGAGTGATCCTCAGATGTCTTCTGTATATTGAGGAATCTGATTTTGTTTGTTTGACATTTTAAATGAATAAACTTTAGTTTTTATGATAATCTTTTTACGCCAAAACACCAATACTGCAACGTACTGTACCCTGCCTTTCCAGCTGCCATTAACGAAATACAGCAATTAATTTCATCCGCCACTTCCTTCCTCTCATGACATTTACATATTAAGCCGATTATATAACCTCAGAACATATTAATCAATCTAAGATAATTGTATATTTGAAGCTTATATAGACGCTACATATGTTTTGTGCAACAATGTAAAAATATATTTAGTTCTTTTAAATTAAAACAAAAAAATCATAACGTTTCATCTCATCCCTTGGATAATGCAAAACATCTGTATCGCGTAAGTGTATGGATTAGTTATATTTACCAGACTGGTTGGAATTCTGTATCTTCGCTCTGGCCATTGATCATACTGTAAATAAAAAATAAAATGAATAATAAGACATATTTCCTAGTTATTTCATAGTTTCTATTGTATGCGACAAAATAAGATATTACTTCCTCATACAGAAGATTTCATAAATAAATGATTAAATAAATAAACAAATAGTAGAGTAAATGACAATAGTTATCCGAACTCGGAATAAAATATGAACTCTATCATCTCGTATTTTGTTATTTCAAATTGTTTTAAATATTATCTATAATATAAATATAATATCTAAAAATGCGTAGGCTAATAATTATCTATAAATGTAATCTACACACTGTTATTGTCCACAAGCATTATAGATATATTATAACTTTTTCTGGAACTAAAATGCAAAAATAATATCATTGTGTGTATAACATACTTTAGATGCTAATATCGGCAGATGTTCTGCAATTTTGGAAGGGTTGCTAATAGTACACGTGCATCTCCACAACTGACGCAGATTTTCTCTGGAAGTTTCTAAATAATCTGATATTTAACCTCATAACTTCGCCACATTTAGTATATTTATCATTCCTATTTCCGAAATCATTTAATTCAATTCCATTCCATAATTTTGGATAGAGCTTGGACAACCATATTATGCTTGAAGTAAATGCACACACACACACACACACACACACACATATATATATATATATATATAATTATATATATATATATATATATATATATATATATATATATATATATATATATATGTATATATATATAATATATATATATGTATGTATGTATGTGTGTGTGTGTGTGTCGGGTTCAGTCGTGGGAAACCACAGTAAGTAAGGTACTCAATACATAGTAGAGTATATACAATATTTAATACAGAGATGGCAACTACATGAATAGAGCTCTTTCATTCGAAGGAAACGTATTTCCTGATGATTTCCTTTGAAAAAAACAGTTCTAGTCCTGTACAAGCCATTTATATATTAAATATTATATATATATATATATAAAGAGTCTGAACCCCGACGGCAGAACTCAAGCCGTTTCAATACCTATTTCAGGATTCAGAAATAGCTGTCGGAACGGCTTGAGCTCTGCAGTCGTGGTTCTGACTCTTTTCCTATTCCCCACTCTACTACCCAAAGTATCGAGTACTCTGGTGCGTTATGGTCCACCTGGTTCCTTACCACACTTCCTTCGTTATATATATATATATATATATATATATATATATATATATTTGTTTACACTATTGGCAGAAGGCTACCAATTATGTCAGTGCATTACTGGTACTTTATTTTATCGACCCGGCAAGGATGAAAGGCAAAGTTAACCTCGACGGAATTTGAACAGAATAATACAATGTGTTTATAACCAATAAACATATATAAGACC
>OZ024740.1:383354191-383416691 GCA_964016885.1 Eledone cirrhosa | reverse complement strand
AATATTCTAAAACATTAATTAACACTAGCGATTAATTAAACACTTATAACACTAATACTTCTAAAGTAACACCACTAATTAATATAAACCAACTTTCCTAATTAAGAGAAGCAGTACAATTCACCTACTAAAATAACATGATATCACACACCAACCCCATCACCATCAGCCTTGCCACCAACACCACAAACAAACACAAACTACATGATCTCACAATGATCCTTTGAAACTACGCTAACCTCCTCGTCCAATATTCCAATACCTTGATTCACCTTTTCTCTAATATGCCTAATTCCGTTAAAACACGGAGTTTCCTTTCTCTCTCTCCTACACATAGCCATCCAACCACTATTCCCCTACACTCACAAGAAACCACACCATTTCCTGAAATAGCACAGACAGCAGACGGCTACACACCCTTCCATCAAATACCTCCTTCACAAGCTATAGGTATTTATATCTCTTCCCATTTGGTACACACACCCAAACGGATACTGACAGTCATATAAGCGTATGCACACACGCGCATAAACACACTCACATTATAAAGCCACCCAAACACACACTCTAATAACACTCACTCATACATAAACATGTAGACACACACCGACACAAGTACACATAAAGAAATTCAGTCACACACAATGTTCGTATTTAGAGTGGTGCTAAGCCGTCAAAGGATCAAATTCACGAATACAAGCGGCAGAAATGGGAATCCCCCGAAGAGCTTGTGTTAGAGTGTATAATGACAAATATATAGACAAAAACCAATCTGCGGGAAACCGAATGATAGAGCACTAGCAGGTTAGGTATAGAGCATAGAAAACCTCGGTTGGTCTCACTTGGGGATCCAGTCGCATCATGTGCACATGGAAGTATATGATAGGAATGTTTAGAAGGCATGTTTGTGGATCACAGCCCCTGTGATATAGATAATATGTAGGCAAAGTTAACAAAGGCACACAGACACACAAGTCTATCTATCTATCTATCTATCTATCTATCTATCTATCTATCTATCTATCTATCTATCTATCTATCTATCTATCTATCTATCTTTCTATATCTATCTATCTATCTATATATATATATCTATCTATCTAAATATCTATTTATCTATCTCTTTAAGTTCTATTCACACACGTGAGATCTGCTCCGAGAGACATAGGGACACCAGACTTGAATGGGACTAAATTGACCTCCATCTGCTAATTGTGGATAAAAGTATATGATTCGATGAGTGATATGATATAATGTTTGAATGACTTTCATCATATCGTCATTATGTTTGTCATTGAACTAACCCCTACTGATAATAGGAAAATAACTTTAATTCTCTAAGAATCATAGAAAATAAAATAAAAGAACAGTGCAATAAAATATCACATATTTCCACTCTACTAGTCCAGAAAACAAGCAAATCGTACATTCGCCTACAAGCAAATGTAAATAACACAAAGAAACACACTCACACAAACTTGTCTGTGGATATGTGTTTATGTTTAAAATATTTTCTATAAACTCACACACATATATGTGTGTGTGGTTAAGAATATATATATATTATTTTATTTATGCAACATATTTTCACGAGCGACATTCCTAGACATAAAGTCTACAGTGCCAGAAATTTCTATAAGATGCTTTCAAATATTTTCGAAGTTATTCAAAAATAACGATTTATTTGTTTGTTAGTTTACCCTCCATATATTAAATCCATTAATATTAATGTGCATTACATCTCATTCGTTTCTGTAATTTTATTTTGTATGGCAACTGAATGTTTGAATGAGTTCTAAATGAAGCGGCTCATTAGAAGCGGAATGGTAATATCATATGGATTAAGGGCTACAAGGGTGTTAGCATTGGCAGAAGAAATGGCCTTCAACATTGAATATATGTTATGGATTATCTATTTCTTTACCCCATGAGTGCATGTGTCAGCGGAGTTAATAGTAATATTTTTCTACCAAGGTTAAAAATAAATATTGAAATGTGTTGAATCGATCATTTCATACTCCTTGAATCGCCTTCCATTTTGAGATACATACCATTCAGAATACATCTCCGTTTATCCTTTCAGTTTGGGGGATGCAGTTACTAAGGAAATATGAAGATAGATTCGAATGCCACTAGGTAGTATGCAACACATTGATGTGCCTTTGTGACAGTGTAACAAATAAATATTTCAAGCATAATTTAACGAACAGTTCTTATGCATCTAGATACCGTTTCATTTCATTTACTTCTTCATAGTATTTTGTAAGACTCAACGCTCAACTTGCAAATTTTCACACTTCGAAAATAGGACTTCCATGATTAGTCAGAAAAAGGCTAACATTTCTCGTACTTATAAATAAACGTATACAGATATACAGGATATATAGCACGTAATTAGCCCCACAGTAAAATAAGTTTGCAACTGTTACGATCCATTTCGGTTTTGATTGGATAAAAACATTTGTCTTCATTAACGTCTCACGACTACTTTGTGATGCATGAATGGGTGTGTAAGATTCTGCACGTATGTGTGCATGTTACAAGTCGAAGAAAAACGGACAATGAATTTCAGGGCACAAAGGATTAATATTCTACAACAAAGGGTATTTTGGTGTGAGTGGAAAGGTTATCATAATGAGAAATTTGATGTGACAGAAATAGATTAATAAACGATAGATAAGATAAGGAGGTAAAGAAAAAAGGATACATGAATAGTGGGGAGACAGAGAGAGAGAGAGAGAGAAAGAGAGAGAGAGAGAGAGAGAGAGAGAGAGAGAGAGAGAGAGAGAGAGAGAGAGAGAGAGAGAGAGAGAGAGAGAGAGTGAATAATATGTGATATGATAGTGAGATGTTACCTCCGAATAGGGGATTCTGTTGCATAGGAAAACAAGCAGGGATGAAAAGTAATAGATACCAACATCTATAGAGTTATAAGAAATACTTTAGTATAAGTATTCAAAATGCTGTAAGTTGGTAAAGTTAACTAAGCGTCAGAGAAAGTAAATTGTGACATGTGTTTTGGTTTAGATCAAATTTTGTTTTATAAATTAAGTATAAGTTAATTCGATTACGCTGTGCCATCAATATGTTCCTGGAAGACAACTCACAGCATTACCTGCAACGGCTTCTCATAAAATAACTGATATGTTATTGGAACATTCCAAACACAAGCCAATGCATTGTGGAACAGAAAATTAACGAAGATGAATTTTAAATTTTAGAGGAACCTGGAAGAAATTAGTGATGAGTTTATATAATTGCATACTTTTTTCCTTTTTAAATCTTCATTCAACCCTTTTCAATTTAAATGGATTTGAAGAATGCAAACAGAATAATATTAGTATTTCATCATTTTCATCACAAAAGCTCTTCACAAAATTCCTCCAGATAAATAGGCTACATTTTGTTTATGTAAGGAATCAACATTTAATTTAATTCTGAGCAAACTAAGTACACATTTGGGACTTCTGACCTCACAAAAGGATTAAATTTACGTTGCTTTCGTTATATGATCATCTCTAATGTTAATGCCTTTAAAATGCGATCTATCACATCTCTCAACAATGCAGAAATGTAACGAACTACAAGATACTCTGAAGAATGTACCAAAAAATACATATTTGCTGTTGGTCTGTACATTATATGGGGCAGAATGAAACAGCTAATGCTATCTAGAATCTTTATGCGAAAATATGATGTGGATGTATGTGACATTCACTAGAACTAGATATATGGAAAAGTGTTGCTTAATAAAAATAAATACATAAACATCAAGTGTAAACATGATAGAGAATCGATGCTTGTAGGGGACTTAATCATGAAAGAGAATTAAATGCACATATGTTATACACATACACACACAAACATGTACAACAAACACACACACATTTATACTCACACTCACACTTAAACATATATAGGTGAGAGAGTGATGAGAGGGAGGAACGAATTAAGCGGAGAATAAGTGAGCCAGTGAGTGGGCCAAGATGTGAGTGAATATGTGAAAGGGAATAGTAATGGGAAAGTGTCTTATTATCTATTAAGAGCGGAAGTGATATAATGATAAAAGAAATACTTAATCATAGAAAACGATAACAGCATCTCTGGAAAAGAAGGAAAAGGAAAAAGAAATGGTAAAACAAAAGACAAAGATGAAAGCAGAAAAAATAAATATCTTCAGTAAAGATTAATAAGCAAAATGCAAAACGGAAGAAATCTAAATTGGAAATAAAGTCAAAACTAAAGCAATAAAGCAACATATTGATTGAAGCCTATTATTCAAAATGAAATCATTAATCCTATTCAAATAGTATTTCTTTTATGATATTGTAGGGGATATCACATTAATAAATTTAATTAGGTGTAATAGCGAATGTGTCTTCAGAGATGAGGAATGGTGTGTAGCAATTGCCGAGTATAACTTGAAATTTCATTGAATATAAACAAAACAGCAATTAAGGATTACTGGAAATAGAGAAGACATGTCCATATTCTTATTCATGTTAAAAATGGAGAGATGAAAATTGTTTCATATACAGACCACAGATAATATTTCTAAAAATGCCACATACTTCAGGCGACCAAAGAATACATTGTATTCGCCCCAGTGAGTAATGTTGTCGACCATGGGAGCATTAGAAGAAAATGTTGGTCTTGCTGGCATTCGTACTTTCAATGTATAGCTACAGGCAAACACATGAAGACAATTTCTCTAATTTCCTACTGAACGTGAAAGTGTATATTGATCTAGAGCATTGTAATATCCTACGTCAATGTGTCTCTTTGGTGAGAGGAAATAACAATTGCCACTGAAAGCTGCTCAATTTTCATTGACCGTCTATTCGGTTCTACAATCTTTTGTATGTATAATGTTTGGAATCAGCTTTCATGTTACCACAGACAGAAGCTTGCTCACAATGACATGCCGTCCAGCAATTATATGCCAGGTTTATAAGTGTATGCTTAGAAGCGGTTTCTTCCATACACGTATTTTGAAAACAGTCTTGCATTATTTATGTAACATATTAACAATTGCAATAATATAAATTTAATTATTAAATAATTACATAATTTACTAATGACAATTATGGCAGAAAAGGTAGGGCCATAGAGTAAAATATTTCAGCATTTCAGTGTCATTGGATAATGATCAAAACCCATCGAGCTAACAATTTTCTTTGAAACTTGAAACGGTTGTAATAAAAGACTATGGTCCTAAAAACGACAGCACTAAACTACCCCCATGTTTAGCTCTAAAAAAAGTAGATGTCATTATTACAGAATATACTTTTGTTGCGTATGCCTTATCTTGCAAGTACATTCGTCAATTTGTTATTCAATAGGGATCTAAACTATAATGAAGTAAGAAGCGCGGGACCGCGTACGTTTTATCATTTTTTTATCCCTTTAGTAAAATAAGTTGGATTACTTTGAATAAATAATGAATGAATATTCCATAATTTATCTAATACATTTCGTAGCTGTTCATTATCGGTGGATTAGCAGTATCGGTAGAGGGTGGGACGCCATGCTTTGACGCATAGAGTTACGGCCCTTGCCATTCTGAGTTCAAATCCCGCCGAGGTTAACTTTGCCTTTCATCCTTACAGGGTCGATAAAATAAAGTACCAGTAATACACTGGGTAATTGCTGGCCTTGTGCCAAAAGTAGAAATAATTATTACTTATTTAATGATTCACTTCTTTAAAATTTTCAAATGTCAACACTTCCGGTTAATGATCGTCTAAATAAATATTCATATATTTCTGTCACTAATTTTCTCCTAATGCAGTTTATATATAATATCGTCTTTTTTTAATGTATCATTGATTAAGTTACTGATTACATAAGACAGTGTAACGCAGTCTTCGTTCAATTTCTGTGTATATTGTCAATTACGATGCACATATTCTTGCGTATAATATCAATATACACACTACACATGCTAGTAGAAAACCACCCGAGGGGTGGTTTTTCTGCTAGCCTCTTTTAATTTTAGGTGCATTTGTATGCTATGATAAATCATTGAATTAAGTTTAATAGAAATACGTACATTATATCACAGGAAATATATTTTGTTTTTCATGTTAACCCAAGATGAAACGTTCCTTATAAATAGACACTGAAATCGAGACATTGATACGTTTCCCAAGCGTTTTAAAAAGATAACACAAAATATATGTTAGAAAAAAATGGAAACTATAGTTGGCACCTATTGCATATTTTCTCTCATAATTTCTCCGACGTGAGATATGAGTATATTTCGTTTTGAGTATAGGTGGCATGTATCAGATAGAGTGTTATGTAATTTGGTATCATAAATTGTAGTTTATTTTTCTTCAGCCAGGTTGCTTTCTCTAATGAAATGTTTTGTGGTAGCAAAATCCATTTGAATATAAGAAAACTAGTGTAACAGATGCAGCGGTATAATGTGAGAAGAAATTTAATATATTTATTTTAATTAAAACTTTTCGAAAGTAATAATATTTCATGTTTAGTACCGATACAGAGCCAATATTATGGTGTTAGAAAGCAGAATGAAGGCCATCGTAATAAAAATCTAGAAAGAGACTAGCTTTCTATAGGATAATAGCTATATGGTAAAGTGCAGTCAATAAGAACTAAATGTTAATAGACAACAATTTCCACTACTATTTAGATGAGTAAATCTTATGAAGGAAATCAATAAATGCAAACGTCAAAGCGTTGAAATAAACAAACACAAAGCAAAAAGAAAAACAACATTTGTGAAGATAAATCATACATAGCCTTTAACATTCGCAGGTCCTTATAAGAGACCCATAATCTCTTATATATATATATATACAAGCATTATTATTGAATAGTACATTAAATAAAGTACCAGTAATGCACTGGATAATTGCTGGCCTTGTGCCTAAAGTAGAAACAATTATTGAATAGTACATTATCCTGCTGACTTTTCTTTGAAACAAGGGAACGCATTTTATAGAGGTATGTTCTGTTTTCCTTGATAAATATTGGAGTAAAATTCAGAATGAATATATCACGTGTCTGTATTCAAATGCACATTTCGTTTAACGGGATAAAAATTTATAGGAATTCATTTCACATAATGTAGATCTTGCCTGTATTATTATTACGTTTGAAAAAAAATCATGGTGTATACACGTAACATTTCATGCGTTTGGAAAATAAGTTAGTAACAGAAAGACCTATATTAACCCAAATTGACGAATGTCACGATGCTGTAATGCAGAGAAGAAATATGTCTGTAAGAGATTATATCTATATTCGAGAAATAGCATTAAATATATAACTTTAACAGGGAAAACTGTCAGTTGATCTCGTGCAAATCTTATTTCAATACGTACATGCATATCTATATCTATACACACACACACACACACATATATATATATATATATATATATATATATATATAACGAAGGAAGTGTGGTAAGGAACCAGGTGGACCATAACGCACCAAAGTACTCAATACTTGAGGTAGTACGGTGGGTAATAGGAACCAGTAAGACCCCGACAGCTGAGCTCAAGCCGTTTCGACGGCTAATTCTGGACTAAATGAAAATTTATCCTGGTATTTAAATAGCCGATCTTCTCAAGGGGTAATTCCATATATGGTCAAAGTGATTGTCAAAAATCAGTAGTAATTCTGTGGTTGCAAATTAGTAGGGGAGATGGTGGCTAAACCTGCCAGTAGGAGAAAGAGGGGAGGGGGTGGAGTAGCCCCAATCAAGCGTTTGTAGTGCCAGCTACAGCTGGGCATGAGGTCAAAGAAGATACAGGGGAGGGGGAGGGGGAGGAAGTCGGAACGGTAGGTAGAACAATGGGGGGTAGAAATATATAGGAAAGAAAAAATACTGAAAAAAGCAAATAAGTGTAAAGAAAAACAAATGAGTGTAAAGAAAAAAGTAAAGTAAATTAAATTCTACGGCCTAGGTCTCTAGCTATTGTTAGTCTAGAATAAATAAATAAATAAAGAAAGAAAGAAGTAAAGAAAGAAATAAAGAAATAACGAAATAAGTAAAAGAACTAGGTGGGACGGATTAGGCGAGGACCCTTTTAAGAGGTATAAGTACGTAAATGATACGGTGACGGGTCAACAAAAGGGGCCAAAATACTAAAGAGACTACCACGAAATAAACAATAAAGGTTTCCATCCCGGGCACAATTCCAGCAACCACCCAGTGCAGCAAAGTGAACTAATACGAGATAATAATTCTGAGTCTCGGGACTAATAAATAAAAAATAATGTTTCTACATTTGGGACAATGCCATCAAATACCCCAGTACATGCTTTCTCTTGTCAACACCTTAAAGATGAAAAACGAAGTTGACCTGGTGGTATTTGAACTCAGAATGTAAAAGGACCAATGTTACAAAGCATGGTGGCTGACGCTCTACCGATGCTGCCAAACCACCACCCTTCAATAATGTTAAAATAATAAAACTAAAAACAAACAAATGCTAATTGTCCATGTCCACTACCCGCAACAGCAAATGCAATTACCAATAAAAGGAAATTCAAGCGAGTGGAACACAACCACATTCTAGAATAAGTATCAATATTTATTTGAGTAGCGGATTACTGGAATATTTGAAAAAATCAATCGTAACACATATTGTTACTGTTGAGAATTGGCTGGTTTTATAGAGTAACAGAAATGAATTCATTGAAATGAATGAGTAGTTAGATGAATACCGTTGCAACGAAGATGATAATAATAGCAGTAAACATTGTACAAGAATAACAAGAAAGAGGACGAAAAGGATAAACAAATAAGTCTTTGACTGGCAATACTCCAATGATTCAGGAATTCTAACGAGAGCTCAAAATATCGAAACTCTCTTCTGGATTGTTAGAGATCGATTAACTAAAACTCGATATTCATCTTTCCAAGCATGATGTTTAGAATCGACCAATGCTGGACTACATTGAAACAATAGGTAATAAGTACACTTATACAGACACAAATCGACACACACACACACGCACACACACGCACACACACGCACACATGCACACACAGAGACAAACACAAATATTCACGTATGTGTTTGAGTGCATATATAAGTATTCATTCCCATATTTCACCATATTGATCTGAAAGTATTTGTACACCATACATGTATAAACACACACATTCAATAGCACATGGCCATCACAGATGACTACCTTCCTTAGTTCATATGATGTTGCATATTGATTAAATTCATTTCTTATATCTATTCCACAAGGCGGAATCTATAATACAGGTGAAAGACCAATGAAGGTACATATAGTCCGTTTTAAAATGCTCGCACCAGTATTAAATAAGAACATTAAATATCAATGACGACTATCAGTATAAAACTGGGTAATTTCACGAAAGTAAATGCTTATAAACTACACACCCACATACTGATATCCATAGTCTGTCAATTTTAAAAGTGTAAGCTAGATGTTTATCAACGTAAATAATTCATTATGAAGTGAGCGGCTTTACAAAATATTTGTGAAATTTTAATATAAATCGTAATAAAATGAGATATGTAGCGTTTTAGTGTTAGAAGAAAAGGCGACACAAACAAGAGATGGGGAGTTTCCCTTCGTCAGCAGTTTACTACGGATAACGGATGTTTTGGCGCATTATAAACAGAACATCTATTCATAGCGCGCCCATAACATTTTATCTATCAATGAGGGAAAGAAGTGTTAGCGAAGAGAGAGAAAGACAGAAAAAAAAAGAAGAAAAAAAGGAAAACAAATTTCTTCTCCCTTTTTTTCTTTCTTTCTCTCTCTTCGCTATCACTTCTTTCCCTCGTGGCTTTTTGATATATAAAATGTTATAAGCATGTTATGGATAAATGTTCTGTCTATAATGCGTCGAAACATCCAGGACCGAAGCAAAAAACTGACGAAGTGAAACTGTCCATTTCTTGTTTGTGTCACCTTACCTTCTAGCGCTCGTTATCAGTAACCACACAGCCTCGACTTCCTCAATCCATATATATATATATTTATATTGTTGGATAACATGCCAGGAACCATGACTAGTGAATTTCCATTAAGGTTTATTTGTTGCAAATACTCTATACATTTCGGTGACCAGGTTACGTAGAACCCTGGCGACACCATCGGGTGTATATTGAATAATAGTTACACAATAAAGGAATAATGGAGTACACAATTAGTGAGGGTATAAGGAGAGAAAATACAGAAAAAATATAGCAAACATTTGATTCTGAGGTGGCCTATGTGCTATGTGTTGTCAGTACAACTGACCACCTCCGTATAATTATGCTATAGACACGACATTATAAAGTTGTAATGGGTGTATTGATAATATACAACACTCTGTGATATATTGAATATCCACGAAATTCAACATTGATTTAAATATGAACATACAAGACAGAAACAGATGCAACGAAATCGAGGTATCAACAGGTGAGATGATAAAGGTAATCGACACTGAAGAGAGATACAAATATTTGGGTGATCTGGAGGCAGATGACACCATGAACAATAAAAAGACGGAAACACCTAGCCCAGACACACTATAAAGGCTACAGGCACGATATAATAGGAAAGGCGATTCACTGGCATTCATGCAAACTAAATAATTTATCAATTCCTGAGAAGTGGTATGAGCATAAGCCAAAGTCGGTCATAGAAAACGATCAAGTGAAGGAGCTATGTGATTTCAGGATACAGACAGACAAGAAATTAGAACACAATAGGCAGGACCTGGTGGATTTTCACAAGGAAAAAAGATCGTGGCTGAGTGTAGATGTAGCGTGCCCCTTTTACACAAAAGTGCAAGAAAAGGAGGAGAAAATTAACCGATACCAAGATTTAAAGTGCGAATCAAAATGGATTTGCGACTGCCATGAGATGAAGGTCGACCCGATTGTAATAGGAGCTATCTCGAATAGTTTTCAAGGATGGTTAAAGAACATTTTAGTCCAGCCCCCCCTTTGGAACACTTCAGAAGGCATATTTGCTGGGTACAGCAAGAAAACTCCGATACGTCCTGAATATCTAAGGTTTCATGTAGCGGCTTAATGTGAACAAACTTTCCAGTTAAATAACATCAACGACTGAGACTCCAAGGAAACATAATAATAATTGTTTCCACTTTTAGTACAGGGCCAGCAATTACCCAGTACGTTACTGGTGCTTTATTTCATCGACCCCCTAAGGATGAAAGGCAAATTTAACCTCGGCGGGATTTGAACTCAGACCGTAAAGGACCGCAACTCTATGCTGCAACGCATACGTCCGACCCTCTACCGATACTGCCAAATCACCGCACTCAGGAAAATAAATAATAATAATAATTATAATATCAATATTGCTTTGAGCAAATTATTAAAACGTTGATTTGTATGGATATCTAATTGATGCTGTTTAAATATAGGAATTACACGTTGCTACGAAAAAAAAGTAAACATTTTCTGCTTGGATTTTTCAGTTCACTAATCTAATATATATTTATGAAATGGGTGGTGGTTGAAATTCAGTTGTGCACGGTTAAATGGTAGTAGACGTGGTCGGACGGACATGAAAATTTACACACCTATGTAAAAAGTGCCAAGGAAGCAAACAAATCTCTTACTTGAAAAATGTGGTCCCTAGGGCCCCAAAACGGTCTATTTGCTATCGCTTCGGTGAGTTGTTTCCCCATGTTCTCTGCGTTCTTTCGCAGCGTTCTTTCGCTGTTAACATACAGTACCGTTTTATGAAATCGATTCTGCAGTACCATTTTACGAGATGCCAAACCGAAAACGGTCACTGTTTTCCACCAAAAGAAATAAAACCCTTAAAATGCGAAGAAGGGAGGCATGTTCTCCAGTACGTTTTTCCGATATCATTTTCATTTTAATTCTAATACATGTTAACCACTGCTAACAGTAAGTAGTATTTTTCAAAGTCAAATGAAAAGTTTAAAGAATACATGCATGTAAACTTAATGAATGGTATCTATAGGCCTTTGGGTTGCCAAGTTAATTCATTCAATTTTTTTTTAAATATTCATTGTAAACTTAATGAATGGGATCTATAAGCCGTTTAGTTGCCGAGTTAATTCATTCATTTTTTTTAAAATATTCATTGTCTTATTTAAAATAACATATCAAACACAACGTTATTTCGCTGTTAATAAACTGTTGCCTTCTACAGTACGTTTCATTTTCATTTTTCAAATACAGTTGCTCTTGATTAAATTTAAATACTTCTATAACGATCCTACAGTACCGTTTTATGAATTCGATTCTGCAGTAGAATTTTACGAAATGCCAAACCGAAAAAGGTCAGTTTTCTAACAAAAGAAATAAAACCCTTACATTGCGAACCCCCTGTTCTTATACTGGGGTTAGTTATTTCCCCCTCTTCTAATAAACGTCTAATATATAGAGGACCCTCTTGCTGACCAGAGCAATCAAAGTGTAAACTATCATACAAACCTTCATAATATGCATTTTAAAACTTGCATATCATCGACATTGCTATTTCGCTGTTAATAAATAACGCTTTTCACGTCGCTCCACTTCTCATTGTACTCCGTCCAGCCCCAAGTGCATATTTCTATATTCTTCCTGAAACTGCTTCTTTATAATACATTTTCAATAATATTTTTCAAATTATTAACTTAATAAAAAGTGGCCCCGGATGCAACCGGGCTCAGCTGCTAGTTTCCAATAAAATGAAAAGCTTTGTGATAATGTTAATGCCCGGATGTAAATGTTGTCTTCTACTTCAGCAAACTTAAGACAACATTCAAAAGAATGCAAAAGAAAGAATGCAAAAGAAGAAGAAGAAGAAGAAGAAGAAGAAGAATAAGAAGAAGAAGAAGAAGAAGAAGAAGAAGAAGAAGAAAAAGAAGAAGAAGAAGAAGAAGAAGTGAGAGTCAGAAAGAGAGAGAGAGAAACAGGTGACAGAGAGGAAAAAATAAACAATGGGATATCTAGAGCCTGCAGATGTAGAAAACACTTTCAATATACCAATATCAATAGAGAATACTGTATGGCATTGCAAATGGCATACAACTGGCCAGCTGCAGCGGTAGCACATGTGAAATCTAATGTGGATTACGCAAGTAGTTCAAATATATGATGGCTGCCAACTCGTTCTCGAGTACGGCCACTACTCTATATCCATGTAGGAGAACCCCTACCGATGCGCTGAACGAGTGTGGCTTTCTAGTCCAGCCAGCGACTTGAAAACTCTGGTACAAACACTACACTTGTGACAATTATTGACACCTAGTGCTGGGCCCATGGCACCATGTGACCCAAGGTGTCGTGTGAGATCACTACTCAACCTGCATACCCTTCCACAAACATCACAGACAATCATAATAATGTTGATAATTGCGATGATTATAAGATGAAGCTTTTTTTTTATTTTACAAAAATGAGGGACGAATTAAAAGGCGAATTAAACAGAATAAACACCCCTCAAATAACATAATATCATATTAATTGTTTCTACTTTTGGCACAAGGCCAGCAATTAACCAGTGCATTACTGGTACTTTATTTTATCGATCCCGTAGGATGAAAGGCAAAGTCAAACTCGGCGGGATTTGAACTCAGATCGTAAAGGGACGTAACTATGCTGGAAAGCATGGCGTCCGACCCTAATGAACGCATGATTGAGAAAATAGGGTGTTGTATAAATTGATAGCTAGATACATGCTAGTGTTTAGCGTTCTCACATGGTTACTGATAGAAATGTGACATGTTCACAGCTTAAAATACCCAAAGCGTGAATTATATATATTAATATAAACATACACTACTAGAAAACATGCTATGTTAGTGCTTCTGCTAAACTTGTATATCAATACATATATGTTTTATGTGACCAGAGTTAGTTGTATACTGTTACTGTATGGAATTGATTATATGTAATTATTTTTATCTAACGGGCCCCGTGGAAATTCCACAAAAGAAAAAGTTTAAGAGGAGCTAATTAAGAGACAGTCGTCTTGTTGTATATTATCTCATCTCTCATGTTGTCTAAGTCTACCTTACTCTAAGACGATATTCGTCACGTCTCTGTGCACATACACAATTCATTACAATAGTGTGTGTCTGTGGTGTATATATATATATGCATATGTATATATTTATATGAATTAGTATATAAATATAAACGTGCAAACACACATACACTCTCGCAAAACACATACACATACAGTTACACAAGTGTAGCTAATCTATAGCATTTTACCAGCCCCTTCCTTCCTCAATCTTTACGCGGATATATCTATATGTAATGATTATTTTGTTTAATGTGTCTATTTAGGAAAATGTACGAGTAGGTTAGTGTGTGTGTTATCACTTCTGTTTTCTGTTATATATATATATATATATATAAAATAAAGTTAAATAAAAGTCAAATGATTAAAATTTAGCTTCGTTTATTACTGCTATATATATTTCAGTGACAGCCATCTTTGGCTGTGACCTCTTCAGGCAGTTTGAATTAGTATGGTATAGACAAGTACATATGTTGTTTAGGTGTATAATATTGTCAATACTCTGATATGCCCAGTTCCTTGTTGGGTTGTTAATTCACTGAGGAACTGGAGTCATATATGACCTTTTGCCATTCCTCTCCCACCTCACACTCCATGTCTGATTCTGTGAGGTCGGGGAGGGGTACCAGCTCGACTCTTTCACTTGTTGATGTTGGTGATGTTTGAACTGGAGTCTCTGTTGCAGCTGCATTTGGTATTGCTGTTGTTGTTGTTAATATTTCCACTGCTGCTGCTGTTTTTGATTTCCGTGGCGTGGGTATGGGTGCCACGGACCTATCGTTCCTGGTTGCCGCTTGTCCTGTTGCTAGTAGCCGTGGAGCCGGTTTCGGAAGGAGGGGGGTTTTCTCCTTTCTCAGGGTCTTCTCGTTGCAGAAGGCCCTGAGATGAGTCTTCGATCCACAGCGAAAGCATTTCGGGCGTTTGCCCTCAACACTTATGGGCAGTTGAGTGCCGTTATCGAAGTCTATCACATCCGGGATAGCTTCGATGCACTCCTGGTTTGTTTGGATTAACATCTCAATGGAGGTGCCGACCTAATCTTCTCGTACTTTTTCTGTACTTGCAGTACAGTTGTTTTGTCCTCGATTCCGGCGAGGCCAGACGCGGCCAACCCGGGGCGTGGGGTGGGGTGGGTGGGGGTCAGTTTGACTCTAACAATTTTTTTGTCCGCAGTTGGGGTCACTAAGGATTGAGCCTTTGCCTCCTGGGATGTGGCAAAAAGCACGTCCACAGTGGCATATTTCTTGCCCCGGGTGATATGCGTTTTCCGCTGCCACAGAGACCCTAAAGCTTTTTGTATTTGAGTCTCTGTGGCTCTTTCAAACCTACGGGATTTTGTGCTTACTGTACGGTACCTGACCGTACAGTGCTGTTGGGTTTCGAACAGTTTTTCGGCTGCCTTGCAGATTGCTCGGTGTTTGGTTTTCGTCACCATCTTCTTTGCTTCCTGTAATTCCTCATTTGTTATAAGGATGGTTTCCAGGTTCTTTGCGATACCTGCAAACGAGATTGGTTTTCCTTTATTGTTGTTGTTGTCGTCAGAGCTGCTGTTACTTTTGTTGTTGCTGATGCTGTTGCGGCTGCTACTGTTGTATTCCTTGTTACTTTTGCTGCTGCTGCTGTTATTACTGCTCCTACTGCTATTATTCATGACGTCAGACGAATGAAATGGCTTTCCGTATTTACCGCACACATTTTTCGTCGTTGTCGTCGTCGTGTAGAAACGTTCCACGTTTTGCACGTGCTCTTGGAAACTATCAGAAACTATATTTTTCTTTACTGGTGTCGCTTGCGAAAGAGAAAGGAGGGAGAGAGACAATCTTCTCTCTGATGTAGTGACGATTGAAGAAGAAGAAGATGGAATGAGTGGGAGTGACTTGTGAAAATTCTTTTTGTAGCCATGTTTTTTTTTGTTTAAAATAAATATTGGGCACAAAACCTCAATAAGTGGTTATTTAACTCCGAAGGGCCAAATAACAGACAGAAAGACCCCTCTCACCAGGAGGAGGATGTTTTTGTCTACAATTTGGTTAAAGTTTTAAACAATTTACAATTGTTATAGCGGTTAAAAATTACTATACCTTACAGAGCCGAGCCTCCGTCAACCATGGCATTCAATAATAATAATAATAAAAACAATATAAAATAAAATAAGTAATGAAAATTTTAAAGTAATATATATATATAAATGATATATTTTGCAAATAAAAACAGATCAATCGACATATGGAAAGCATTTTCAAATACTCAGCTGTTAAAATAGCTTTTCAGATCAATTCAATGAGACTGACTATTGTTGAGTGCACGGATAGAAGGAGGGTGGGTACGCAGCACTATGCATGGTTAGCTAAGAGTGTGAACAATGAAGACTATTTTGTGAAGAAGAAAATGTTTCCTAATTGGAGTAGGTCTTCATAACAGTGTGTTTAACTTGCTAACGTAAATAAGCGATTTGAAGGAAATACAATTAAATGGAAGAGTAGTTTATGTACTCTATATACAGTATATATATAAATATATATATATATATATATATATGTGTGTGTGTGTATGTGTGTGTGTGTGTGTGTGTGTGTGTGTGTGTGTGTGTGTGTGTGTGTGTGTGTGTGTGTGTGTGTGTGTGTGTGTGTGTGTGTGTGTTCAGGTATTTATTTTTGCGTTTCTTTATGTATGCACATACACATACACACAGACACACAGACACATATATATATATATGATAAAACTACTTATGGATTTACTGTACAGCTTTACAGATTTCCATTCATGCATGGCTGGTTATATATATATATATTATATATATATATATATATATGTATATATATATATATATATATATATATATATATATATATATATATATATATATATATACACCACTTTAATTACGCGAAAAAGAATGTATGATATTAAATCAACTACTCTACATGCAACAATCAGTTTCTCTTCCTATATTTATAAATGATTGAATGCGAACAGCTGTAAGTATGCGTGTGTATGTGCTTGTGTTTGTGTGCTTCGATGTATACATGCAAAAATATACACTGACATACTTAGGTTCACACACAGACAGCAAAACACATTCACATATGTGTTTGTGTATATATATATATACATATATATATATATATATATATATATATATATATATATATATATATATATAGCTACATATTGTAATATAGCTACATATTGTAATACCCAAAGAAAGACTTCTCGCAATCGTAGGAAGACACATTTCTTAACTATTCCAAGAGTGAAACTGAAAACAGAGAAAAAATAGCTTCTATTTAGATCAAAACAATCACGGTAATACTGTTCTTGTTTTTGCTGCTGCTGCTGATGATGATGATGATGATCATGATTATAATGATGATGATAAGAAAGAAATATTTCAACAACAGAATAAACTATCCTGTAGTAACACACCTGCTATAAATTTTGCAGACATATTCACCATGAAAAAGTAAACAGATATTTCATTGATTTTAAAATTTAAACAATATACTGGCATAGAGAAACTAGTTAGATCGACATTTAGTAACGATGGTTATAATGGTGAGAAAAGTGTAAAGAGAAAATACGCAACAAAGGCAATAATGATAATAATCTAATAAAAACATAAGGTTGATTTATACCATGTATAATGAGATTTGCACTTAGATATTTAAGTTAGAAAATAAATGAAATATATAATTGACAGAGATTCGTTTTGCATCATTGTACTAGCTATCATCCAATATAATACAGCATTCTAACTGAGGGATAAAACTAAACATTTAGATCGAGGGAAACATCTATTAAATAGATTCCTTATTTTATTTGATCACCCTTGCAATAGTAAAAACAAGGCTAATCCCAGACGTATTCAACCTCAGAACATAACGCGGTGAGCTAACCCACTACACTGGTCGTTTTATAAAATAGTGAAATCAATAAGAGCAATTATCCTCATTATCTCATGTCTTCAGCTTTATAGCTTTATAAGAATTAAAGAGAGGGAGAGAGATAGAGAGTCAGTGTGAGGGGCAGGGAGATAACGAGAGATGTTACATTGTTAAGAATGACATAATTGACTTTCATACTGTGGAAACTTTGCTACTATTAAGATATAACATTTGAGACCTGATAACATAAACCTGTACGAGAGAAAGCTGTCAGAGAATGGCAAAGTGACAATACTATAGTATATACTTATTTCAAACCAACATGCAGATACAAAAATATTCGAAAGAATATAGTTATCAAGGACTACCAGCTAAAACGCCACCTTATCGTAATATTCACATAAAGAGATAATAATATATCTCGAGAACAAATGGAAAAAAAATATAAAAATACAAAAGACATTGAATATACATTTATCCATAATGGTAACCGGATAAATACCTTATAATAATTTATATGAGGATTTTACACTACGCACACTAAATTTATGGGCAACCTCACTCACAAACACATAAAATAAAAAAAAAACACCACTTTATATAATGCAGAGTTCTTTCTGAATGCTTTCAGTCGGGCAATAAATCACACAATTGTATAAACTTCACCGCAAAAGTAACTACCCTTATTGCCACGAATGTTCCATCATATATATAAAAACATGTGGATCAATCAAATAAAGCACCAGTAACACACTGGTGTAGATTTAATCGACCTGCCCCATCTCCTTGCGCCTCAATCAAAAACATTATTTTGATTATTACTGGAATGTCTTCAAGCGCTCACTGACGGCAGTCAATCGGGAAGCATGTTCGGTGGAAACTCGATCTTAGCCTTTTATAGAGGGTTAGTGGGAACGCAAAAACGTCGATACATTTGGGGAAAATCTGGGCGTTGAGGAAAATCAACTAGCCACATATTTCCAGTGGTCTTTTGTTCCAAGTCCCATGGGCAACTGCCAGAAATCTCTGGGCTGGTAATGCCAGTGAGGAGTTATGCCAGTTCGAGAGGCATAGAAGTGCCATTAGATGGGCCTGGCCGAGGTGCGCGCATGGCGATGTAACCGTTCTGCAAGCACTCATCGAGTGTCCGAGTATTGATGTGTATTGCTGTGTGTTTATGTCGAGCACCTGCTGTCATATGTAGTATGTATTAGACTATAAACTAAGTCCATTGTCAAGAGCACCCCGCCATCTTCATTTAGGGAAGGGCAGGTATATGGTGGTTATGGCAAAAGCGATCGTCTGGTGGACGCTTATGAAAGGGTTGAAAGCAGTCACTGTTATCACGATTTCGCAAAAAATAAATTAGAATTGTTGTCCTTAAATTTTGATCAAATTGAGTTTCCGTATAGCTCGATAATTTTTCAGAAGTGTAAGATAGACTTTTGAATCAAGGATACAATTGTTGGTTTGCTGATATCTTTCCGACATCTTTCTATTCTGTTGGTAGTAGTCATTATTGAACCAATAACAAGTGAGTTTACAGCTCTGGAGACATTTAGCAATCTTCTTATCTTCCTAGTAAGTTACTGGTACGTTTAAATCATTTCCAGCTCCCCTTTGATAACACTCATTTCAGCAGGTATGGCTATGTCAAAAGTTGTACATAATTATGTCAAATATTTATGTCAAATATTGTAGCCTGTAGTTCGTGGTCTGTCTGAATTGTGACGTCCCTGAACCTGTTATTTTCAACAACACTATTTGTTTCGTGTTGATACCGTTTGCTTGGGGACTCAGAAATAATGTCCATGGACATCTTGTCCCAAAATATTTCTTTCTTTTTCCTGTTTCTTCTTCATTAAGGTGATTTTACATTTTTAACTCCCACTTTGTTAGCCTTTTTTGCATTTCGGAACATTTCTCCGCATATTCGTCCAGTTTAAATTCTACCATATCGACATAGCCCTGTATCGATATGGTAGAAACCATCCTTCTTCCCACGTTTTCTTTGGTTGATATAATCCATCCACACTAACCCTTGAAAAGGTGTGCTGAACATCTTGTCTTTCTATCAATCTATTTAAATTATCCACTTGATCAATTCAAAAATAAAACAGTGTACCTCAACAGAGATAGTGTTAATTGTTATTTGCTGTGATACATTTTCCTCCATTAAATGTATAATTTGATAGTTTGTTTACTCTCCTAAAATATTATTCCGTTTCCTTTTCTTTACTCATTTGAGAGTATTTTATCTGCCTCTCATATAGAAAGTTTTTCTTTTAACTTTCACCATATGTCATTGCTTTGATAATTGGGTCATCTGTTAGATCTATAACATCAGATGTTATATTCTTTCTCGTCAGAACTAGCATTGCACATTTATTTATTCCAAGCTGCATTCTTATATAATTTCCGCTACATTTACCGATCGGACAAATGAGTCAAGTGCATTCTAGATATTAGCAAACAGTTTCAGTTAACTCGTAAAAAAGCAAATTATATATTATCCCATCTTTGCTACGCTTATAGCAAAACCACTTGAAAAACTGAACAGTAGGTAGTGAGGGCTTTTCTGAACTCAGCACATAATCGTCAAAATGTTTTGTCTAATGAATGAGAGAAGAACGACCCATTATTCTTAATTTAAGATTATGTTACGCTTTATGTGAATTCCAAAATAACCCGCAGTAATACCCAGACCTGTGAAAAGCAGTCTATTATTATTATTATTATTATTATTATTATTATTATTATTATTATTATTGTTATTACTCTTTGAGTCTCAGTCATTGATGTTAGTTAACTGTAAAGTTAGTTGAAATGAATATCAAGCCACTACCTGCAGCCTCAGATATTCAGGACGTATCGGAGGGAACTTGCTGTTCCCAGCAAGCATGCCTTTTGAAGCGTTCCGAAAAGCGTGAAGGGGTCAATTTTCTTTAACCATCCCTGGAAAATGTTTGAGATAGTCCCTAGTGCGCCTATGACAATCGGGATCACTTTGACTTCATGGCAGTTCCAAATCCTTTTTACCTCCCACTTTAAGTCCTGGTATCGGTTAATTTTCTCCCTCTCCTTCTCTTGCACTCTCGTGTCGAATGGGCAGGCCACATCCACAATCAGGCACGATCTCTTTTCTTTGTCCAAAACGACCACCAGGTCAGGTCTATTGTGTTCCAGTTTCTTGTCCGTCTGTATCCTAAAATCCCACAGCACCTTCACCTGATCGTTTTCTATCACTGCCTCTGGCTTATGCTCATACCACTTCTCAGAATGTGGTAAATTGTTTACTTTGCATAGGTGCCAGTGGATCACCCTGCCCATCACATCATGTCTCAAGCCCTTATAGTGAGTCTGGGCTAGGTGTTTACACTCGGATACAATGTGAGCCACAGTCTCCTCTCTCTCTCCACAGATCATGCACAGTGGGCTAGCCTCCTCCTTGTAAATGTGGTGTTTCAACCACTTCGTTTTGAGGGCCTGCTCCTTCGCAGCCATTAACATTCCATCTGTAGCCTTTTTAAGGTCTCCTCTTTTCAACCAGTTCCATGTCTGTGGATCTCTGAATTCAGTTTTCTCAAAGAAGGTACTATGAAGGGATTTTTCCTGAAGGCTGCTCTTTCTCCTTGATGTTATTTCCTCCTTGGACATCCCCTGGCCTATTGTCCCCTCCTTCAGTACAGTTCTGAGCATTGGCTCCTTACTATTAGTCACGTATTTGTGTAGGTTGTTTTTTCTCCATCTCAACACAGTCCTCTATGCTGATAAGACCTCTTCCACCTTCAGATCTCCTTAAGTAGAGTCTATCGACATCACTCCTCTTGTGGAACATATTGTAGATCGTCAATAGCTTCCTAGTCTTCCTATCCATTTCTTTTTGTTCAGCAACATTCCATCTCAGAATTCCTGCACTGTACCTAATAATAGACACAGCTCGGGAATTTACTGCACTTATGGCATTCCTACTGTTCAGATGTGACTTTAATACGCTCCTTACTCTCCGAAGGTATTCAGTTCTTATCAATTCCTTCATTTTTTTGTTCTTTATTATTATTATTATTATTATTATTATTATTATTATTATTATTATTATTATTATTATTATTATTATTTCTTTATGTATTTGTTTATTTGTTTGTTTGTTTGTTTTTTAGTCATAAAACCTGTGCCGTTTTGGAATCTACCAGAAACGGGCTACTAAATATACGATTTATATAGAATAAACAAGTAAAATATCAATAACTGATAACAGCATATATCATTGAAATAGACCAGGTGTAAGAAAACTAAATAATAAAACAAAAAATGAAACAACTCATCCTACTCATATACACAACTACACCATTGTAACTATGAACCTGAATAACTATGAGAAATATCTAAAGGTAAAATAATCCTGGAGTTTGAACTGTGAATATCACAAGCTAACGGTGGAAGGCGTTAAATATTAAATCTTTCTGTAAGATATATCTACAGTCTACCGTGAGTGAGAGCCACCTAAAGATAAAAGATAAGGATAAAATAACATCAGCAATGAAAACACCAACTTAGCCATTGTAGACATACTGGCAACAAATACAAAACACGATATTCCTGGAAAATATAAAACTATCTATAAAAAAGCCGCTAGTTTATTTGCACAATAAAGTAGGAAACAAAGCAAATCATTATTTGTTTGTTTGTATTTTTTCATAGAAATATGGTAGAACAGAAAACTTAATCTTTAAAGAGATCGACAACAAAAGGAATACAGAAAGAAAAGATTGTATAGTACGTAATTATCACATACAACTCTTATCCAGTATATAAAACAATAGTTCATGTCAGGGTGATCCCCGCTGAATACTAAATGAAATGCGACACAACTTGTGAGAAAAAAAAAATAGTAACACCATCACGAATAACGACAAAAATAGTAAGTCATCGCGAAATTCTATATATTTCATCAATAATTTGAAATGAACTACAAAGAATAAAGTTAAAATAATTTTGGAGAGGATACATAAAGCAGATTAATTGTAAAGAACAATTAAAACACAAAATGAATCTGCAGAAAATAAAGCAACAAAGTCGTAAACAACAGAAAAAGGAAATCACCAAAACGAACACAAGACTTATTTAAAATATTTATACGTACCTCCAAAATAGGATTATTGTGTTAGAGGAGTAAAAGATACGAACAACTTGATCCTTCATCTCTAAAAATCCTTAAACGTATAAAACCGCTGAACCATTTCATGACTACTTTCAGCAGACATAACTTTAACAATTGTAGTCTGAACTGAGCATAACATATACTTCCAGAAAGAAACAAAAAGAGAACTGATGTTACCATGTTTAATTTAGATGTAAAGACTTGTTAATCATCGATACATTGGCATTTGTAGACATGCGGAAAATGTCATAGGCATAACATCAATTGATATTCGATAAAACAGTGTAATGTAGCACCAGTAACAAACATATACATTCAAGATGCCTTGATTAAAAATATATTCCTTTTACAAATCCAAACAAAAACATATCATAAACATGAATCCAGTACCTATTAGAAAACAAATATTTCAATGGATCTCCCACTATGATTCTTTTATACAACTAGATATAGGAAACCACAGGACGATGCTACATAATGACAATCAATGATCTCGAATTCTATAAATATATAGTGCAAGGATTTAGTAGGGTACTTGCCATGAGAGAGGAATTCGGATTACGTACCAAGGCCAAATTTAAGACAAGGAAAATAAACATTAATATATCGTAGTCAAATATTGTTGCAATGTTACGAATATTAAACAAAACACAAATACTAAATAATTAATGAACTCAACGAAATATAACAATACATAAGAAGGAAAATATTAGGAAGGAATATGTTAGGCATATTAGATCAAACAGAAATACAAAAGAATACTTGTGGTAACCTTACAAAGAGGTCTGGGGTAATATGTTTCAACAGTTTCTCAACTCCGTTTGAATGACAGCCCATACAACACATATATATCTAAAGAACCCAGTTAATTAGAAATAGCGGCAGTAAATGAAATAGCAGACAATTATCTGAATGAAACACGGTGAAGACATATGAAAACAGCATAAGAAACCGTAATTTTTAATATATGTTACAGCTATCCCATTGCTAACGGATCGCAACCCACTGAAACCATGCAATCGAGGATACAAGCAGAAGGCGTGAAGCAGCATAGGGGAAATAACATAGAAAATAAAAGTTTGTTCTTGCGAAAGATTGTCACAGATAGTTGTAGATATTAAATGTAGATGAAAATAATTTTACAGGACATCAGGAAGACCTAAAAAACAATAGAAGCTATTTGGATATAAACTCCAAACTACACAAGCTAATACCATAACTTACAGCTATAGTTAAAAAAATATTATATACATCTGCATCTTATAATAGACAAATGCGGAATGGGCTATTTGATAGAGATCCCAAGTTATTCCATCGTAGCTCCAATGCGAAAAGCTCAATACCTGTAAAAGAGAGCCGGACAGAATATAAGATTGAGAGTTACTGGAGATCTGTATGGGAAATATATGGTAAAAATCAACGAACAAGCTGTATGGCTTAACGAATTGGAGTAGGCTTACTCCCAGTATGTCAAGCAAAGTCAATATTAAATAGACGGCGCAATACTGGAAACAACTCTACAGAAAAAGTCAAAGTTGAAATCCCCAGGCCCAGATATTATAGCAGATGAATGGTTGAAGAATTTAACCTTTTATTGGCACGATCTCATAGGTCTTACAGTTGCTTGGGGAGAGTAACAAGGCCATACAATAACTGCTCCAATGTTTATTAACTGCGTCTATTCTCCTCATTCCTCAACATAGTTAAACCACCCATGCTATAAAATACCGCCTAATTGCCTGACAGAAGAACTGGATTCCTTAATTTGTTCTTGCAAGATAATTGTGCAATCAATTACCTAACCCTAACTCTAAAGCAAGCCGTTGAAAGAATGAAGTGTGGCGCTGTACAGAGCAGCTACTAATTAAGAAAATGATCCAAGAAAAAACACTAAAGAATCGCAGGGACTTGACTGCAGTGTGGCTGGAGTAGCAGAAGGCTTTTAATAGTATACCAGATGGGAGGAGTATCAATTAATTAGTTAACCAATTTCCCACAATCAATAGCTGCTATCGAACACCTGGTCAAGACATGGTAAATTACTTTGCTTTTTCTGTGTGATGAGGAGCAATCTGATAGTATTCACTATCGCAAGGGCAGCTTTCAGGGTGGTAGCGTGTTAGCGCTGCAGTTCCTCCTTTTATTTACCTCATATCGTACCTGCTCAAAAGACATAGTGATCGGCCACAGAAATGGATCCAGTCGAATCTCCGATTTTTTATTTGTCGATGACCTGAAATAATACTAACCAAATATCAACTACGTGAACATATTTATGTTCTAACTATTAACTAAATCCTGCCACAATATTAAAGACAACCGGCCTGGTAATTTTATTGGACATCACACATTAAATCGTGTTTTGTAGAATTCAGCTGTCCACTTGATGTTAATATGGTAAGAAAACGTCCAAGAGGGTGGGATATATATGGACCATTAATAAGTAGTTTGCAGATACAGTATCCAAAATTCACGTTCAGCTTCATAACCGTTATTATTGGAGCTACAAGTTATAAACCAGTCCACCTGATTTGTGGAAAAAGAACGTCGCTCTTTAAATCATAATCTAAAATTAGTGCGATACATGGAACCTTACAAATTCATAGATAATTCTTACGGTTCAAATGATGAACGCTTACGTAAGATACGATGAACATTTCTTTTCATTACAACCTCGCTACCGGGAAAGTATCCGGTCAAAAAAGAACTGAAAATTAAGGAAAATATGTTACACACACACACACACACACACACACACACGCAAAAAAATATATATATATGTGACTGGGTGTGTGCGCGCGCACATGGGTGACTACATAGAGGATTTGATCAACACTTGAAACTGCCTGGTATAATTAGACTAATTAAATCTATCTTTAAACAATCAGGGCTTCTTCGAGAAATAGTTTAAAGCATTACGAAATATGTAATACGTGTAAGTTGGGAAATACATTTATATCTTCCTAAGTAAGTAATTATAACCATAGAAATAAGTGCATGCTAGTAGTTTAATGCAATACCAATTAGGATAGAACAAAAACATATATTGATTGCCAGGGAATGGCAATTAAAGATGTAACAATATTTGTGTTACTCTGTGACTATATGAACCGCTTGAAGGAGACAGAAAGGCTGAGCTAGATATAATTGATATGAAAGCAGATACAGGTATAATTATCGAAAGACAACGTAATCAATACATATAATATTTAAGCATATTTATCGCTTTTCAAAGCAATTTATACTACGATGGCGATTAGAAAGAAATGCTAATTATATACTAAATAGTAGCAGAACACTAACTTTATAAATATTCAAAACGTATGATTGTTTGCAATAGATTTCAAAATCATATAAGTTTTAGTATAATATATTTTCAAAATCACTTCTGCAAACCTATTTTCGAACAGTTTCCATCAACAGAATAGTGATCAGAAAATTCAACGCTTATATTCTGGTTTTAGAACAACCTGCTAATGAATGTTAACTGTAATCCACTGGTTCATAAACATAGTATTAAAAACATTACAGATTCGAAGCGTGAATTACACCCAGATAAAATGAAAATCAAACACTATAACGTTAATTTTCAAGCAATCGAAATTTGAGTGTGGTGACGATAGACACGATCAAATCTTGTGAATTAATAGGAAGACTTGTATGTCTGAACCTTCATAGAATCAAGAAAATAATCCAAAATTATGCATAGGCGCAGCTGAGTAAATTCATGATCAATGGCGTTGTAGTCAAGAACATTGCGTAATTTCAGTATATTACAAATTACATTGTCTAATATCTCCTTCCGGTTTTCAAGAGAATAAGATGAGATTTGTGTGAATTTACTTGATAATTCACGCAGATCAACCGAACCCTTAGCGGTTATTTCATAACTTAACTTGCAATTCCTGGTGACAATTATGAGGCCAAAATGGAATTTCAGCAAAATAATTATTTCGAATTCATATAAAAGCTCTTAACAATGCAGAAAACAGAACAATTAAAGTAATAATGGTAGGTGAGGTACTAACTTAAGCTTAAGCTGCATTAAGAGAAGATTGGTCTACATTAGAATCACTAAATTTGAAGCACATTACGTAATGGTCATTGTTCTGAAATGCCAATATCTTTTATTGATAAATTTCTTTGTCTAAATTCGCCGGGCATAATAGAAATACATTTGATTCTATTAGTTAAAACCTATTAAACAAATACTGGTGCAGATGTATTAAATAAAGCTTTAGATTTGAAGAATGTAGAAAAGAACAGCTTGAATATTAATGTTTCTAAAGAGCATACTACATACAAGAGATTCGAATATAACTCATAGAGAAAATAATCGAAGCTAATTTCAAGTTACAAAACATGTTCTATTAACATCAGGAATTAAATTATTAACCCTAACAATCTTTAATATGTTTTCCATGGGTCTCTCAGAATTCCGGTGTGGCTTCCGGCATACTTTTTCTCCTAACTGCCTTTGAAAAGATTCATGTTTTCTATTATTACAATAAACAATCACACATTCTCAAATGTTACGCGTTTCCACGTGTTGCGAAATAACTGAAATATTTGAATAGGCACGCAATAATAATAAAATGTTAACCATATAACAAACATTTGTTCTAAAAGATATTATTGAAGTATATGTTTACTATTGAGGTATATGCTATATAGAATTAAGGAGAGCAATGTCCTATCCGAGGACAGTGATATGTCGAATTTGTCAAGTCAAGATATTCACTACATCTAATGAACTTGAGGCTGGTTAAAGGTGACAATAAACATAATGTGGTATTTATGTTTGCTGTATTGATTTTCAATGATGATAAACTTAATTACAATTGGAGCTTAATTACAATTGTAGCTTCAGTATTTGTGGCCCTTTATCTCTTTATTATAAGCTTTATAAATGTACCTAATATGCCTGTTGTTGCCAGTAGATATTCACATATATATTTTATACTACCTGAATTACCCGGCGTTGCCCGTGTTACTGCTGTTCTTATTCAGATGAGTATACAATGAATATGCAGATATGTTTTTTTTCTTCTCATAATGATTTCAAAATATCTATATTTTATTTTTAAAATATCAAAATGGTAATGATAAAAAAATTTAGAAATGAAAATCTGTCAATCTTGAAGCACTCTAAGGTAAACAATATTCAGTGTGTAAGTTTTTGTTGTATCCAAAGAATAAATTGTTGCTGCACACTCCCATACATATGCTCTCACATACACTCACATACATATACTAAGACATACACACACATACATACATTAACGCAGACACACTCATAGCTTTTCACCTCATGTTTTGTCAGTTGTCACATATGTATAAGAATGTGTAGATGTGTGTGTGTATTTAATAACGTACTAACGTACGTGCTAACACACACACACACACTCAGAGACATATACATTCTTATACAAAATGTCACGTCGTAGTTGCTGTGTTGATTAATATTGTTTTAATCCAAATGGAAATTACATGTTGACATTCTGAAGGTTTAATACCTTGTAAAATTAGATTTGATTTGGTCTAGCCGTTTGAGAATGCATAGGAAACATACAGACAGACAGATCGACAACGAATTTTATATATAGAGAGATATCGTCTTTGAACCTACACTGTCGTAGAACACATTCCAACAATATTCCAGAGTGGGGCTTCCACACAAAAATCACGCAGGCACACATATATGTGTGAATATATATATATATATATATATATATATATATATATATATATATATATATATTGAACCACACTGGCATTTGGTTGGACAATACATGCGTTCCTTAGCGCCTTGTGCGTGAAGGAACTCATATCCTATTATTACTACGCTCCTCTACTGTTGAGACAAATTGGGTCGCTCCGACTGCTGCTAGTGATAGCTGGGGCTGGTTTGATCTACCTCCTTCTGCCTCTATCTTTGCTTCGGCCCTTGATAAACCTGTTTCTACATCATCCACTCTCATCTCAGGAACAGTTTTGATAGCGCTAGTTCGTAATTTAAATTCAGGAATTTTATATTCTTCGAATGAAAAGAACCTTCTGACGAGAATCTTTCTTTGCAACGAAGGCCGTATGGTCTCCGTTTATTTTTGGGATTCGAAACCGATCGGTAAAGGTAACTATAGTACGTAAAGTCAATTTTTTAAAATTTATTTTGTAACTTTTTCATTATTTGCTAAACCTTGTTTATATACATATATATATATATATATATATATATATATATATATATATATATATATATATATATATATAAAATATTAAAAAAATAATGAATAAAACAATGAAACAGTTCCTTATATTAAACAAAAAAAGTTCATTATTTAACGATCGTTTCTAGGATATATATGTGTTAGAGTTGGCATGCATATTCAACAGATCTATGTACAAAATTATACAAAATTATACAAACTATCAAAATTAAATATACATACCAACACATATATAAGCCGTCTTCAGAAATAATGAAATATATTTATTGATAATAACAACAATTCAAAATTAAAGGTCTGTTTGGGAACAGAGTTCAAATTGACCAATGAAAATACAAAAAGTTTATACAGTTAGGTGTGTGTATATATGCAATTAACTTCGTTCACAGATATGCATAAAGATATATGTTCACATGCATACGCATGCCAAAAAGATGTATGTAAATACAAAAATTCAAGGCTAATGTCTCTGTATGTTTATAATCTACAGATAAAATACGTATATACATATAAATATAAAAATAAATATATACACACATTCATATACTCACACATATACGGACATTCACACACACACGCACGCATACGCATAAACATACACACAACCACGAACATACATACACACACACACCCCACACACATATATATGTGTATATACTATTATCATAAGCATATGGACATTAATGCGCGCACATAAACACTGCCACACATATTTAGATCCAGATACAGAAGGTAGGTGGGGGGGGGGAGAGGTCAGTATACACCGGTGTCAGCAGACTGCCTATTTATAAATGTATCTATAAATTTATAAATAAAAAGAAAAGAAAAGGAAAAGAAAAAAGAAATATATCAAGAAAATATATATATATATATATATAAACAAGTAAAATATAAAATATACATCAATATACATACATATACATATATATATATATATATATATATATATATATAAACAAGTAAAATATAAAATATACATCAATATACATACATATAGATATATATATATATATATATATATATATATACATACATATACATACATATACATACACATATACACAAACACATACATACACATACATATACATACACACACCATATAAATACACATACACATACACACACGCATACATATAGAGACACATACATATACACATATAAATACATAGACATATACTCATATACACACATATATATATATACACACATACACGCATACATATATATATATACATTCACAACACACACATATATATATATATATATATATATATATACACACATATCTACACACATACATAAACACACTCATGTATATACACACATACACATACATACCCACATATAAATATATATATATATATATATATATATATATATATATATATATAGACACATATATATATATACATATATATATATATATATATATATATACACACATACACATATTACACATATACACACATACATACACACACATACACATACACATATGTAAAGATATATATACACACATACACACACATATAATAAATATATATATATATATATATATATATACACACACATATATATATATATACTCACATACATACACACACATACATACTCATACATAGACATACATATATACTCACACACACATACACACATACATATACGCATATATACACATACATACACATCCATATATGCGTATATACATACAAACACCACCACACGCTCACACAACTCAGACATACATAAATAAAGGGATATACATACACATATATGCATATATAAATTTAAATAATGAACTTTTTTTGTTTAATATAAGGAACTGTTTCATTGTTTTATTCATTATTTTTTTTATATTTTATCTTGACTCTGTATTCCGTTTATCTTTCACCGAAAGTGATTTTTCATTGCATCTCTTCTTTCCATGATATCCGGATTACATTGAGTTCTTCATACGGATTGGACACTACCGTAAACTCTTGGTAGATTTATCTACATATATATATATATATATATATATATATGCATATGAAGGATGACTGAAATATTTTGAGTTCACGCAGAAAACAAATATGTATGCAAATTAAATTTTGTGAGTGAAGATTGCGACATATTCATACAGGGCTAGCTAGGTTTCATAATACTTTTTTTCATTTCTTTTCGCAGATTCTTAAAGTTGATTTACTCTGGCAGTTTTAAAAAAACGGAGAAATTCGAGTATCGAGAAATGATCAACTATCCGCAGTTGAAAATCATGATGCCAGCTAAGATCCATAAGGGCATACAAGACACATTAGGTGAAGATAGCTCGTCAAAAGCCACTGTCGAACCTGGGTTAATGAATTCAAGCGTGGTAAGGAAGGAGTGAAAGATGACCAGAGGTGTGAGAGTCCATAAACAGTGACCACACTACAGAACATTGTCCTTGTCTTTGGGATGAGGATGGAGAATCAACAACTGTCATCTCTTCAAATATTAAACATGTTAGGCATCTCACGAAGAAGCCTGTTTTAAGAAAGGCCTCTTCACGTTGGATTGCACCTCTTTTGATTGAGGTAAAAAAGAGCACTCGTCGCACTATGTCTTGTAATTTATGAAGCTGATCCGGAAGATTTTCTGGCATGGTTTGTGAACATGGAAGAGACCTTGGCGCATTACTACTATCTTTAAACAAAATATTAGTCTAAACCACATATCCACTCATCCGCACTCACCCTGAAGAATATATAGTTGCAAGTGATTTATACTAGAACATTCGATGATAATAAGATGGTAAATATGTACATATGATGGTAAATATGGTAATAAGGTGGTCAATATATACATTTTAGTATATTGGAGGGTAGCTCGTCAAATCACATCCGGTTTTTGTTACGTATGTTATGAAACATGCCGAAAAGCCACAATTTTGCAAAAGCAAAATGAAGAAATAATAAACAAAATCCTCATTGGAGAACTTATAACGACTAATATTCAGCATATTTGCATGTTTTACTTAATAGCGGCAATTTTCCTCCGTTTGGGATTTTTATGTCTAATTTTGGATATCGTTTAAAGAACATCTAATTCAATAAGAGAAAATGATTCATTCTTTTCCAAAATTTCAAAAATAAACAAGTCCTCAGAATAAATGAACAGAGCGACAGAGTTAGACGAAGAGAGACAGAAATCAATAAGAAGCAAAAGAAATTCATTGCATATCAAAGAGATGCTGAAACGATACGATTAAGGTTGAATCAGAAAATTAAAGATTATAAATTCTAGCAGGTAAGATGAGTGCACATTTAGAATTTTGATGATCAATTTAAGAAAGATATATATGAAATTTCGTCACACAAATTAATAAATCTTCTATTTTTACATTCAATATTATGTTATAAAAATGGTCTACGAAGTGGGAAAAGCGTGTGAAAGTATGAAAAAATTACTTGGGTATGTAATTACGCAACTTAACACTTTCATCCCTTGTGGTTTGTGTTCAAGCTAGAAATATCTATTGCTAGCTTGTGAGAGCACGAGGAGTGTTAATCGATGTTTAGTTCGATATATACTTGAATCTAATTTTTTTCTTCACGTATTCAACTTTTCACCTCTTTCTTTCATGCTTCTCTTGCTATGTTTGCGTCGAATACTGTAATGCATATTTACTGTAGATTTGGCAAACCTGGATACAAGGATGATATTAAATTGTATAAATTTAGATTCTGAATACACATTCCTCAGAGATAAATCTACATTTCATGTTTTCGCATTTAAATATAATGTATCAGGATAATCTATGAAAGCGCAACTGCGTGCATAAGGAATTCGATCTGGAACGACAAGGGTCTGGATTTTAACATTCTATGAGATACTGTGGGAAGATAACGTCTAGTGTAACCTTAAGCTGAGCAATAATATCTCAGTGGAGTTAAAGGAAAAGAACCTAGTCATCTTTGTAGAAATCCATAATATGTATATATATATATATATATATATATATATATATATATATATATAAACATATACTACATGTTTACATGCAAAAAGATATGTATATTGTATATTATGCTCAAATGCTTGCTTTAAGCTACCGTGAATCACAGCGTGGTCCAACTGGAGCGTACAACACTCAACACGTGCCGCCGTTATTCCTTCTTCTTCGGGTACGTGGATTATACCCTTATGCCCATTTCATCACCAGAAGAAGCCTTCGAAAACGAAAGCTCACCCTTTCAATTTGAATCCTTTTTTTTCTACTCGACTTTACACTAAGAATCACAGAGGAAGTATCCATATATACATTGAATTTTATAATAAGTATGTCCGCAGAGACATGTTTGTGCACTATGATCCCGTCCTTTTCCACAGAGCCAAAATGGCTTATATGCGGAATGAGATCTGCCGGATAGGCAACAGAAGCAGCGAGGGTAGCCACAGATAAACAAGCACGGTGTTATTCTGGAGACGTCTCTCCGAAAACGGCTACCATTATTCTCTCACCATATATCGAATGGCAAGGCAGCAACACTTAAAAGGACAGGGTAGACACGTGCCCCTGTATATAAAATATTCTACCCAAGGCTTCCACATTTTAATGAGTAGACGATAGCTGTTATCGGACAATCATTCCATAGGGGTGACTAAATTTACAGCTGGCACACATCGAAACCGCATCGAGGAGGCTACACCACAGACGCCAAGGCACATTTAGCGATATGTACGCACTTCCTATTTGTCCTATCAACACCTGAATAATGTGCATGTATATGAGGTCTATAAAATCACATACAATATATCGGAGGTACCGACCGGATGGTGCACATACTAATCAAGGAGCCCTTGATGACTTGAGCTTTTTTGCAAGAAAGCATCTTGACAGATGCCGCAACAATGATATTGAGCTCACCATAGAAAGGAATATACACATTTTACGAATCAAAGACGCTATTATAATAAGCCGGGAAATACCTAAAATAAATATTAGATTGGAAATGCGATTTCTATAGCCAGCCCTGCACGATTGTCATTGATTTTATGTGTGCTTCCTCCCGTGTTATCTCCTCATCTGGTATCTTGGTTAGTAGATAGGCAAAATGTTTCTTGAAATCATCTACAACCACACCATAACCATCTCCAGGTTCTTTGGCAGCATATACAAATCCTGTGATTTATGAACACCAGGTTACTGCAGTATCTGACCTAGAGTCTAGATGTGATGGATAAGACCAATGGCGTTCTGTTTGATCCGGCACAATTTAAGAAGTGACCTCATTATAAAGTCGCCAACGCCTCCAACACCCAGAGATCACAATCAATTTAGCACGAGAAATTACTAGGAGTAGGTGAGGAGGCGTGAATGACATGCAAGGCAAAATATGAGCATCACAAGAAGGGACCTGTTCACAACACAATTCTCATGCTCCTAAAAACAAGAAGCCTCTTAAAGTTGTTGGATTGTATTGATCGCCAAATGATTGCAACGCTATTCTCTTATTTGTCTATTATTGAAATCGTATTTGACTAAGAGTAACGGCATAACATGTTGAACGAAAAATTAGTTATCTATTCTTATTACTATTTTATCTGTGTATTGATCGATACTTAAACACTGAATATTTCCATTTAAGAAAATTTATCATCAACACTTTATTGATTTTTTATCTTATAGCTTTATCGGTTCTCCCCAGAGCAGTCAAATACCTATGTTTCTTATGTGCAATGAAACCTGAAGCACAAAACCATGAAGCCATCACTCAAAATATAATTTATATTCTAATCATGTCAAATAGATGGTAAAACGTTTGTCGTCTTTCTTAGAATTTAAGGCCTCATTCGAAAAGCAGAAAATGTTGATCTCAGAATTCCGCTAAGAACTATGCAGCAAGATCATGGAATAATTGGACAGTAGAGTATTGCGTTACTGGTCGGAAGAGCCGGCATTTCTCAAACCATAGGAGAAACAACACATCGACCTGTTTTTGTAGAAGTTCCCTCGAAAGGAGCGGTGCCTCACGTAATAACTTCTGTTTTCTATTTCATGAATTTTCCACGCATTTGATGTTAAAACAGCTCGTAAAAATGTGCAGCGATTTTCACATCGAGTGACTCATTTCAACAATGGTTACATTTTTCGAAAGTGTGGAAGTACAACAACTCCGATAACATATTAGACGTAACAAAACATATTCACTGAATTTTAATTAGTTGCTAGCAGTGTACAATCTATTTAATTATATAATTATGAAAAACATTTTTTTTTTCTCACTTACATAGCTAACCCTAACCTTAAAAGTAAACTTGGCCATAAAACTAAAAATTATATCATTCATAATTAAATTTAATAAAATACTATTTCAAATGGTCAAGTTTGCTTTCAATTGTTCTTTAATACTGTAGCAGCAGCAGCCGCATAAGTCAGCGTTGTATATTGATCTTCCATTAATATATTTTTTACTACATCATAAAATGCCAGTTTGCAAACCTTTAAGAAACTTTAGTAAACATGTTTGGCATGTTTTTGAAAATGTAATATACAGTTGTACGGTGGAAGAATTTACCATGTGAAAGCAGGCGATGAGGCAAAAAAGGTTGGGGATCTCTGGAATAGAATAATGCTAGAAACATTTACAGAATGCAAGCTATATGGGTAGAGATTAAACGTGATTATTTCTGTAAGAAGAAAACACAGGCTATTTACTATCGTTATTTTCAAGGTAGTGGTTCGGTATGTGTATAATACATAAGTGGATGTAGTTCTTTTCGAAAATGTAATAATTGCAGATTAATGCTAGTAAATAATCAATAGCTTGTTTACCGTAGAGCTTCATTGATAAAGAAATGACAAACGGATTGTAGGGGATTACCATCTCTTTTTGCTCATATTTTAATAATATAGAGAAGCGGAAATGATTAAAACTCTGCAGTGGATAATTAAAATCACAGGACTAATCACAGGCAAGTTTCTGTTAATATAATTAGAATCTTTCTATTCCTTTAATCTGTTTCAATTTGCGAAGTAATTCTGAAATCGTGGATATATATTAGCGAAAACTGTACACAAGGAAATTGGAGAAATATTACAGCTGATTTCTCTTATGATATCTCAAGTTTAAATCATTACCGAAATAATAGGTTATCCATAAATGACAAAGGGGAACAAAAAGTTTTAACGATTTATTGATGCGCTTTCAAACATAATTTAAAGCAAATAGAAACGTGATAATTAGGCTGAATAAAATAATCACTTGATAGAATAATCCAAACAAAATTCACAATTTTCACCAACGATGTGAGATTAGTTAAAATTGGAATTCCGAAGAATTTCATCATATCAACAGTCATGAAAACGTCCCCAGATATCATAAAAAGTAGCAGAAAACAGTCTGTCTCTCTGATATTTACTTCATATTTAGATATTTAGATATTTTTTAGAATTTTCTTTAACAATGATAAATGACTTATGTTATCAATTTATTATTAATATCTACTAGTCTTATTGAGATATAGAAAATATATTCTTTTGCTCGAATTTTGGAGATAGCAGTAAAATATAAATTTGCAGTAAAATAATAAACAACAAAAAATAAAACACAGTGCGTTCTGAAAGAAAATATATTAAAAACAGATATATTTATTTTTCTTTATGAATTTTATCTGATGAAACGTTATTTCAAAGGAATTACTTTGCTTATCGCACCACAGAGACAGAGTACTTAAGTTGGAAATTACATAGCTTAAAAAATTGTTTTCAAAGTTGTACCTGGCAAAAAAAGTGGAATAAACGTGTAAAAGAATATTATTTGTACATAATTACAACATAATGGGTTGGGCCGAAATGAATTTCGTTAAGTAGCTACGTATTCTAATGTTCGATCCTATTGCATATTTAATATACTACACGTGACACTGTGCATATTTAATTTACTACAAGCCTAGGTAAACCTCAGAATCTTAAATAAAATTAAGGTGATATAAAGTCTGCAGCCGCATAGGGCGGAATACCCACGTTTCATTTAAAGACCGCAAACTGGCCCCGAAGCGGTATTTGTAGATTTCACTAATTTGCAAGCATTCGGACAATGTTTTCGCAACGAAGATACCTCGATATGTTTCTCCATTGCTTCTTGTTGTACTAAACAACTTATTATAACTTGTTTTTACCAACCAATTTGGAGATAATGCAATGGTTAAACACTGGACCTTCTCTATTGAACGTCGTCAATGAATCCCACATTGAAAGGTTTCGATTTAGTACCATTTTTCCGAAGAGAAATAATCGGTCATTCGTGTAGAGAAATCAGGGCAGCAAGAAGCTGAATATCGATTCCATAGTTCTGCACATCTTCCCACAGCAAGTCCCAAGGGATGGTGTTATATGCCTTTTCGAGTTGTGCAAAACAAGAAGATATGTATAGGCAATATTCACAAGATTTCTCGAAGACCTTCCGCAGTGTGAATATTTGGCTGTACTGCGCTCTGAGGGAAATCAACACTGATCATCAGCTAGCTTGAACTCGACAAACCCTCTACACCACTTTGTCAGATATTTAGCATGGACTTTACCGTGGAGGCCTAACAATGAGGTCAATTTGTATTTATAAAAATCATTTTGTCTCCCTTTAGAAAATGTTGCCTATCACTCCCAATTGCCATTGCTTAGGTGCCTTTCTAGCGATCCAGGCCACCCGATACACACGAGTCTGACAGAGAATAACATCTCTATTCAAGGCTTTTAACATCTTGAACCGGATTTCATCTGCCCCAGCGGCCTTGTCACATTTGGGCTCCTTAACTGCTGTTACGACCTCAGCCTCTGATGGATTATTCACTGTCCACAGATGCGCCTTGTTTACACCCGAATATGCTGTTGTGATCGGATTTAAGAGATCAGCAAAGTATTCTCTGCACCTCGCGAGGATGCATCTCTTTCAGGGGGGGGGGGGGGGGGGGCAGTGGCCTTCCAGATAGCAGGGGTGCAGGATAACGTCTTATTAGGAAGTCGGAGGATGGTCTTCCAGAACACATTATTTGCTGATAAATGTTAACCCCAAATTCCTCCCCTATATCAAATTTGGACGCCTTTACTGTAACCACTGTAATTCTGCATACATCCTAGTACTGAAGTGCAGGAAGGAGGAGAATATATTTCCAAACCTAGGTGTTTATGTCTCCTTTTTGTTCGGATACCATCTTTGACCTCTTGATTGAAACGAGGGGTTCTCCTGCCTTCTGGCTCCATGCCAAGCCTCTTTTACCTGCAGCATTTAACAGCTGTAGCAGAAATTGCTGAGAAAGACAATGTCCACTGTGTCACAATGTCCTCAGTTTGCTCAGGGTGTTCTCTAAATTTGTATGCAATAATATCTGCATACCTTGTCCTGATCTCCGTATCCACCAACGCTTGCCACTGTGTCCTGTAGGTCACCCTGAACCATTCAGTTTTGTGGGTTTGTTTGGTTTTAGGTAGTCACAGGGTTCAGATAACTAGATGGTGATCAGTTGACAGCTCAGCCCTATCTTAACACGAACATCCAGCACTGAATCAAAGCGATCAGAAAGAGAAACAAAATCAGTTATTGATCTTTGTTGCTGATTCCCCTTATGTCGTGTATATTTATCGATATCTCTGTGCTGGAGGATGTTCGTAACAGAGTCAATTGCTAGAAGACAAGTCTAATAAGGACTCTCCGTTCGTATACAGATCAGGGTCAGCATTCCTTCCACTCAATCCTTTCCATGCGAGGTGGCCAATGCCAACATGTACACCGATGTCTACCATCAGGATTTATGACTCAGTCATAACTGCATCTAACGCTTCAGTGGCTTTATGGAGTACATACACGACATAAATTATTTTCATGTACAAAAACCGCGTCTAACTCGGAAGCATGCGTTATTAAACTTGTACTCACACTATTCAACATGTGTATATGATTAATGAAAACAATCATACTTATACATTTATATTTTGCCTCTTTTTATGCTTCATCAGAGATAAAAGATGTTAACATTCTATTAGGTTTCTAAATGTCAAATATTTCATATTTAACCTAAAAATATATAATTTTAAAAAATTAATCATTCATCTTTTCTGTGTGCTCTCAAAGTTTCTGTAAATATTATCGCACGAAAATGCAGAGTAGTCATCAACATCATACCAAAATACTAATAGGCTGGATGTTGAATTAAAGTATTAGAATAGAAACCATCATCATTATCTATAAATTGCCTTTCATCCTTACGGGGTCGATAAAATAAAGTACCAGTAATGAACTGGGTAATTGCTGGCCTTGTGCCTAAAGTAGAAACAATTATCTATAAAAGGCAGATTGTTGTTGTTGTTGTGTGTGTGTGTCAAACCGATTCCACTCAAAGTCTGTAAGAATGTTGTAAATAGTCTACTTTAGGTCAACGACTATTTATTTCATTCAAACTCACCCACAATTACGGAAATAATCGATAAAACTAAATACATGACGCTTTACCCCTCTAATACAATCATACTTCATCTCTCTACTCCTCTTCATCAGAGAAAGTTGCAGCATATATGTAGTTTATCGAATATAAACATGGAACATGCACACACACACAACAACAATCTGCCTTTTATAGATAATGATGATGATGATGATGATTAAACTTACAAACTTTAAGAGAGTGAGAGGGAGAGAGAGAGAACGTTTGTTTTTTGAATGTGGAACGGTCAAACATTTATTTACTTCAATGACCAAGAGTACTTATTACATTTCATACGAAACAACAATTATTCAAAAGCAACAGATATATTTATTCAACAACAACAAAAATAACGATAAATCTTTTTTTAAAACATCTAGAAACAGCAGCTAACTCTCCCCCATATGACACCACTCCCTACTGTCTTACATTTAGAAAATATATCCTCTATGAGGTCACTAAACATGCTAGAAACAGCAGCTAAATCTCCCCCATATCACACCCCTCCCTACTGTCTTAAATTTAGAAAACACACATTAGACAACCATGCAGAAAAACTCCATCGCAGCTCTGTTGTTCGGCTGGCATCGTCTAAGCGCTTACTGTGAAACAATAAATTTCAACACTTCTTTGCACAGAGATAATATCCATAGGCGAAACTACAATTGTCACTGCTGGCGCAGCTCCTGCTTCGGCAGTCCAGGTCTGCAATTCATTCACCCAGTGCCTGGCAGACAAAAAAGTGCTGCCATAAAATGGGTCGTGCAACCTAACTTTGGTAACTTACTGACCCCGAGCAACGCCGAGCTTTAATGCTAGTTATCTATAAAAAGCAGATTGTTGTTGTGCGTGTGTGTGCATGTTCCATGTTTATATATTTGCACAATTCCGAACCCATTCGATTCAAAGTCTATAAGAATGTTGTAAATCGTGTAACTTAGCTAATCGACTATTTATTTATTTCAAACTCACCCACAATTACGGAAATAATAGATAAAACCAAATACATGACGCTTTACTCCTCTAATACAATCTGAAATTCCTCTCTCTACTCCCCTTAAAATTCGATAAAACTACATACATGCTGCAACTTTCTCTTATATACGCTTAAACTTACAAACTTCCTTTAGGAACGCAGAAGAAAGAAGAGAGAAAGAAATGAAGGAGAGAGAAGAGAGTAAGAGAGATAGAGAGAGAGAACGTTTGGTTTTGAGTGTGGAACGGTCAAACATTTATTTACTTCAATGACAACAATTATTCAAAAGCAACAGATAAATTTATTCAACAACAAAAAAATAGCGATAAATCTTTTTTAAAAACATCTCTCAACGAAAGTGGAAGAAAGAAGTATCAGTTATTTACTATACACAATAATATCCTCTATGAGGTCACTAAACCTGCTAGGAACAGCAGCTAACTCTCCACCATATCGCACCCCTCCCTACTGTCTTAAATTTAGAAAACACACATTAGACAACCAGGCAGAACAACTCAATCGCAGCTCTGTTGTTCGGCTGGCATCGTCTACGCGGGTGGTGTGCAAGTACTGTAAAACAATAAAATTCAACTCTTCCTTGCACATAGGCGAAACTACAATTCTCACTACTGGCGCAGCTCCTGCTTCGGCAGTCCAGGTCTGCAATTCATTCACCCTGTGACTGGCAGACAAAAAAGTGCTGCCATAAAATGGGTGGAGCAACTTAACTTTGGTAACTTACTGACCCTGAGCAACGCCTGGCTTTAATGCTAGTTTTTGATAAATATAGCTGAGACTAAGAACACATCTATCCAAATATATAATAGGATCTCTATGTATGTACACATAACACAAATGTATACATTGTAATAGCAATGTAACTATGTATAGACACGGACATATAATGTATATATATATGTTTATTATGATTTATGCTTCTGCATTATTTCTCCATAGGGATAAATCCAGGACAATGTTTGCATTTGGTTTACTAAGGAATGACAATATTGAAATGACTTACTTTTCTTTTTCATATAAAGAGACATTTTCTTCTGTAAATGGGAAATTAGGATTATTTCTTCTTTTCGGTAACCTTTTCCTATGGAAAGATAAAAACAACAACCGTGAATAAACCATTGATAACTAACACAGAAAATGGAAATTACACAGAAAACGTCACGAGGAGATGACAAACAACAGAAAACATATATCGATGTATACTCTCACGATTTCTTGTTCCAGTTTTTGCCTGTATCATTTAAGAATACTTTAGAGATGAAATACACTAACACAAATATCGAAGCACACAGGCAAAAACAGACATGCGAACAAAGGAAACATATATTATATTTTTTTCTTCTACCTGTTAAGATCTGAAAGTTTTAATGTCACTGGAGAATTTCTAATATACAATAGGTGCCATACATAATTTATAATCAAACCTCTGATACTACCTCATTTAAAAAAACAACATTTTTCTCTCACATACTATTACACATCAGTAATACAAGCTGCGCGCGTTACGAGATTCCAGTGTGAAGTGATTTGCATGTGTGTGTGATAAACCAGGAAACAGACGGTAAGGTTTGGATGCCTGGTATGCATCAAATGCTTTTGCAAAATCGGTGCTTATGACGGGGACATCAATCAAGGATCATTTTAGTTGAAGGAAGCTTTTCTGATATAGTATTTGTACTTTTGGAAGGTCATGCAGCCAATTAAATCTCTTACATCAGTACAGGTTTTATTATTTAGAAATAAAAATTTGTAAAATCTATTATATGATCCTTTCGGCTAATAAGCGTTACAAATAGGAAAGACGGAAAATAGCATTCTATCAGATTATCTCAAAAAGCGCAACATGTAATAAAAGAAATGTCTTCACACTGTTTTCAAATTACCGAAGTGCAGCTTGTTATCCACCATCCAGCCATATTAGAGAATAAATTACAATGTTTATCATATACACGCCTTTTAATTGGCTCTTTTCTTTCATATTCGTGCGCGGAAGATTGATTGCTGGTTATATAATGAGGTTTGCGTCACCTGTCCTTTCATTAAATTTGTTTCTTTGTATGTATATTATATACTACGCAGTAGGAATTTAGTTATAAGACAATGGCAAGAATATTGTTTTTGCTATTGGCGTTTGTTTCTAGGTTAATCTCCATCGTACACATATTTCAGCCATGGCCTCCCGTAATGGTAATTTTATGGACAATATTACCTTTTATATGCCCCTGATTTTTTGTATTGAATGGCAAGATATTTAGGAGAATTTGTTTACTATTTTCTGGAGTTCCAATGTTCAGTGTTTTTCTCATATTAATTTGAGATAAAAAGTGTTTATTCCTCAGCTGAAAGACCAATACTCACAATCGTGCAATAAACGTACCACCACACAGGATCAACTACTCAACACACATGAATCACTGAAGATGCTTTGACGTAATACATGATAAATAAACCATATGTATTTCATTCAAATTATCTAAACTATTTCATTAAATGTGCGTCGTAACAGGATTTTATGAATAGTGTTCAGGTGACACGAATCCCCATAACATTTCATCTATTCAAATGTCTAGCGTATGGCTTATTAGATTTATTTATTTCTCGAATGTGAGCTGCCTTTTCTTCCATTTTGATTCTTATCATCATAGAACAGATCTCTTACTCAATATTCCAATGCACAAGGGATTGAATGAGTGAGCTTATACAGCTCCCAATTGATTTCAATGTAAATATTGCTCCTCTTTATTACTCTTGATAGTGTTATGCAATCTGCAGTGCTGTCTATATTTAAACATCATGTAATATAAGATCAATTTTTATCTGTAATGTTTCATAGTACTTGCCAAGGAATAGTGAACAGCAAAACAAAAGTTAAAACAGAAAAGAAAAACAGCAACAGAATGAAATACTGAAGGTTGAAATAAAATAAACGCCTAAACGTGATAGGCAAGCATATTTCTTTCATGTGTGCTCTTCTGAAGGAAAGGTAAGGAGAAAAAGATGGTGGATTGAAGAGAAAAAGGATATATGTGTATATCAAGAATATGGTATATAATGATAAAAGGGATAGAATGTGAGTATATTTGAAATAGAAGGAGAAATAATGTATACATCTTAATTATATTTTAATGATACTGTCAAATGAAGTTTCTACATATATGATTCTACATTTTCTACATTTAATGATACTGTCAAATGAAGTTTCCAATCTTCAAATATCAAATAATCACATAACTGTACACTCACACACATACAACCATGCAAGCTCACACAAAACAACCTTATCAACAAAGACGAAATTAAACCTCTCAGACAACAAATTCCTTCAATATTTCTGACCAAACACATTAAAAATTGATAGATTGTATGTACTTGATGACAATATGTGAATACGATATTTAAATTTCTTTCAGTTATTGTAACTTAGTCCAATGGCATCCATGACATTATTCAGACCTATGAGTAAATATTTACTAGTTGCTGAAACTGAAAGACTGGAAATTGCTGTATCAAGATTATATTCAAATATAAAGATTAACTTAAACTTACACTCAACATTACTCTACTTATTCTACCACTAATAAGAAAACTAGTTAGTCAGAGGTTTTGCCTTTTAAAAGGAGCTTTTCAAAAGACCATGAACAAAATCAATGAAAAGGAGACATAGTTCCTGAATATGCTTGATGAGGTTGTAGTATATGGCTCAAGCTCACGTTCGTGTCATTGCCTTATTATGCTCCGCTATATAAGAATTCTATTCATATTTGTGGTCCTCCATTATATCCAATCCAATCCTATCCAGAGCCTTCTCGCTCCCATTGGACGACCCCTCTTTCTCTCTCTTTATATATATATATATATATATATATATATATATATATATATATATATATATATAACGAAGGAAATGTGGTAAGGAACAAGGTGGAACATAACGCACCAACGTACTCAATACTTAGGGTAGTAGAGTGGGCAATAGGAACGAGTAGGACCCCGACGGCTGAGCTCAAGCCGTTTCGACGGCTAATTCTGGACTAAATGACAATTTTGATCCTGGTTTATGAATAGCCGAGCTTCTCAGGGGGTAATTCCATATATGGCAAAAGTGATTGTCACAAGGATTGGTCAAAAGTTTGTTGTTGAGACACATGATTCTATCATGGCAATTTGTGGAGGCAAGTGGTAGCTGAACATGCCAGTAGAAGAAAGAGGGAGAGGGGTTGGAAGAAACCCAGTCGTGCGTTGATAGTGCCAACTACAGCTGGGCAGGAGGTCAGGGAAGTATACTAGGTAGGGAGAGGGGGAGGAATTCGAAATAATAAGTAAAACAATATGGGGTAAATATATAGAAAAATACCGAGAATGTTAAAAAAAACAAAAAAAAACAATTAAATATGAAAAAAAACAACACAATTTCTGGTTACTATAACCTAAGGACAGCTATCAAGTCTCTCACTGGTACTGCTAGACTTATGAAAGGTTTACTAGGTGGGACGGAATTATAATGAGACCGAGTATATCTTACGGTGACGGGTCAACAAGTGGGGGGCCAAAATACTAAAGAAACTACCACGAAATAATAATTCAGATTCCCGTATTGTTTTACTTATTGTTTCGACTTCCTCCCCCTCCCCCTCCCCCTCCCTAGTATACTTCCCTGACCTCCTGCCCAGCTGTAGTTGGCACTATCAACGCACGACTGGGTTTCCTCCACCCCTCTCCCTCTTTCTTCTACTGGCAGGTTCAGCTACCCCTTCCCTCCACAAATTGCCATGATAGAATCATGTGTCTCAACAACAAACTTTTAACCAATCCTTGTGACAATCACTTTTACCATATATGGAATTACCCCCTGAGAAGCTCGGCTATTCATATACCAGGATAAAATTGTTCATTTAGTCCAGAATTAGCCGTCGAAACGGCTTGAGCTCAGCCGTCGGGGTCCTACTCGTTCCTATATATATATATAGATACACACACACACACACACATATATATATATATATATATATATGTGCGTGTGTGTGTGTGTATTCGTGTGTGTGTGAGTATTTGTGTGTGTGCATGAGTGTACGTGTGTGTAGATACTGTCTAATAAGTACCACCTATTTTAAAACCGCTTTTGGCTGTTATATATAGTCGAGCGGGCAACCACATTTTGGGCGCATCCTTGCTTTGGATTTGTTTTGCCTGAATTTACATGTCCATTTGTATATGATTACCTGTACATTTTGGTGAACATATTTCATTCATTTGATAAATCAATCGCCTGAATAGTGAGATTAACCCATAAGTGGTATAGTTGAGCAAAAATATGTGCACTTAATCTACTTTCCAATCCGAATTAATTTTATAAAATGTGTGACAGGGGTGGAACCTTGATTTTCAGGTACAATTTATCCAATACATTTCTCCACAGGTTTATATACACAATATCACACAAATATCAGGCAACCTATATATGCTTAACTGCAGACATGTTTACAGACGTTACTAACAAGCACCTACACAGTTCGAAGCATAACAAAAACAAAATAATATTTACCCCACCATTAATGCCACCATTAACTTTACAGAGCAAAAGATAAACTGTACTACCTCTACAGATCTTAATCTTAAGGCAACCTATGTTGAAAGTGCACAATACTCTAATTTGGTTTCCTAAACACTCAACATCTTTAACCCATTACAGAACTCCTATAGCTAACACACTTAACAAATTCAAGAGAGCATATAACTGCACATCTCAAATTCTTATATATGTGTTCCGAATTCTTATTCACACCAAGCTCCTGCATTGTGTATATATGTAGGCTCCATTTACGCAGGCAGGGTTCAGAGTAACTGCATGTAGATATGAGTAGAAATATCCGCCCGAGAATGAATATCAATGTACCCCAACACGGTGCCATCTATGTGAGTACAGGTACATTTATAAATTTGCATATGGATTCAGACACATACATACGTGTATGTATGTGAATCTGGATTAGTGTTCAGCTCATGTATGTGTATACATACGTATCGCTATATGCCAACCGCAATGGACATTCTGTAAACATAATACGACAAATAAAACACTCAAAATTATATTAACATGGAATGAAAAGTTCCCCAAACCTAACTGACCATTACTGCAAACGAGGTCAGAAAAATAAAACTAATTAACAACTAAATGTAAAATTTATAATTATGAATATAACAATCATCACGGCCCAAATATATATTTATATTATTAATGCTACTCATTCTCTATCCCAACACAGCATATATCTTTCTGCAATATATGGCAATTCTAGGTATACACAAACAACATACATTTACACATTTTCTCTAGAACATAGCTCACTATATCTTTAATTAATTCTACTCGGTACAAAATAATACTAATAACATGCCTCATATTCCCTTACCATCCCAATATTATTTCTTCATATAGTTCTTTATTTCTTTATTCTTTTATTTATTCAATTCCTTAAATTAAATACCTTTTGTCCAATGCACTCAAGCAAAAACTCACATATATAAACACATCGCTACTGGTACCCAATTACAAATGGGCATATTTGCTAACAAACCAACACGTGTTCCTTATGTCTAAATTCAAAATAATTCTCTCGACAATTAATTAGCAAAAAATATATGATTCCTTATGAGGTCAGATTTAGACTGAAATATTTATTTCATCCAGTACTTACCACAAAGATATTAATGTTTGTAATATTGTATTCTTTGTCATTTGTATTTTTTCTATTTTAAACAAATTAAAAAAAAACTCAGCTAAATTATACCTGAATGAAATATTGGAAGGTAACGCCTAGAAAGTTATGAATGTAGAAAATATTGAATATTTTCCTGTTGAAACCACTTTTCCCTCGTGTCGATTCCTCCAAAATATTTTTAGCAGATTAACTTATCAGGCAATTTGACTTGCCATAAGCTTAATGTTGCATACTTAGTTGTTAACTTTTAAAATAGTTTTCTGTTTTTCTTTACAAAGAATACATTACTTTAAAAAAAACTCTAACATAATTTACCGAAGGTTGCTACTGATTTTATACTTTTTATATTTATGGTGGATTAGTATAGAGATGGCAATTGACGCCACGGATAACTACATTGAAATCTGTTTGATCTATCTTCCTCTATCAAAAGGAAAGCCATTATTTCAAAACAAGTATGGAAAAACGTACATTATCAAGATAATAAATTTTCGTAATTGGTCGAAGGTTGAGAAACACACTACATTCACCCCATCGAAGTAGCAAATATGAAATTATATCTTTTTTACAATTTGTAAGGAAAGGGCATAAAAAATAAATCTAAATGTAGAAATTTGGAAAAAAAGAAACCTGTCTATGTGATTCATTTCAATGCTGTAGTATTTTCTCGTTAAATAAATATCGAGCCAAAGAATTCGAGTTTCTAGAGAAATATTACATCCTACATCATCAACATTCTGCATTAATACACATCGATCATTGATTGTTGAGAAATGGTAGATCAGCGTTATAAAGGTTTAAGGTATTTTTTCAATATGAAAAAACCTAAAATATATTCTCATGCTTTTATCTCAATAAGCTACAACCGCGATTAATGCTATTACTGTATATTTCTCTTTCGCCGTAGGCTCACCATGAATGAAACGATCTCTGATCAGATACGTTCCAACCACGATAGTCATACGTTTATACAAAGTCATGTGCGATATTTTCTAGAATGGTTCGTTAGAATTTGAGGAAGATGTGACTGCTAAACTGGTAATTCTAGCAGGTCGGCCCGAAAGTAAAAGTTTACACATTGGATAAATTATTCATTTGAAAATATTGCTTTGCATTGTAGCACTTCTTGCCCCCAAAAGCATTGTGATATATATATATATATATATATATATATATATATATATATATATATATATATATATATATATATATATATATATATATATATATATATATATATATATATACTACAAGGACGATTTGTTAAGCCTTGATTACGTTTATTGTTTGGTGACGCGAGTACTTACTTCTTCAAATAGGCAGCTAAATCAATATGATCAACCCTCCAAAACCATCGTAAAACGATGCTATGAATGGGTAAAATAACTTGACTTTCTTGTTATTATTTTCATTGTTAAATTAATATGGCATATATATATATATATGTATATATATATATATATATATATATATATATTTATATATATATATATATATATATATACGATATTAATAAATGGAAACTATATTTATAAAACCATATTTATTTCATTATACATATTTCAGGGATACCACATTAAATTATGGTATGCCTTCATCAGACAAAATACAATATATAACAGTTTTACAAATAGGTTTGACGTATCCTTTAAAATACAACCATTACTTTTGGAGTCTGTCTGGATAGTGATTTGTTTATATAATAAGTCATAGTGTTAAGCACAATTAGAAAAAGACGGAGAGAAAGAAAGAGAAAAGAACAAAGACATAAGTATGGGATCATCAGACTCAGCTCAGGTAACGGACCTTGTGGGCGTTATTTATAATTAATTCGCTACATAGGAGGTTTATATCGTGATGACATGCTTTTACTTATAGAAGATAATAGCTGTGAACTAAATAGAAAAAGAAAACAAATTATACAATTTTTACTTACCTTAATCTAAAAATAGAAATAGTGAATAACCATATAATAGTCAATTTTCTTGATGTAACACTAAATCTCAACACATGTCTTCATTATCCATTTCTCAAACTAAATGAGAATTTGAATTATGTCAACTTTAACTCTAATCACCCCAGATCTGTTAAAAATACTATAGTGAATTCTGTTCAAGAACGAATCTCAAGAATTTCATCTAATAAAAATATATTTGATGAAAAAGCACAGTATTACAACGAAGCATTAGCTAGAGCTGGATATAGAAATAAAATTAAATACATCGATAATAATAATAATAAGCAAACTAACCAAAATAATAACAATTTCAATTACGGTAACAACTTTAACAACTATAATAGAAAACATTACAACAATTCCAAAATCCGAAAAAGAAATAGAACTAGAAATATATTATGGTTTGCTCCCCCTTTCTCACTAAATATTAAAACCCCTATTGCTAAACTATTGTTTAAAGCTCTTGACACACGCTTCCCTAGAACACATAAATATCACTCAATTTTTAATAGACACACTATAAAATTAACTTACTCGTCCACCAAAAATTTAGCACAAAATATTAATAGAATTAATAATAGGAATTTAAAACCTAACCAAAATACCAATAATAACCCAAACAATATTCAATTAAATAACTGTAACTGTAGAAATAAATCTAACTGTCCGTTAAGTAACAACTGCTTAGCTAAAAATGTAGTGTACAATTGTAATGTTAAAACTAATTTAAATTCATTTAACTATGTTGGTTCCACCTCTACAGAATTTTAATTTCGCTTCAACAATCATAAGAATTCTTTCAGAGATCCAAACAAAAAATCTTCAACTTCGCTATCTAGCCTACTATGGGACCTAAAACGAGACAATATTAAATATTCGATGGATTGGAATATTATTTCATAAGCTACTCCTTATAATTCCTCTTCTGAAAATTGTGATCTTTGTATTGAAGAAATATTCTTTATATTAAAGTCCAAAAATTCCCTTAATCTGAGGAACAATTTATTCAGTTGCTGCAGACATAGATTGAACTCAACGTTTAAATATTAATATAAATTTAAAATGTAGTATAATTAATTAAGTAATTTTAGTTAATATATAGAACCTGTCGATAATCCATTAGATTCCTTCACCTTTTTCTTTTTAAACTTTCTTCCTAAATATAAACATGGATATAAAAAACTACTCTAAAATGTCTATACTTCCAATGTATTAAATAAAATATACGTAAGGTAAATTTCTATATTAAATATAAGGTTATCTATAGAATCATTGGGTTTTTTAAATTTTTAAATCTTTTGAATTATTTTTATTTGTTTTGATTATGATAGCTTCTCATAACGTTCACAAGTCTACCCTCTCAATATCTTGATTGAGATATACGTAGGATAAATTTCTATACTAAATATATAAAACATATTATTTTAACTTAAGATACTCTATAGTGTTTTAATGATATTTAATGCTTTGATATTTCTAGGTTTCTTTTGCATTTCCAAAATATATTCCTTTGGTATTTTAAATTTATATTGTTATGGTTATATTTACAAATTATAATCCTTTGGTAATTTATTGATATTGGATTATCTCGATACAAATGCATATGTGTGTATTAACATGCATAGAAAGTGTTATAGATTTGTTGTGTTTGTATATGTGTCTGTATATATACATGAGTGATGCATGAGGACGCACGCAAATATTTATTTATACATATGTATGTGTATATATCTATGTGGTTGAGAGATATGTTGCAGATGTGCATAATATTAAACACATGAATGGTAATCGTATATATGAGGACATGATTGTTAATCGTATACATTTGTATATATATACTGTGAAATTTTTATAACACAATGAGTGTATAGCAGTGATTAAGGGAAATCATTTACGTTTTGTATGGCTATATTGTTGGCTTGAGTAAACATAATTTATATTTTCAGGACGTGCGTATCTATATGTATGTATATATACATATATATTTGTATGTCTCTGCATGAAATACTAATCTCTATAGCAAGTGTACATTTTGAACTCAGATTTTGGTATATTGATCTCAAGTTTCTAAACTAAACATGTGGCCAATAGTGAACAATGTTTAATTTCTCATATTATATATCTATGTCCCATTCATTAATATTGATACTTATATTTATATTTTTATTATTCATTTCATATAAATTGTTAACTCAACTTAATATGACATGACGTAAAGTTGTCACTGTCCCCCTCTCTCTATATAGTATTTTTCTCTCCTGAGTTTCTCTTTCTGTATGATGACTTGATATCTCTCTGTTGCTTTCCTTTGTTTTTCTTATTCCTTCCTTTTCTTTCTTTTTTATTTCCTCCTATCTTTATCTATCTCTTTCTTTTCTCCATACATTTCTCTCTCTCTCCGATATTTCTCCAGGTTTTCTTTCTCTTTTCTTTCACTATCTCTGTCTTTGTTCTTTTCTCTTTCTTTCTCTCCGTCTTTTTCTAATTGTGCTTAACACTATGACTTATTATATAAACAAATTACTATCCAGACAGCCTCCAAAAGTAATGGTTGTATTTTAAAGGGTATGTCAAACCTATTTGTAAAACTGTTATATATTGTATTTTGTCTGATGAAGGCATACCATAATTTAATGTGGTATCCCTGAAATATGTATAATGAAATAAATATGGTTTTATAAATATAGTTTCCATTTATTAATATCGTATAGCTACTCCAAAAATGTGTCGAGTGCTTTATATCAGTTATAAAAATATTTACTTGTTGTATCCCAACAACTTTAAATATAACTTTTGCATATATATATATATATATATATATATATATGTATATATATATATATATATATATATTGGTAAACGGAATAGAAAATGGTGACAAATTGTTCACAGTTGAAAAATGGTTTAATTAGGAATAAAAGAGTATTAGTGATTGTATGGGTTAGTATTCAGTTGTGGTTTTAAGTTTATAAGTTATTACCGCTTGCGCATTTCTAAATGCTTTTCAAAAATAACTTTGAGATAGAGTGTCCGTGCTGTTTGCTCTGATCAGATCAGAGCAAACAGCACGGACACTCTATCTCAAAATTATTTTTGAAAAGCATTTAGAAATGCGCAAGCGGTAATAACTTATAAACTTAAAACCACAACTGAATACTAACCCATACAATCACTAATACTCTTTTATTCCTAATTAAACCGTTTTTCAACTGTGAACAATTTGTCAGCATTTTCTATTCCGTTTACCAATATATAATAACTTGTGTGTTACACCTCTATTCTTTTAACTATATATATTTATATCCTGGGATTGTAATGTGAAGTTTCTGTAGGTTCACCCAGGCGAGTCCTCGATATTTAGGTTCACGTCAGTAGCGTGGTGTAGAGCTAAACAGAGTGTAATATAATAATACAAGGACGATTTGTTAAGCCTTCATTACGTTTATTGATTGGTGACGCGCGTTTCGCTATTGATAAGCTCAATGTTCGATCTGTATCGATCTAGCTCGGCTCTGGAATCAAAAGTTCGTTGGAGCTCTATTGTAGTAATGAGAGACGTCCGGTGAGCTTTTGATTCCTGAGTTGGGACAGTTCGATACAGATCGAACCTTGAGCTGATCAAAAGCGAAACGCGTGTCACCAATCAATAAACGTAATGAAGGCTTAACAAATCGTCCTTGTATTATTATATTACACTGAGCGCGGTGGATTGGCAGTGTCAGTAGAGGGTCGGACGCCATGCTTTGACGCAAAGAGTTACGTCCCTTTACGATATGAGTTGAAATCCCGCCGAGGTTAACTTTGCCTTTCATCCTTACGGGGTCGATAAAATAAAGTACCAGTAATGTACTGGTGAATTCCTGGCCTTGTGCCAAAAGTAGAAACAATTATTATATTACACTCTGTCCAGCTTTACACCTCGCTACTGACGTGAACCTAAACATCGAGGGCTCATCTGGCTCGACCTACAGTAAATTCACGTTACAATCGCTGGATATATATATATATATATATATATATATATATATATATATATATATATATATATATAGTGAAAAATGGAACGGGAACAAAACAGAGAGGCAGTACGAACAAAGGTTTATTAGTTTCAGAACAATGAAAGTAATAACAACAAAGTCAAGCTATCTTACCTATTCACATCATTGTTTTACGATCGTTTCGGAGGGATGATCATATTGATTTAGCTGTCTAATTTAAGAAGTTAAGAGTTGTTATTAACCCTTTGCTAAATTGTTCAAAGTGCCTACTCGGTAGATGGGAGATACGGGGTTCAACTCCTCGTAGCCGCCAATGCGAAGTTCTATTTCCACCTTTAAGTGTTTTCACCATATTTCATAAGCTATTTTATAACATCTCTGCACACCCTTCATTATGTGGATCGGCAGTATCGGTAGAGGGTCGGACGCCATGCTTTCCAGCATAGTTACGTCCCTTTACGATCTGAGTTCAAATTCCGCCGAGGTTGACTTTGCCTTTCATCCTTACGGGGTCGATAAAATAAAGTACCAGTAATGCACTGGGTAATTGCTGGCCTTGTGCCTAAAGTAGAAACAATTATTTAAACTTATCCCATCACTGCCTGGTAAATGTTCGAGTCATCGGCTCCATATACTCTCTCTCCCTCTCTCTCTCCCTCCCTCTCTCTCTATGTATACATACACACACACACACACACACACCCCACACACACACATATATATATATATATATATTTATATATATAGATATATATATTTATATATATATATATTTATATATAAGTGAAAGAAATCTAAAATGCAACCTGAGTCTTTTCAGAAAATTTAATTATTTACTTTACCGGTTTCACAGTTCTTATGCTTTTCAAAAGTAAAATTGAGTGGAGGTTTTGTGCTTCTGTTGTGGTTTGTCTCGTGCTAAACCCTACGTCCCAATTTTTTTGTTTTCAAAAGCATAAGAATTGTGAAACCGGTAAAGTAAATGAGTAAATAATATTGAAATACTCCAGTAGTATTTTGAATTTCTCTTCCTCATACTTTCCCCTGCGCAGGACACCTCGTTTTTCATCGTTTGTCTTTAAAGAACCCTCATTTTCTTTATATATATATATTTATTAAAATGACAGATTAAAGTTTAAGCAAAGAATAGCTGCTTTCACCCTTAACAGTGAAAGAAGATCCCGTTAAGCGTAAAAGCAGCGAGACTTTGCTTAAAATCTGTTATTTTAATAAATATTTGCTCTACGGTTCTTATATATTTGATATATATTTATCCTTATCGTGCCCTCAAATTTATTGTTATTACTATATATATATATATATATATATATATATATATATATATATATATATATATATATAATAAATGTAATTTTTTCGAATAATAAGTATTTCGAATATTAATAATGACATTCGATTCGTTTGCAATTTTGCAAACAACCCTCAATTTTATAGCCATGTCAATAGAATGAACACTTCATTCTTGCTCTTATGTTGTCATTGCAAACGAATCGAGTGTTATTATTAATATTCGAAAATCTCAGATTCCATTTATTTTACCCAGCCATATAGAGCGAAATATTCTTTTATATATATATATATACATATATATATATACAGTATTTTCCGTTGTGTTGTAATATAAATATTACACACAGTAGATTGTCAGCTCACGTAGAGTTTGCTCGACGGTTCCAGTTGTAGTTCCAAAATGATCCGGAGAAAAATAGAAAGATTTGAATGGATACAGTTTAGTTTAACGGAATTTATTGACACGTGTTTCTATAACAGTTAAATAACCTGAAAACAGCTGCTATCTACAAAGTATTAGTTATGCAGACATTCAATATTTCAATGTCATTATTTACTATCATTTCATCAGAATAATATTACTGAGGACCTGTATACACACATATATATACATTATATATATATATATATATATATATATATATATATATATATTTACGGGATAACAGGTTATCGTTATAGACAGTCCACTTAGATGTAGTCCAGTTGGAGTACTCCTTGTTGTGGATGGTATTAACGTATGGCTTCGTTTGACAGATAAGTATTTTCGTTGTATCAACTTAGTGAGATTGATAGAGTGAGTGTATAGAGATATACGGTTCTTATGTGGTATTAAGTGAAGTTGTAGATTCGTTATTTAAAGGTTTAGGTGGTCTATTCTAGAAGATGGGATTGTTTCTTTCGAATCACGGGGGTTTACTTTTCACAACATCAATAACAAATCGTGTATAAAGAAGACAATAATAACAACAATAATAAAACAATAAAAGTAACAAAAACGATAAAATATGCTTGGTAAGTAGAGAGAACATGATGAATAAAATTAGGGATAGATTGAGATGATCATAATAATAAGAAGAACATAAGATTTCAAGGAGTGTAGGATTAATAAGATAATGTACTTAGAATTAAGTTCATCTGTTAGAGATCATGAGTGCTCATGTGAGATATGTAGATATAATTGTTTGGTCCGAAAGAAAAAGCAACAGCAAAGACGGGATTGATTTATGGGCTGACAAGATAATCGTAGACATTACTGCCCTATCCTCGTGGTATAGATGTAGGGAGGCTAGAAGGTGTTTATAGAAGATATGGTTCTGACGTGGGCTGTGTGAGAATGCGGATTTCATATGTTAAATGCTAAGTGATTTTCCATTAATATAGGGGATGATAGTTCGAATCACGGTGGTTTAAATCTCGTGACTTTTGTAGCAATTCTCTGTCTGCAGAAAATGACATTTCTATGTTGCTGTTGAGTAGCATTTTATCGTTCCTTAAGATATGTAGCAATTCAAGGTTGAAGAGCCGGCAATGGGACATACCGATGCTATAGGCCTTTGCGGCCGATAATTTCGACCAGCTAATATTGTAATCAAGGATTTTGTCCTTAAGTTGCCAGATTTTATTGGCGAGGGTTGTAGAATTTATCAGTGCACGGTTCTTCATTGAATGTCTTGCCTTGTGTACATGTGTACATGTGTACTGTAAACTCGGGCAATTCCACATGGCACTACATTGGATCCACCGCGCGTGTTTTTAAAACAGGTGGTATGTACACATACATTCAATGAAGAACCGAGAACTGGTAATTTCTACAACCCTCGCCAATAAAATCTGGCAACTTAAGGACAGAAACCTTGATTACAATATTAGCTGGTCGAAATTAACGGCCGCAAAAGCCTATAGCTGCGGTATGTCCCATTGCCGACTTTGCAACCTTGAATTGCTACATATCTTAAGGAACGATAAAATGCTACTCAACAGCAACATAGAAATGTCATTTTCTGCAGACATAGAATTGCTACAAAAGTCACGAGATTTAAACCACCGTGATTCGAACTATCATCCCCTATATTAATGGAAAATCACTTAGCATTTAACATATGAAATCCGCATTCTCACACAGCCCACGTCAGAACCATATCTTCTATAAACACCTTCTAGCCTCCCTACATCTATACCACGAGGATAGGGCAGTAATGTCTACGATTATCTTGTCAGCCCATAAATCAATCCCGTCTTTGCTGTTGCTTTTTCTTTCGGACCAAACAATTATATCTACATATCTCACATTAGCACTCATGATCTCTAACAGATGAACTTAATTCTAAGTACATTATCTTATTAATCCTACACTCCTTGAAATCTTATGTTCTTCTTCTTATTATTATGATCATCTCAATCTATCCCTAATTTTATTCATCATGTTCTCTCTATTTACCAAGCATATTTTATTGTTTTTATTACTTTTATTGTCTTTATTATTGTTGTTATTATTGTCTTATTTATACACTATTTGTTATTGATGTTGTGAAAACTAATCCCCCATGATTCGAAAAAAAAACAATCCCAACATCTAGAATAGGCCACCTAAACCTTTAAATACCGAATCTACAACTTCACTTAATACCACATAAGAACCATATATCTCTATACACTCATTCTATCAATCTCACTAAGTTGATACAACGAAAATGCTTATCTGTCAAACTATAAATCAATCTCCGGTTTATTGCTAGTGTGCTTTTAGACCTACAGCACCCTTATATCCCTCATAATTACTGCTAAATCCTGACTCCAAGTACATTTTATCAGTTTTCTCTTCACCACTTTAACACTATATCTAATATACCCTATAATAGTTTTCACATGTCAATTTCATACATCTGTATCATATCAGTTCGTTTAATATGCTATATTTATCATTGCACACTATTTCTTACTTATATTGATGTTATTATTTTAACTATTTCAGTAAAATCCCGCCGAGGTTAACTTTGCCCTTCATCCTTCCGGGGTCGATAGAATAAAGTACCAGTAATGCATTGGGTAATTGCTGGGCTTGTGCTAAAAGTAGAAACAATTATTTTAACTATTCAGTATCTAGTTATTTTATTATTGATATTATTGTTCTGGTTTTACGCAACCCCTCTATAAATGAATATTCTCTCAATTCCGCATTCTCTCAATTCCGCATGCTCTGATGAAACGACTGGTTATAAACAAAGTATTGGAGATCGATTGACGCAACATCAAGCGATTAGCGAACTCTAGACCTACCAGATCAAAGAAAGAATTGTCAGCAATGTGAATATAGCCCTTATTGTATAGCCAACCATATATATATATATATATATATATATATATATATATATATATATATATATGTATATACATGTATATTTATATATATATATATATATATATTATATTTAGAGTATACACTCAAAGAGTCATTTACAATTAATTAGCTAAAAGATTAATTAATTGTAAATGACTCTTTGTGTGTATACTCTAAATATAATATATTACTGCTCCCTCTGTTGAGCTAATTTTTAATCCCATATAAACGGCTGTTATTTCTAGCGCCATGAGTATGAGAGGCTAGTGAGCTGGAAGAACCGAGTGCAAAACCTCGTGCGTTTGTGCTCGTAAACCAGACCTTCAGAATTTTTTCGGGGTGAAGTAACTTAATTTTTCTGGGTACCTATTGATAAGCACAGAAAATTGATAATTTCGCTCTTATAACATCGTTTGCGAAACATTATTTGGATGTTGAGGTTCAGATTGATCTCTGGAAAAGGTTTGAATTTTAAAATTTAAATTTGTCTAGGTACCATGGCTATTTACCAATATAAGTTTGTGTATATTGATTTATTATTTTTTAAATTGATACAGGCAGGTTATATTAATTTGAATTAGTTTGTTTCATTCTAGCTACCTTTTGTCTTTTACAATATAAACACTTATGTGTTTTTCATATATTAATTTATATTAACTTGTATATATATATATGTATTTATATATATATATATATATATATATATATATATATATATATATATATATATATATGTGTGTGTGTGTGTGTGTGTGTTATAGAGAGAGAGAGAGAGAGAGAGAGAGAGAGAGAGAGAGAGAGAGAGAGAGAGAGAGAGAGAGAGAGAGAGAGAGAGAGAGAGAGAGAGAGAGAGAGAGAGAACAAAACGTTGTATAGTTCTACTGGTTTTAGTGGCATTATCAACAAGTTTATAATAAACAGCTCTTACTTGCGACCTGATTTTGCGTGTATGTCATTTTAACGGCCTGACCGCATGCGTTAGGCAGGAATCGAAATATTGACTTACTGTGAGATTAGTAACCTTATAGTATGGAAATACGCTGTCTGAAGATCTAACTCTTTCCATTGGAAATTCTCTGGATTTCCAATCTTTGGATTGGTGAAACCGTCGTAACAGAAATAGAACAGGTGATTATTTAAATCGTTTTTTTTTATTTATTTAGAGAAGTGTTTGATAATTGCTTGCTCTGCTGTTTATATATATATATATATATATATATATATATATATATATATATATATATATATATATACATGTGTTGAATCTACACATATACCGTTACAATTACGTTAGGCATAAAACATCAGCAACTCATCAAGTACAATTGTAATATCTTACCTGTAGTAGCGACATACTGCCACAAGAACAATTACAGCCGCAATAAGAAGAATAAATAAGGAACCAGCAAGGCCCCATAATGTTGATCTATAGGTTCTTTCTATTCGAATGATATTATGTTCACCAACCGGCGTTTCTACGTCAACGGGACCTAAAAATACAAGTATGCACAAATATATATTTAATACGAATTTAGCGAACTTAAATGCAGGAATAGAAGGGTTATGAGGGTGAGCGAGAGAGAGAAGGTGAGAGAGAACGCGAGAAAGGCAATGCCTCGTAATATTCCTATTTCTCCTCCATCTCACACAATCATCTCATGTATTATATACACATACATATATGTATACACACACACACACACACACACACACACACACACACAGACACACACACACACACACACACACACATATATATATATATATATATATAGAAGGATTTAAATGGATACAGTTCAGTTAAAAGGAATTTATTGACACGTGTTTCAATAACAGTTACATAACCTGAAAACAGCTGCTATCTACAAAATATTAATTATGCAGACACTCAATATTTCAATGTTATTATCACTGTCATTTCATCAGAATAATTTTATTGAGAACCTGTTTGGTTTTTATAGAGAATATTAAGAGGGAGGGGTGAAGTTGTTAGAAGATTAGTTAAGGGAGTGGATAGAGATTTTTTTGGTAGCAGTGAGAATTTTTGGTAGCAGTGAGTAATTAGATTCCCATCTGTTGTTTTGACATTTTTATACAATGCATTATTTGGCGTTGGTTATTTTTCTAAATCTATAGAAGGATTAGAGATAGTAAAGATATGCATGGTTGGTTTTGTGTTTGCCATTAATTAACATACAGACTTAAATTTTTCTTTCAAGTGTACGTATCCGTTCGCCCACACATTCACACACAAACATATATGCACACATCTACAAAATACATACACTCAGATACACATACTTACATGCTCATACTTACATACATATATACCTGCACATATATATATATACATATATATACATATATATATATGTACATACATACGCATTCATGTATATACTTTTTCATACTCAACTTATCTTCATATACACACGTATAGGCACACACATATATACATACATACTCCTGTCTATGTATATATATATATATATATATATATATATATATATATAAACACTTTAATACATGAATACACATACATCTAACTATACACATCAAACATATATATATATTTACTTATTTATATACATTTTCACATATATATACATACATATGGTCGCTTTTAGACACCTACACTATAGTATATTAGCACCTATTCTCATCAGCATATCTTTCCATTATTAGTGTGGTAATTTAAGGTTATTAATATACATATATATGTTGAGAATAGATTGTTTTTATATTTTTCTAACTAGATTGTTGTTTATATAGTTGGGGGGATGTCCCTCTTTTCATGTAATATTCAGCTTGTAGTGGGAAAAAAGGGTTTTAGTTCGGTGACGCAGAATAATGTTCGTTCAATTCTGTTATTAAGCAATTTCTTCTTGTGTGTGATTATGTAATAAATCTCAAGATTTCACAATTTGCAGAAATGTTGGCTCCTGGAAAAGCTTTGGGTTTTAGCTAATTTCTCCCATTTTAGGGTAAACTTTTGATCGCTATCCCTGAGCGTCCAAGCTTTTTCTGCTAAAGTTGTTACATTTCTTTGCTCTGGTGTTTTATTGAGTAAGAATGCCTATATAATCGAGATTTAAACGATGTTGCCGTTGATGCCACGTAATACCACTCGTTGCCTCCGGATTCAATGATACACTTATAGATGATATTTTTTTCCAGGCAGTTATTGCCGAGGGGGCAATTGTCAGGATAGGTATGTTAATTAAGTGCAAACACAAAACCAATCATGCATATCTTTACTATCTCTAATCCTTCTATAGATTTAGAAAAATAACCAACGCCAAATAATGTATTGTATAAAAATGTCAAAACAACAGATGGGAATCTAATTACTCACTGCTACCAAAAATTCTCACTGCTATCAAAAAAATCTCTATCCACTCCCTTAACTATTCTTCTAACAACTTCACCCCTCCCTCTTAATATTCTCTATAAAAACCAAACAGGTTCTCAATAAAATTATTCTGATGAAATGACAGTTGATATAACATTGAAATATTGAGTGTCTGCATAATTAATACTTTGTAGATAGCAGCTGTTTTCAGGTTATGTAACTGTTATTGAAACATGTGTCAATAAATTCCTTTTAACTGAACTGTATCCATTTAAATCCTTCTATATATATATATATATATATATGTGTGTGTGTGTGTGTGTGTGTGTGTGTGTGTGTGTGTGTGTGTGTGTGTGTGTGTGTGTATACAAAACTTTTGAAACTAAAACTGGAACCGTCGAGAAAACTCTACGTGAGCTGTCCATCTACTGTGTGTAATATTCATATTACAACACTACGGAAAATACTATATATATATATATATATATATATATATATATATATATATATATATATATATATATATATATATAGATATATAGATATATATATATACGCATACGTGTGTTTTATAACGAACAAATTATTTTGCAAGCAAACAGCCTTATAACGCCATGTGTTTAAGGCGAGTACCTTCACCCTTTTGTTCTTGCGGTAGCATAGAGAAACAATTGATAATTGTCAAGATTGTGCATCTCCTTTTCTACTGCACTCTAGAGCTCTTGAGAATATATAGTATTCTTTAATGTATATATCGGTTGATTAGCCTAATTTCCATACCGATTGATTTTACGGCTGGCTTTGCCGAAGATTAAAAGACAATTTGTGTTCTCACTAACATAGATATTTTCTCGGGGTGGCAAGCAATTGATTTTTTGAATTAAAATCTCTCTACCAGGAAGCAGCTATTTTATGTTTGGAGAATTTAATAATTGTTTCTTCTAGTTTCTTCTAGCACACAACAGCATTTTACTGAACTCATTTCTTTATTAAATTGGCAACAGTCGGTGTCTAGTACATTGTATGCAAGATTTCAGCTCCCCTGCCACCATAAAGGTAATAATATTTCAATGCTGTTAGGG
>OZ024740.1:383339191-383351691 GCA_964016885.1 Eledone cirrhosa | reverse complement strand
AGGAATATGGGTCTCTAGAGTTGAATTTGGCCATGGGACGCTGCTTACAATGCGCTACAATGATCCTGGAGGAATACGGGAAAGTTAAGTGGGAACATATCAAAAACATACTCGTGCTCGAGGAAGGCCGATACTGACAAATAAATTAAAAGTATCGCACTCAACTGAGGCTTTTAACACACCAGTCTTCTACGTGTCTTTTGCTAGCCTAAGCTGCATATCTACATATAAATAAGTATGCAGATGTATATTCTACTGTAAATCATCCTACTGATTCAATCCAATAACAGGTTTGCAGAGCCTCTCGCATAACTAGACTGGTTAATTTACTTTCCTAGCGTCATGACTTCATTTGGAGAGACGTATATAATCACAAATATTTCATCTAATTTACAAAGTCTTGGTTTTTATACAACTCTCCTAAATACTATATGTCAAATGCGTACATATTCAAAAGTATTTACGTCATACATCGTCGATATTTTACATTTCTTTCCCAATTGTTATCGCATACTCCAAGGTATTCTAAAGAGCGTGTTGCATAACCTGTAAACACCAGCTGCGATTTGGACTGGAAACTTTTCCAAACAGTAGAATATCTTTCGGGTATTGTGATTTTTCATTTGTTCCCGGATCAACTTAAATGAGGTATATATCTATATATATAAAACTGAGGATGTGTGTGTGTGTGTCTGTGAGTTTGAATCCCTAAAACTCTAGAGGTACCCAACCGATATTTTTCAAACTTTACATATGTATTACTTATGTTTCATGGTGAGTTTTGCACTTGGGGAATTTTATGCATTAGGAGAAAAACTGCGTCTTTTCAGCTTTTTAGGGATTTTTTAGGCGTTAAGTCAGACCGATTTCCTTGAAATTGTAACTATGTATTAGGTGAAACACTTCATTCTTTTCAGCCTTTTATGGCTTTTTTGAGGCGTGACCTCTAAATCGCATTCAGAGTTATTTCCCTTGGAATGCTTCACCGAGAAAAATCTTAAAGATTAACAAGCCATCAGAGTATTCGGTTTATTTTCTTCACATATTGTCCAGGCATGCAGGTTTTACACGATTAAGTCTGTTGGCGACCCGCGTTTCAAAATACCTCATCCCGTGCAACGCCGCGTACCACTACTAGTATATATATATATATATATATGTAAAACATCATTAGAAAGAAGAAGACTGCGTGGTTGCACATGGGTTACATATGATAAAATTAGTCCTTCGTCAGTGATTTGCCAACCATCATTGATATTTCATCGCATTAAAAATCATATACCTCAGGATGGTGCGAGCAATAACTAAAAAAAGGTATTGGGACAAGTAAATTGCGTAAAGCGAGTGACACAAGTGAACAACATAAAAGGAAGAAAGCAACGCAAAAATATATATATATATAGGGAATATATTTATATAGGTAATTTTACCCACCCTATATATATATATATATATATATATATATATATATATGCATGTATATATATGTATATATATATAGAGAGATTACAATAATCAAAGTTCAGTTTAAGTCATTTATTTGCTTACAATTGTTTCCTCCAAACCGAGGTTTGGATTCTTCGGAGCAACTATTTACTGATCTATAACATACTTGACCTCCTTTTCAACCCAAGAGACACATAAAACATATGCGCATATTGATCAACAGTGGGGTGACATTCATCAAATGATATAGCATGGCAATTTACATATAAAGGTTACAGGATAAAAATAAAATAAAAACAAGAATGAAAATAAAGACAAACATGAAGCGTTGGCAGTCTATGAAGATAAAGCAAGAGGAAAGTTTAGAGTAGTCAGTGTATGAAACAATCTCACGTGTAGCATGCACGCGTGTCTTATTTATACATGATTAGAGTGCGTCAGAATGATATTTGCAGGGTCAGGCAGTTGAAGCAGGCAATCGATCTTATTTTGTGGGCTGAATTATTAAGTCATTTATTCTCATACATCTGTATGATATACAGTCTCGGATGCAGGGAAACACCAAAATATCAAAAACTTTCAGCATACTATAAACCTTATTGTATCGTAGGCAAAGCCGTACCACTGTCTTCGCTCACACCACCACTCACATAATCCATGAGCCGCAATATATATAGAGAACACGTGTCTATCGTATAATTCGCGGTGGTTCAGCATATAATCAAGCTATAAACCGTATCCAGTCGGTTCTTAATTAATAGATCATGCTGCCCAGATTCCGGAAGTGTCTGAATGACTAAGGGGAATTAATGCGTAAGGGGAGGTAACTAGCTTAGTTAAATTACTATCCTAAACTACATTAATGGTGATTTAAATACGTGCCTATCATATGAAGTTATAACTAATTTCTAGAGTATGTTACCCATTTATAGGTTAGAGAGTTGTCCATTAAGAAGTACAACGGTGTATATATATATATATATATATATATATATATATATATATATATATATATATATGTATATATAACGAAGGAAGTGCGGTAAGGAACCATAACGCACCAGAGTACTCGATACTATGGGTAGTAGAGTGGGTAATATGAAAAGAGTCAGGACCCCGATGGTTGAGTTCCGGCCCTTTAAACAGCTATATCTGTACTAGCTGTAGAAACGGCCGGAGCTCAGCCGTCGGGGTCCTGATTCTTTTCATATATGTATATATATATATATATATACTTGCCTCAATATTTAGAACGTTGAATCTTCTCACAATCTAGAGTCAGAAAGGACCAGTGGACAAGCAATCAGTAAATATAGGATTGCATATGAGTTCCAGATCTTGTCACCTGAGTTCAAATCCTGCATCGGTACAATTTGCTTTACATCCTCTCGTGAGCGATAAAGAATATCAAGTTTTGACGCATCGGCTATCCTTTCAGGCGTAATATCCTGGATGATCTACTTGTTGAAAACACGGGTGTTTGGAATGTGTTTTGCCTGATCCCTACTGGATAGGAGCCTAAAATACTTTAAATGTTTGGTAAGTACTAAAAATGCATGTTCGATTGTAACTGACAACCAGTGTAGATTATATATGCATACACATTATGTATATGATATTTTGTGTCAAAGAACTATATTAAATAACATACCCACACTGAAGTTACTATACATTTCAATGAAACGTTATTGGCTAACCCGAGGCTTTAGAAGTATATATTCGTCTAAAGTGACTCAAATGGTACTAGATCGAAATCAGAACCAACATGTAATTATTAAACATTTAGACATGAGTCGCTCTATTTTCATGGTACTCTATCACCTTTTATGTCTGTTCTCTTTCTCTCTCTCCCTCTCTCTCTCTCTCTCTCTCTATATATATATATATATATATATATATATATATATATATATATATATGTGTGTGTGTGAGTGTGTGTGTGTGTGTGTTTGGGTGTGTGTCTGTCTGTCTGTGTACATATGTCGTGTTACCTAATGACCGTCACGCATGTAAAGTATGTAAGAGTTGAATAAATATTGATAATGGAACCGATGAAATCTATACACTTTAGTTATAACCTTGTTTCGTTCATCGAAATTCGTTGCCATATCAATTCATTCACCTTGAACAAAAACACATTATTAGTAACTGATTAATATTGAATATGATGTACTATTTGCTACCTGTCAGAGTGGTCAAAGATAACGAATGTACCGCAGTGTGAAAAAAAAAATAGATACATTAGATAATTGATACTTACCGCAATGTCTCAAAATCATAAACTAACCACCTTCGTTCATAACACACACACATGTATATATATATATATATATATATATATATATATATATATATATATATGTAGTGATTAAAAAAAGTAAACAGATGTCACATCCAAAGCTGATAGACCACTCACTCCAATTCAGTATAGCGTTAATTCCACCTCAGATTAGCAAATCATACTCATTGCTAAAGTGTTGTGGAACTAACGCTCTCTTTATATATATATATATTATATATATATATATATGAAAACATACCTACACAGAAACATTCATACCTTTTGCCTTTCACTGAGCGAGGATGGAATCCGCCAGGTTTAATGGGCGCTAGCCGCACCGCATATCTTGAGAAGACTCTTACGATTCAATTTGGTGTAACCGACCCCCCCCCCCCATATATATATATATATATATATATATATATATATATATATATATATATATATATATATAAATATATATACATACACACATATATATATATGGGTGTGTGTGTTTGGATCGGTAACACCAAATTGAATCGTAGTAGCCTTCTCATGGTATGCGGTGCTGCTAGCGCCCATTAAACCTGGCGGATTCCATTCTCGCTTAGTAAAAGGAAAAAGGTATGAATGTTTGTGTCTAGGTATGTTTTCATATTTGCGTATCTACGTGTATGATTAATAAAATACCTATACCAGTTTATTTAGACTCGAATGCAGGTCACCACTCTGAACATGAATGCAGCATATATGCATTTGAAAATACTATAGGAATACATTATAAAAATGTAACTACAGTACCTTTACACGTGCTTTGAGTTAATTGAATCACTTTAATTTTTGCTATGTTGCATTTGTCATTATAAAAATAACATTAGAAGAGCTCCATGTAACTTCTCGTACCACACATTAAACCTCCCGTTGACATATCTGCAAATACTTCTACATTTGGCACAAGGACAGACATTTGAAAGAAATGAATAATTCGATAAAACGGGCCAAGTACGTCCCAGGTACTTTGTTTTATCGTTCCCTTTAAAGCATGTCTATAAATATGGACATACAAATGCAACGCATACGTTCAGTCTTCTAAGATATGTTAAAATATATAAATAAATCTGCCTCTCTATCTTTCTCCCTATATACATTTGTATATATGCCTGTATATACAAGTCTGTAAAGTGGCAATACACAACTACGCATATTTATTGGTGCTTAGACCATAATCACAGGCGTTTTAAGCTCTACAGTAGTTGAACACGTAGGAACATTGCATGGAAGCTTAAAATATTGGTCTCTAAATATACATATTTAGATATATACGTAAAAGCACACTTACTGATCAATGATTGTGTAGAATGGTACATTGAGTGATTTGTCGGTAGAAGTTAGGTACGAAAAAAGTAACTATAAATGGGAACAATATAAATATAACGGATAATAGATATGAAAATTATGGCAAATTTTATGGAATGAAGAAATAAAGAGCGTTGAAAAAATATTCATAAAAAATGTAAAAATTTGATAATAGATAAAGAAAAAATTACAAAATCTGACGAAATTATGTATATAAGAGAACAACTAACACGCTACTATTATGAAGTTAATATTATTGATCGAGTGCTAGTGAAGTGTGAAGACTCGTTTCTACGGAACGACGCTGGCTATGAAAATTCTTTCGAACGTTTTTATGAAATGTGTTGGAAGTTGGGATAATAAGAAAACTATCGTAACTTCTTTCCCGATGGTGGCTTTCATATCCTAATCTTGGCATTTATGACTGACAATCATAACATATTTCATTGCTTCTTTCTTATACAATTGTACAAAAAAGAAAATAGAGAAATAAAAGAATATTCAAGAACAGTAAATTTATGTTTTATGAAGGTGTTGCAATGCCAAAAATGAACTTAATAAATTTTAGAAAATATAATTATATTGCTCTTTGTCCCTAATTCAAATATTTTCTGTGTCTCTTGGGGTAGAAAATGAAAGTCACTCGTGTACAGAGGATTAAAAAAAAACGGCTGCTACTCACACCTACACAATTCTTGTAGCTTACAAGTATTTGCAATTATTAACCAGCATACGCGTTTACTGAATATTACAGATATATATTACCATTATTTACGATATAATTACAAGAAAATAACATTAGTTAGAGACTAAGGCATATCGAGTGCTGTAACACAAGACAACGCATTAAACCGGAATGAGCAGGAAACTGTTGAACGTTTCACCAGTCTGAACATACTAATTGATGTAATGTGTCAATACTTCGAAGGAAAATCAATTGATAATATCATATCGTTGGGAACTTATCAATTGTTCTACACAAAAAATGGTAAGAAATAAAGCAGCTTTAGCGTGGAAATATATCACCAACTCGTAAACAACTAAACCAAATGAAAACTCGATCCACGATGATAGGAGTCTATTTACACAGCTGACATATACAAAGTGATAATATCTAGGGACAATATCAAATACTAACATCACAAAGAAACACAAAAATTCTAGCACCAATCAATTATACCTGGCAGACATATGTATCAACCATGCATCAAGCGCATACAATAACATTATATCAAATAATTGACACGCAAAATAATTAAAAAAATTATTCGTGTCAAAAGAACTATACAATAACTTATCCACACAGAAGTTACTATGAACATATTTCTTCCCAATCAAATCACATAATAAAACGATTACTAAGACAAATATTACACGAAAATAAACGGTTTGATTAAAAAATATTATAGAAACAACTAAAACACTCAACAACCTAAATATAACTGACTAAATCCAAAAGTAATCGAAATGTAATACACAGGTATATAGCGATAACCCGTCGATCAGAACCCGAAGAATTTAGTAATTTGAGAAAGGTAAAATCTCTACCGTCCACTAAAGTTGTGCAAATAATGAAGTAGATTTGAAAAAGCTTGTCTTCAATGCTTTTATAAACAGTTACCTGTCCTTAATTGTTGTCGATATACACAACTATACTATTTTAATAACCTCAATGTTGACCTCGGTTGAATTTGGACTTATAACATAAAAATATGGAACGAAAGCGACGAAAACAATGTATGTGACACTAGCGATTCGGCCACTGTCCATGCTATATACATACCGCAACTGCTCAGTCTTTAACTTGCATATTGTTGTTACAAATAAGGAAACATTGTGCATGAAAATATAACACAGTTGGGTATCAAATTCAAACAACAAATTTGAGTGTACAGATATGATTTAGATCCATAAAACTGTGCCACTTATTCATCCCAGTACTGAATTCAAGAAATACAAATACAAAACCATGCTCTTTAGAAGACGTCCTGCTATATGCAGTCAAAATCCCATATGAACTACATAATGAAAATAAAATGCTAATGACTGAAGATTACCTACACATAAACGCCAATGATTATGATGTCTAGAATTAATATACAATAAATAAATAATAAAGAGAGAAATATACATAGAAATCTATTAAAAGACAACCATTCAAACACTATCGTATCAATTCAAAGAGAGAGCAACATTTATAACTTTTCTAAAATGTATAAACCTATGCAGACTAACAGCACTTGTAATTTGAAAGGATTTAATATTTGAACGAGAAACAGTACATATTACAATTTGAAACCGTTCAATTATGTATGTTTGATTTCAACCACGGTAACCGCTGGATATGTGCCTGTTCATTTAGAAATGACCATCAACAGCAATTACCGCTGTTCAAGGAAAAGTACATAGTGATTAGATTTCATTAATACAACAAATAACCTTTATTCTATTCAACTGCTTTGTCAAACCCGCTGTCAGTTGTTTCTATAGACGAATACCGGATGATAATCATGGCCTATGCAGTCGATACCATTTTTGCATCTGATTATGCTCATGATAGGAACACAGCAGCAAAATATTGCAATACAGATAATAACAACTAGTCTAACCATTACAGTTCTACTAAATCCCTAAAATATACAATATTAAGCTTGATTTTGCATATAAAATCTAGGCCTCATATTCAGAATGCGAGAAGCCATGCGTGATAAATCTATATTCACGTCAAATGTTTCTGCAGTATGTATTCACCGAATATTTAAATTTTCAAATGGTGTACATTTGAGATATAAAGTTACGAAACTGAAATGATAATAAAAGCAAATTATATATAGGTATGCAATTATTTTAAAATGTTATAACCACCAGTGAATATGGTATAATCTTTTATTAGTGTCAATCATCAAATACTGGCCATACAGGGGCACCGTCTCCAAGTCATAAATCGGCTATGTTACGTCCAGAGTCACCTATCTATAAGTCTGGTACTTTTAACGATCTTGTCATATAGCTAGCTAGTGTACAGAGCATAAATTAACGTTCAACATAGGCACACATCCCACATATAGCTTTAGTCAATAAAGGCCTTAGTAAAAAGAAATGTTTACAATATGTCACGCATGTGAAACTACCTACGTACGCAGAGTCATGCCTACGCGTATATATCAACACTTTGCTGGATTTTCTAACCGTAACATTTCGTTTATTGAGGCTACTTGAAAAATGTTCATGACTATTTAAGATACTATGAAAGCTCGGATTTCGATTATACATTTTACAACGGACTACATATGTGTAAGATTAGGAAAGGTATCGACGATTGTCCTCCTTGCTTCTGCTGGACACAATCAGAGGGCGCTAGCCCCGGTGCTTTTTGCATAGCTACGGCTTTCTAAATGTTTACCTGTAAACATACCGTTTTTCATTAGAAATACGAAATTTCTATACATATCTGTATACAGCTATGCCTGAATCTAAATCATAATATATACATATATATATATATATATATATATATATATATATATATGTATATATATATATATATATATATATAAAAGAAAATTTCGCTCTACAGGGATGAATACACTAAATGTAATCTGAGTTTTTCGAATATTAATAATAAGATTCGATTCCTTTGCAATTATGCAAACAAGCCTCAATTTTATAGCCATGTCAGTAGAATGAACACTTCATTCTTGCTCTTGTGTTGGCATTCGAACAGAACTGCAGACACTAATGTTGCTGGGTATCTCCCTTCATCAGTACAACTCACTGTTCACCTGCCAAACTGTCAGACTAGTGAAAATATATGCTATTTTCAAAAGTACACAGTGACTGATCGGCCTGATTTGCATATTAGCGGACTGGCTGATCAGTCAGATCTGCATATTAGCAGATCCACTGATCAGCCAGATTTGCATATCAAAAGACTGGCCAGTCAGTTTCCTGTATACGATCGATAAATGGCCGGCTTTGCCAAATTCAAATAAAAATGAAAATGTCGCTCTACATGGCTGAATACAATAAATGTTATGAATATTAATAATAACATTCGATTCGTATATATATATATATATATTTAAAAGTTAAACAAGGCTCAAAGAATAAATCAAAGAATGAGTTTTACAGTAGATTGGAAGCACGCAACATAGTGGTTTTCCGGAGTTATTAATATTAATTCAAAATATTAATAAAAATAGAACTTCTTGTGATCAAGTATATTTTATTATACATATTTCATAGGTACTGAGCTAACTTCAACAGTATGTCCTCATCAGATAAAATAAGATGATGCCTGAATGGATCTTAACCAACTACTATGTCAGGGTATGCCATGCATCATCTTATTTTATCTGATGAGGACGTACTGTTGAAGTTAGCTCAGTATCTCGGAAATATGTTTAATAAAATATACTTGATCACAAGAAGTTTTATTTTTGTTAATATTTTGAATTAATATATATATAATCAACCAAATAAAAGCCTTCGTGAGCCTCCTTTTTTCAAGTAAAAAAAATTCAAACACTCATATATGAAAAAACAAGCTGTGACAACCCCCCCCCCCCCCTCTCTTATTTGAAGAACTATTGTAACGCGAACTGGCGCGAAATTTATTATAATTATTGACAAACTAATCAAATTACTTCTCGAAAAAACCGGCATTTCGAGCCACTTTTTCCATATAAAACAAGTAACATTCAGAGACCAACCAGATGTGAGAAAAACCACAGACCCTCCATCTCAACTCACCTTTTGAAAAGCAGACGAACTGCGAAACCGGTAAAGGAACCAAATAAATATATATATTTAAAAAAAAAATAAGACTCCAGTTGCATTTTCGATTTCATCTCTTTTTCTTTATACTTTCACTCGTGTAGGACACCTCGGTTATTTTTCATTTTGTAAAAAAAAACCTCACTTTCTAATATATATATATATATATATATATATATATATATATATATATATGTATATATGTATATATATATATATATATACATATATATAAATATTCTTTGCTTAAACTTTAATCTGTTATTTTAATAAATTAATAAATGTATATATATATATATATATATAAATATATATATATATATATTATAAGCAAAAGGGATATTCAAAATAGTTGGTAATTCAACAAATAAAAATGTTTATAACTGATACAGAGCACTCTACAGATTTTCTGGAGTATAATATTCAATGATAATAAATAAATGAAAACTATATTTATAAAACCATATTTATTCTATTATATATATTTCAAGGGTATCAAAACTTTGGTACGCTTTCATCAGAAAAATACAAAGTTTGTTTTATAAATGTTGACATAACCAAGAAAAGATACCTTACCGGTTGAAGTTTTCGTTGGATAGTGAAGTAATAAGAGAAGAAACCTCGGATATTTCAAATTATTAAGATGAGTATGCAAATGAGGTTGAGGTATAGGGCCTGAGAAACGTTATTTTAGACGCTATGCTGAATTTAAATAATTAGTATATGTAGGAAGAAGAAAAAGGAAGAAGAGCTTGTATTTCCGTTAATTTAAAAGGAATTAACAATTTGGGGGAATGGTGGAATATGATTCCAGAATTTAAATTTATTTAGCTATATTATGAATTATAATATTGTATATATAATCAATTAGATTATATGAAGAATTATGGTTGTAAGTGTATTTTATCTCATTGCATTACAATAGGTTATAAGTATATAAATATCTATATAGATTAATAATTGCGCAAGTATAAGAATTATAGAAATAGAAATAATTTACAATTATTAGTTGTTTAGATTTCTAATATGAGTTACGAAGGAAGTTGATTTTGCATTTTACATAAAAAACAGGTGGTTCAAGTTGTAAGAGGAGAACAATTTGTCGATTCGAATATTTTGTTCCAACATTGAAAATGTTTTCAGAATATTGGTAATTTAGCGAAGTTATATAATTTATGGTACATATTATATTATAATGTTTATGTTTGCACGATTGAAAAGGGAAACATAATTACAATCTTGTTTGTTAACAGTTAAATTTGATGAACGATTTACTCAGAAAATATATAGAGGAAATTATATATTATTTCGTGTGAGATTAAATTTTTAGTCGAAAGATGTGTGAAAGTTTGAAGATCAAAAGGAGAGGAAAAACGTAATGTGCATTTCGAAGAACTATCGTAAAGAGGATACATTTTCAGAATGTCAATTAAAGATTTTCAATCTATATCTAAAAAAAAATATATTTAGAGGTGTATCATTAGGAAAGTAATGTCAGAAATAAAAAATATTACAGAATATATATATAATTTAACATACAAGTTATTATGTCGATGTTTGCTCAAATGTAAAGGAAAAGATGACTCCAATATTATTTATTAAACTATTAATATTAGATTTGATGAGTAATTTTCTTAGAAAATGCGGAAAGTATGTAGAGAAAATTATATATTATTTTGTGTGAGATTATAAGGAATTTTATATTACATGTTTTCATGGATGAGAATTTCAATTATATATGTATTTTCAATTTTTTATGAAACTATTTGAATCTACAAAATGTTCTCTTAAAATTTGAACTACGTCTTTTTCTTAAATATATATTTAAAATGTAAAATCAACATCCTTCGTAACTCATATTAGAAATGTAAACAACTTAATACGTGTGTTACATATCTATATAATCACCAACAATATTTATATTTATACACTTATTAATCTATATAGACATTTATATACTTACAACCTGTTGTAATATAATAAGATAAAATGTACTTACAACCATAATTCTTCATATAATCTAATTGTAATGATTATATATATAATATTATAACTCATGATTTAGCTAAATAATTTTTAAATTCTGGTATGATATTCCACCACTTCAACAAACTTTTAATTTTTAAGGTTTCAATTTATTTTAAATTCACGTACACTGTAGTAATATAAATACAAGCTTTTCTTTCTTTCTTCTTCCTATATATACATATATATATATATATCCTAATAATTATTTAAATCTACCTAGCGTCTAAAAATAACTATTTTGTCAGCCCTACGCCTCAACTTCATTTGCATATTCATCAAAATAATTTGAAATATTTGTTTTCCTTTCTTTCCCTTTTCCCTCTTTCCTTTCACTACCCATGAGAAACTTGAACCGTTAAGGTATCATTCCTGGTTATGTCAATATTTATAAAACAATCTTTTTATTTTATCTGATGAAATATATATAATAAAATAAATATGGTTTCAAAAATATATTTTCCATTGATAATATAATCCAGAAAAAATATGTCGAGTTCTTCGAATCTGTTATAAATATATCTGTTGAATTACCAACAAATTAATTATCCCTTTTCTTGTATATATATATATATATATATATATATATATATATTAGAAAGTGAGGTTTTTTTTACAAAATGAAAAATAACCG
>OZ024740.1:383324191-383336691 GCA_964016885.1 Eledone cirrhosa | reverse complement strand
TATATGTGCATTCTGAACTACGAGTTGTTTGAAGAAAAATATCACATTAAAACATATTGAAACTTAGAATCAGTGATTTAAATCATATAATTATTTGTGATACAGGAATTTCCATGTCGCATGTGTGTATTTGTGTGTGCGCGTGCATTTAATACGAAGTAAAGTAATTAACGGCTGTGATAAATAATTGATCAGTAAATTTGTCTGTGAATGATGGAAAGGATGGAGGAACCTTTTGTCAGATATAGTACCGTAGTCAATTGTCACGAATTATCAGGTAATATACGCGCAACTGGTATCACAGGAACAACTACAGCTTAACTTGTGACAATATAGATATATAATTGTTTCTACTTTTGGCACAAGGCCAGCAATTACCAGTGTATTACTGGTACTTTATTTTATCGACCCTGCAAGGATGAAAGGCAAAGTTAACCTCGGCGGGATTTGAACTCAGATCGTAAAGGGAAGTAACTACGCTGGAAAGCATGTCTGAGCCCCTACCAATACTGCCAATTCACCGCCCTTATAGATATATAATGTAGATATATAATATAGATATATAATGTTGTAAAACAATGTACAATATTTGTTCGCAATAAGAAATATTTTCATTATATATTGTATCAAGTTATTTGTAATATTAAGTATTTATTTGATTTCTTTTATTTTTCTATAAAATCTAATATATAATTTTCCGTTCAAAATACAGTATTCGTTGCATGTTTTTAACTAAGGTATTTGGAACACCGTGTAATAAAACAAGATACCAGTTTTGCTTTTATCAACATTTTCCATTGATATTTCTTGTATAGATTCTACAAATGAAATTTCCAAACATTTAATTTTAACAAATTTCAAGAAACAAAATACATTTTTGTTCCATTATGAAATGTAATAAAATGTTTGTTTAAAAATTACTTTTTTTTCATAGATATTTGCAAATATAGTTATATTTAAACCTAATAAATTATTAAGGATGTCAATGGCAAATTAAAAATAGAAGACAGTTTACATGTTTGAAAACTGTTTTTACATTTTCGTTGCATCTACTTCAACATTTTTCCACGTTTATTTATATAAGGTTGACGATTTTAAATTTCATAAATGTGAAATCTTTAAGATGAATAAAAATAGAATAAACAATACATGGCAAATTCATAGTTTCATGAATTCGATGAAAATATATGTATCACTTAACACACACATAGATACATACGTACACACACACACACACACACACACACACACACGCACACGCACACATATATATATTTGAAAAAAGGAAAAGAATGACTTCACTTGTAGTTCTAAACAATAGGATGTAATTTTATAATATTATAATTTTACAATTAAGTTTTGTAGATCTACAAAACTAAATTGTAAAATTATAATATTATGAAATAAAATCAAATTGTTTAGAACTACAAGTGACGTCATTATTCTCCTCTTTTCAAATATACCTAACTGTACCAATGATTTCATACATTTTCCAATAAGTATATATATATATATATATATATATATGAAAAGGTAATCTTAACCAAGAAAAAACACAGTACTATGCAGAAATTTTATAGTTTTGGATTAATATTCCTAGACGCTCACTCCACCTGTTACAGACTGGGCATCGACATGATATATTCTTCTCAACATAGTTCGACCACCAACAGCAAAGTTTAATTTACTGTTGCGTTATAGATTTGTATTTTTGTTATCAGATGTCCTACACTTCGTTTTGGAGACGTTGATGTGTAAGCCAACCTCTAGTACATATTTGGTCAATATATTCAGAAGATTTTACAGATCAGTTCTAGAGTAACTCATGAAGGCAATATCCTCTACATAGCTAATATTTGATTGGATGTGACATTCTATTTGATTGCCGGAGGAGCATTCTTCTCCAGTTTGGTACATAAGTGCAGCTATAATGATACAAAAAAAGAAGTGCTGATAGTACATTTTCCTGCTTAACACTCTTCATGTTGTCTATATACCGTCTAGTTCTCAGATTTGCTTTAATATACGTTGTTGAGTTGGTATAACCTATTGCAGGTTAATACACCGCTTGCGTTTCAAATATTTAAGGCGTAACATTCTGACTTAACACGAGCTGCAATGATACTGAAATGTTTGTAAACATGACGCGATATACTGTAAGGACAATAGTTCGAACAATCAAGTCTGCTACCCTTTTTGTAGAGTACAGCTATCAATTCATCTTTGAACAAGTTGTGGCCTATTTCTGTGGTGATAATACGGTTAAAAAGATGTTGAAGTGCTTTGATAAGTTTTTCGCCTCTAACTTTGATGAACTCTGAGTATGTGTTGTCTAGTCCAAGGTTTTTTCCTCGCTTCAAATTGTTGATGGTACACGATATCTCGCTGGGTAAGATATGTGAAATGGCATCTGATGTCGAATCATCAATTGTTGTTGGTTCTGAGTTGCTGAAGTACAGTCCTTCATATAATTTAGCCCAGAAACTCAAGATATCACGTGTGAGGCTCCTCTTGTGTGTTACCGGTAACATGTAACTCCCCTAAACCTGTCGTATTGTCCGGAAGTCGGCAATTAAACCGGCGACCAAGCCTGCTTGCTGAGGAAGGTGATTCTGGATAGTGTGTAGGCGAAAAACAAAACCTGACAAAGCGCAGATGAACTTATGAGTGTCAGGGGATATCCAATAGTGTGTACATATGTACATATGTGTATATATATATTGTGTGAATGGATATATATGGGATTGTATTATTTTAACCTTGTATATCTTTACTTCATAATTCTACACTTTTTACTTTATAATATATGTGCATCCACGAAGGCTAAAGCACCAACATAAGATCTGGCACGGGATGCCATCTCTTGACGATGGTGGGTGGAGTCACTATGTGCCTTGTTTGAAAATCCACGTAGTGATGGTGTCACGATAAAATCAGTTTTTTGCGTTACCTTCCAAACGCTCTATTTCAACATGTCTTGAACCAGCATACAAGGGTAGGCTCATAAAATTAACAGAAGCATGACACTTCCGATGTACAAAGGAGTCTAGCTCCAGACCCACGAAAAGTGAAAATTCAGCAGCCCAAGTCTGATGGGACAGCTACGACCAGGGGAGTACACCAGAATCCTCGAATTGAATTGACTCATGGGAACAGAAGAAAAGCCCAGACAAAGAAAAGTAACTCCCTCTGATCCTACGCGTGTTTCTGTTGTTTGATCTGCGGGCATCTCTCTCCTGCATTTGCGAGTGGATGTACATCACCAATTCATGTGTACCCATAACGTAGTTGTTAGTGATATGCTGTGTGACACAATCTGTAGCAAGACTGGCCCTCTGTACTATATATACATATATAACATTTTTCCTTCGATCCGAGTGGACTGTTGCAGCATGAAATACATTTTCTTGCTCACGATACGCCGTCGTAAATGGATGTTACTACTTGAAGATCTTACGATGTACACTCCCAACATAAATCCATTTGCCTTTATTTCAGTTTGAACGCTATAGCAATTATCATACGTATCTCGATCTCTCTTCCTCTCTCTCTCGCCAGATGGGTGCTATATGAGAATGCTGAGGATGGCTCTGAATATTAATCAGTATACACTTAGGATAACAAACTCAGAGCTGTACGAGAGCCTCCCAAATGTTAGCTCAAAAGTGACACAGAGAAGATTGAGGTTAGCTGGACATGCTCACTGACATCCAGAGTTGACACTGCTCTCAGTGCTCCTGTGGGAGCCCCTGCATCGACACACTTGAAGAGGAAGACCAAGGTTAACATATGTTGATGCCCCAAGGACAGACACTAGTCTGTTGGAGACGCAGGACATGGCAGTGATAATGAGGGACAGAGACCGCTGGAGATAACTCGTCCATGGGTCTCGGGAATTTTACCCGCCCTAGAATATATATATATATATATATATATAAACGACTGTGTATATGAGTATATGTTAAGATTTCGTTAATTCTATTATATAATTGTAGGCGAAAGAGTTTGTTCATTACACATATGTATAAGTATTGCTTCGTTCTGATTATCATTCTATATTTCTTATTCATTACTTTCTATCCTAATGTTCATTATTATATAGAGTGTATAACTTTGTTATAACATAATTAATACGTACAATACTTGTTGGAACGATGTTCAACAACGTTAATTCAAAGAAGTATATGGATGCATTCTATTTTTTGCCATTGTAATTATGTATTTAGGATGTTCGACTTTGCTTTCATGCTGAGAAATATGAAGATCGTGGAGATTTGCACGAAGGTAACTACCTACTAGCGTCCTCGTGCATTTATTTATTTAAACATTAATCTATGTGTATTTGCATGGGCGTGGTTGCAGATATATGCGCTTGGCAAAAACGAGTACCAGTGTGTCTATGTCAATATGTAGTTGTGTATGGTTATGTATATCACTAACGGTGAATCTTGAAAAGTAGCAGTTGTCATTTAACGTTGCTGATAATAATGTAACTGAACATTCGCCCATCCTGATAAGGCAGAATATTTGCAGCACATAGCTTGCTATAACAACCCCCATATTTTCTTTCACACACCGGGTTAGGTATTTCCGCTACTGTAACACACATATATATATACACACACGCATGTACATACATAATTACAGCTCAAGATCGCGGTATAATTTGGTATTTTAAAGGATCTTTATGTATAGCACTGGTATTATGTAATCCACCCTCCCACCCCACTAACAATTAAAAAAATGCTGTATCACATCATTCTTATGACCATTTTACAAAATTACATTTATCACTTCGATGTAACACAAGTATCGAATATTTTCAAGTTCCTTCTTTCTGTTCATCTCAAATGTATAGTCGATTGCATAATCGTAGTTCATATGAGAGCTAAGACTCACTACTAAGAACACTGGCTTAAATAATGTTTCATGCTAAACTACGTGTTGCATTTCCTATATTTTACAGATTGATATAAGGCCTCTACAATATACCTTCATCACAATTTCAATCCTTTGTGTTTTACTTTGTTAAATACATTGATCTTAATATTTGTAATTCGTTTTTTTTTTCTGTTACTAGCTGTTTCTTTAGATTACATGATAATTGTAATCTTAATATTTGGCCTCTCGAAAAATGTAACATCGGCTCACTCTTCCAAATTGTATCCTGTCTCATTGTTCGCTGTTAAATCTGCAGACTGGACATTCATGTTTGATTTCTGCAGTGTACAAATTGAGGTAGTCAATATGAAAGTAAAAGGATACATTCTACTCCTATATTATGCGAATACAAATCTACACTTTCGTAATATGCGGGTTAATACAAATTAGAATAGGTGTAGTGACAGAATATCCTCGGAATAATTCTATTCTCATAGGGGTGACACATATTTAACACTCACTAATTTTTTACACATATGAAGAATAATTTGCATATTCTGCTGACGTATTTTAAGTGTCTACTCCCGTCTTGGAAATTACTAGCAAAACACTTTCTATAACAAACCCATGCAGTATTCAGTGATTTCTTAACCATATACATTTTGCGGTTATGGATTACTTGATTAGTAATTAATAATTACAATCTCTAAAGCATACATTCAGTGCATCAGGGAATGGTTTTTGACAGATATTTATTCATATATTATTCCGAAGTCACAGGTTCGAACGATACACAGAGACATTTATACATCTGTTCTTTTAGGGCTAATCATATCTTAAGTACCGGTGCTTAGGCAGATTATGCCTTATGTGCACTAGTCCCTTGTCTCCAAATATACTGAGTCGCTGTCACATATATTAATCTGCATTTATCAGTCCACGATGCCTTCTAGTTTGTGGCCTATTTTACAGTTACTGTGATCGTTGGTTTGATGGCATGCACTCTTTGTTGTGACTTATCGATTTCGTTAAACACCTGTTTCTTTGTTTCTAGAAATTCCGTATTGTGCTCTTCATTGTTCGAAAGTTTTATGCATCAAATTAAACGTAAGGATTCTATACGTTGAATTATATGGCTCTTAATTCTATGGTAACCTCAATTTATGTGAGAGATAACGTTGGGAATCGGTCTGGCAGTGATATGTCTCGTGTTTACTTAGATTGTTTAGATATGGCAGCAGATCACCGTATATGTTTAATACATACATTATAGCAGATAGAATTAAATCAATTTTATAAACTAATCGGTGTATTATATCACCATTTATTTTCACACTTATTATTCGTTTTAACAATTAACTCATTGTTATTTAATGAAAGTTAAATGATAAACTGTTAGTATTGTCTGGCAGATGTCTGTCCTGTTAAACATTACTTGCGTTAAATTTTTCATCCGCATCATCATATTTTTAATCAGGATTTACAACTACTTTCACGTTTAATATTTATTCTTCGAAAATCTTAGGATTCACACTCCTCAGAAAACTACCTGATTACGAGTATAAAGACAAAGCATTTTATACTAGCGTGGTATTTATGAGTAGAATAGTGGATCGATTAAGGTGGCAATGCCGTAAATCATAAAGCCATCTCCATTCAACCAATGAAGACATTACGATTTTAATGCTATTATTGTTTTCAATGATATTATCTCATTTAAGCCATATAATCATAACCACTTTAACTGTGAAATGATTAAATTTTCTTAACATTGTGATTAGTTATTTTAAAGCTATTACCAATCTATCGAATTACTATGCTTGAAAATTATGATTAATAAAATTAAAATGGAGTATAATGAATTCCTTGCGGCAAGTATAATGAAGAAACTAAATCTATTACATGATAATGAAGAATAAAAATACAATGTTGTTGCGTCATCTCATCTTTAATTCTAATAGTCTTTTAGGAAAGAAGTAGCCTAAAAAGAATTCCAGTGTGACTGCATGAATATATTTAAAGTACATAGTCTTTAGAGAAGGTTATATACATATATAAATATATACATACACACACGTACACATACGCACTCACACACACACTCATGCACACACGCATATATATATATATATATATATATATATATATATATATATAGAGAGAGAGAGAGAGAGAGAGAGAGAGAGAGAGAGAGAGAGAGATATTTGAAAAATAATCTAATGTCTTTATTTATTATACATAGATTTTCCTTGAACAATACGTAGCGATAAAATATTTTCTTACACAAAATATAATGTTGTACTTGACCTGATTCACTTAAACGCCCTTTCCACTGTTTTCTTCATTTCTAATTTTGTAAGTTTCCATTTGTAATATTATTGCCGTATATGTTTTTGTTACACATGAGGCATATCTGGCTCGGCTTTGCCTAAATATTTCGATAATCATCTTTTCATTACCAGTGTGCTTTTCCCCTAATGTTGATTGGCAAAATTAGTAGAAAGGGAAGATAGTGAAATTTGCCAAAATATCGCCGCCTGCATTTCTCTATACTTTGTTTAAGAGGGATTTTTCTTGTATATATGGATCACTAATTCACTGGCAGTTATCTGTCATTCTTTGTTGGAGTGTTAATCCTATTTGGCCCTTGTTCGGCAACAGTTACATGTAATATGTTATATATATTAAATTTTCTGAATTGCATGAGAAATCCTTTTTAATTTTTGAAAATGGGACTCTCTTTGATGTTAGCCTTCTAATAGATAGTTTCACATGTTGCAGTCAGGTTGGTTGCACCTTTGCCCTTGAGGCTTTTTAATTCTAATTTGCAACTTTGTAATAGTTGCTATTGTTTAGCGAATTAGACCGTGGTTTACATTTTTATAATTAGGTATTTTTATAAGAAGCCTTTCATTTTTGTTCTTCTTAGAATAGGTAAGCTTAGTTGTATGCGTGTGTACATTTCTGTGTTATTTGGGTTTACTGTTGAAATATAATGAATGAACTTTTTTTCCGTTTTTCATTTGCTCGTAGTACTTAGATATTAATTTGTCTTGCTTTTTGAATGTTGTTACAGATTAGTATCTGAGAGACTTTTCTCTTTGTTAGTATTTTTTCTCTCTCATATTTGGTCTCTCTCTCATGTTGTTAGGTTTGAGAGAATTGGGCAAAATCGATTAGCTAAGATATGGGGAATATTTAAAAAAGTGTTTTTCGTATATATGTGAGTTTTCCGTCAAACTTTCTTCTGGTATGTATGTTCTTTATAAAGGTGTGTAGAGAATGTGGTGATAAATGAATTCAATTGAATTCCTGACATGATAAACCCCACCTTTACTTTCACACCTCCCCCTTCATAAGATACATATATATAAGAAGAAATTTTGACAAACAGCTCACATATATTCGAACTGCTCTCAGTATGCATGAAAAACTGTTTATTATGAATATTTGATAAGAGTTTTAAACCAATGGTAATCGGTTATATTTAACGCAACAATTATAAAATTATTCATTCTGTCGCTTTAAAGAAACAAATAATCTCTTTAAATATACCTTTGTGCATTTCCACCTCCACGCTTTGACTATATATGTATATATATATATATATATATATATATATATATATATATATATATATATATATATATATATATATATATGTGTGTGTGTGTGTGTGTGTGTGTGTGTTTGTGTGTGTGTGTGTATGTGTGTGTGTATGGTGTGTGTGTGTTTATTTCCAATGTACATTTAACCAATTACATCGAATCTTACCGGAGGAATGCCTCTTCATTTTGATTGATTATCTTTGAATTTATTTATCATTATCAATTCTCATATCAGTATGTAACGATCTAATTATAGTCTAGGAGACGTTAAGTATATTTTGATATTTACAAACATTTTATTTAATATAGAATCACTCATTTGATTTACCTTTATGAAGCTGTTAGCACAAATATCATTCATATAGCTGAATTAATACGCCATAAGTTATAGATAAGCTATTATTCTAAACTATCAGTGATGAAATATTCATTTACCCAGCAGTATTTGTAAATTCTGAGTCTGAGCAGTATATTGCATTTGTATGCGTGAGTATAAATTAAGTAGAATAAACCTCTGATATATTCCGTCGTATATATACTTTTCACCCACTTCATTTTACATTGTTACAGAAATCTTAATTAAACGACGGAAAGTTTGAAGGACCGATGCCACTTTTGACTACTACGACATTTTTCACTTAAGTGTCGTTTCTAACCAAATTTCTTTATTTTTAATATATATATATATATAAACGTTAATAACGAGAAAGATTTATTCACAATAGTTTATAACTTTGCCTATTAATACGTATGGTGAGCAAATAGGGAGGCAGCCCTAGGGCCAAGGACATCAGAAGTCACCACTGCAGAGGGCACGCCCGCGAACCTGTTGGAGAGCAACCGGTACTTGGAGAGTTTGGCTTTCTCAGCCCGACGTACAGCAGAACCTGGGTTAGTCGCAGACTCCATCAGGTTGTGTCTGGAGAAAGTGTGTCTGCAAGTGGCATCCCAGACGAGGGGTTTGCCACCGCGGAACGGGAAGATGGTCATTCCGTCTGGCCTTTTGCCATCCCTTCGGTCCTGCCCCACCAACTCGAGCTGGGAGCGGAGGTCAGCAGCGTCCAAGCCATGCTTAATGACCTCGTTGAAGGCAACATCGCGTGGAAGGCGTCCGGGCACTGTGGCGACAGGACAGCGGGTGGAGTCCGAAAGAGACCACTGTGGATCCTAAGTGACATATTTGTGGCTCGCAGATCTGGAGTCCAAGCCTCAAGGAAACGCCGATGCGCTGACTATCGTTATCCAGCTCCGTGCCAGTGGAGTAGGGGGTAAGGCATGGAGCCAGGCACTACTGTGTGGTTTGGAGGCCGCGCGAAAACAGGCAAGGCGGTGCTGGTCCAGCTGGCGCGTGAGCCTGTCTGAGACCAATCTGCACTGAATGGCATCCCATACACTTTGGGGGGACTTGACGTCAGCAGGTGGAGAAAGAGGAGGGACGTCTACCGGGCTAAGTTCCAGCCTGTCCCACGCCTCACAGGCGACCTCACGTTAACTGAACACAGAGGGTTCTATTGTGCTTTGGAGAACCATGCTGACGAGGAGGCGGCATGAGATTACCGATGAAAGAATGCCGGCAAATACAAAGAGATCGGGGACCGGAAGCCTAGGCCGCCATAACTGACTGGTAACGTGGCCTGTTGCCATCCAATGTCATCAAACCTGAGGTTGCATATCTCCCCAGCTGCCGCTCGGATACAAGTATCGAGGTCAGCAAGAAACGATGCGTGGCTGTAGCACGGAGCGCTGTTTACCAGCGAGGCTTGGGCATCAGGTAAGCTCGTTGTCATATCTGTTGGAGTGCCAGGCGGTTGTGGTAGGGCAGACGAGGAGAAGAGACAGTTTCTGCATCCCACGCTGTAACGGCACTGAAATATCGACGCGTGAAGCTACCACAGGTGAGGTGGTGGAAGCAGCCGCACCTCGAACAGTTCCCGCTTTTCTGTTCGTGGTGCTGCAAGTGCTGCAGTTGTTGACTGGTGGGGATTGAGGATGGGGAGTGGAGTCGGGGACTGGAGCACCAAGCGGCATCAGGGGAGATTGGCTGGTTGTCACCAGCCTAGGTTCTAGGCACAACTGCACGTGGATGGAAGGGAAAGTGTTGGTGTGAGTGAGGCCTCATAGCTCACCTACATGAGATATGGAGGCGGCAGAAGACAAGATAAAAGAGAAGGGGGTTGCATGGAGGGACACAGACACGAAAATAGAAAGTTAACAAATAAATTATTGAATGAATGGATGAATGTACAAACAGAAAGCAGGTGGTTGTTCCCAGCGTAATGACCCAAAGGTTGTTATTGTCACCGATGCTGGAGTTGGCTTCCTCTTGTCAATGGTAGTGGTAGTTGATACCGATACTTATTTCGGCTGCCAGGCTGGTTGTTGGGGCTCGAAGGCCTTCTTTCACCCATGATGCGGGTCGTTGTTATTGTCACTGTTGCTGTCGTTGCCTTATTCTTGGTAATGGTAGTGATAATTGTTGTTGTTACCTATTTCGGCTGTCAAGCTGGCTGCTGAATCAGCTTCTGTTTGCATTTTCGAATGCATATTAACGATATTCTGAATGGACGCCCTTTCAATATTTGAATATAACTGAACCGTTGTATCATTTAATTTGAAAAGTCCAGTAAAGTAATGGGAGAATAAGGTCAATTTGAAGTATCAATCCCTTGTTTTTTTTATTGTATGTTTTAAAACGGATTTACTACATTGTTTGTGCTGTTTTGGTATTTGCAATATTGGTTTAGTGTTTATATTAATTTTCCTGATTTCCAAATGTTAAGAGAGCTGGCATACAAATCTTCTTTCAAATATGCTAACTTATGAATTTCAAACTTCCTATCGCTCAACGGTTCTCTATACTGATCGTCTACTATTTAAAAAAGTAGGACGAACTCATATATCAGATTTTACTTCTGTTAACAAATTGGCTAAAACTTAAATCTTTCTTTGTTTTAAGTTAACCAATTATGTGGAGTTTATTCGATTTTAAAACATGTTTAAATCTCTAATGTTTTGTATATTACTTATATAGTAGTATTCAAAACGGTGTGATGTAATCACATTTGTTAATCAGTTCAAATTGGGTTGGAATGGCGATTAATTTGTCATCCTATGAGATTTAAACAAATATTGAAAAATGTATGACAATATGCTACAATTTCTTCCATCACCTATATCTAACATATGTGTATTAAAACGTAGTGTAATTTTATCGAAACTTTTCTTTCTTTTATGACATTAAATTGTAGTTCGAGTAGAAGAGTGCATATGACTGTCTATGACCTCGAAATTATAATATTCAGTGCCATTATCTTCTAATGTAAATCAGACCATACTTTCTGCCATTCATTACTTAATCAATCTTTCGTACGTCAAAATAAGTGTATGAATATAACAAACAAAATATATCACAAATAACACCGATTAACATATTAATTGGTCCCCGGTTCTAAGTGTCATTTCCCATTATTATAAAAGAACAGAATTATAATTTAATCAGAATTTTGGGTTTGGGGTCAAAAGTTTGATATTTCGAAATTTTCATATTTTTAAAGAAAAAACACGTTTTTTTTTTAAATTTAGCAGTTCATATAATTAAATCAACAGAGTATATATTTATTTTATTACACAAGCTTATCAAAAGCAAATAAGTAAAAAACAAATAACACTTATAAAGCAAATAACACTTATACACGTCAGCAATGACTGGATTTCCTGGATTTGCGGTTGTAGTCCAGGTCGCATTCCCGCACTAGACCCCAGATATAGTGCCCCATCATTTATTTTTCCAGGTAAGCGTACAGCATATGGAGTTTAAGCGACAACCTGCATCCCATGGAGCCAAAAGCGTTTATCAGATCTTGCACCAGTTGCTGGTAGTTTTCAGCTCTGTAGTTGCCCAGGAAGCCCTTAACAACTGCCTTGAAACAGTTCCATGCTGTTCTCTCAATCCTATTGAGCTTATTGGAGAACTCGGTAGACTCAAACACCTACTTTATCTGAGGCCCAACA
>OZ024740.1:383209191-383319191 GCA_964016885.1 Eledone cirrhosa | reverse complement strand
TGGATGTAGCGCAGGTTGTCGTTTGGTTTCCTGTATGGGTAGTACAGATCATTTTCGAAAATGATAGAATTGGCCGTATACGTTTTACTAACTACCTATTGCAGATGTGTTAAAAACCCCTTTACGTTTGTATATGTTTTGTATTTTCTATAAGTTTTTTTCTATTCTCAACTTATTAACCTGTAATTGTAAGATAGCATTATGATTTCTTTATTCATTTCTCATTATCTAATTTTATATATTTTTTTTATTTTTTATTTATTTATTTCTAGTATCTTTTATTGTCTCCTACTCTCTTTCGATTTACCTATTCTATAACCTCACTTCATACACTATTCTTAGAATCTGATGTATACATATCAATGTCAACGCTTGACCGATCCACTCATCCCCTATTGTTCTACAGGCAAGTTCAGCCACCTTACCCCCCCCCCACCAAATGCCATGATACACATATTTGTGTTTACAACACATTTTAACCAATCCTCTTGACAACTACAATCTTCCCATATAAGGATGTACCCCCTTGAAAAGTTCGGTTATTTATTCACCAGGCTAAAAATTCTAATTTACTCCAGAAATAGCTGTTGAAACGGCTTGAGCTCTGCCGTCGGGGTCATACTTTTTCATATATATATATATATATATATATATATATATATATATATATATGTACACACACATACACATATATATATACATACACACACATATAGAAATGCATAACCATACACACACACATATATATATATATATATATGTAAATAAAAGATAGCCAGCCACACACACGCGCGCGCAAACATCCTACAAGGTGGGATATCATTCTTAACGAGACATTGCTCTTCCCAATACGTGTGTAGTATAAGTCATACAATTTTTTGCATCGAAGTAATTCATAAAGTTTCAGGCCGATATACCTATATTGTGTACGTGACTTGAGGATTAACTTCAGTGAACAATACCAGTAAAATCACAACTAATACAGTGTAGATTACAGGATAATTGGTATAAGGCCAGGATTTCAGGGAGGGTGTAAATTGATTACATTGACCCAAGTAACTGACTGATACTATATTGTGTCAATCGCGGAAGGATGAAAGTCAGAATTGACCGCGGGGCAATAAGAACAATAGTAATATTAATATTAAAATAATATTAAGAACAACAACAGTAGTAGTAGTAGTAGTAGTAGTAGTAGTAGTAGTAGTAGTAGTAGTAGTAGTAGTGGTGGTGGTGGTGGTAGTAGTAGTAGTAGCAGTAGTAGTAGTAGTAGTAGTAGCAGCAGCAGGAGCAGTAATAGTAGTAGTAGCAGTAGTTGTTGTTGCTGTTGCATCCCTTCTCACGGGTCGCTGGTTCAGTATGTTTCCAGTAAATAAGAACCATAGTTTGCTAAATCCCATGCACTAGCAGACAATAAATTACAATTGTATCATCAGTATTCACTTTTGACATGCACTAATGAGATGGATTAAAGGATGCTTAATCAATAGTAAGAAGGCGACGAGTTTTCAGAGTCGTTAGAAGCTCGGCTCTCATCGCACTGTGTGGACATTCGACTCCAGTACGGACGGATGAAAGGTAAAGTTGAACAGGGCAGAATTTGGTCAGAGAACGTAACGAGCCGGAACCAATATTGCAACAGCATTTTAGCAAATGTTCTACTAATTCTATCAATTCACCACATTTTAAACAAAAATTAATATCTAAAGCAATAAGCACGTTGCAAAGTACCTACTCAAAAATAAATAAAGGAAGTTATTATGAGCTAAGATATTAGTCGTGAACACTGTCTTTGAATAATTCACTATCAAGTTTGTCAATTTGAACAATTGGATACCTAGTTACTACCACACAACTTTATCATACTGCAACCTCAGACCATTTGAAAGAGTTCGTTATCTTAAAAAATATTGACAATTGAGCTTCGATACTTCCCATTACGCCTTGCGTTTTCTTTTCACTCACCACTTATTAACTGATGTTTTTCCACATTTAATCGAACATTCAGAAATGATAATACAAAACGAACCTCTGATTGATTTGATCTCAAGAACATTAATCATTACATTTGTGAATAGGATTAAGTTTCAAAGCTCTAAATATGTTGCTTCAGAACAAGTCCTGAAATCCTCACAGCTGTTGGAAAAGTAAGTAGAAAATGTGTTATTTAATATTTCTATTAGATCAATAAAACAGAGCTTTCGTTGAATTTCTAACCAGTTAATTATGCGTTTGTCTTGAGTAAATTATTTGTATATTGTGTTGTTATGAGACTAAGCAAATAAAGGAATGTGCAATCACATTTATTGTTCACAGTGAAACGGAAAATACGTAAGTGATCATTTCTACTAGCTGCCACGCTTCTGATAACAGCATACGCTTTTATTGGTCACTTCTGTCTTTAGAAACGCTTTTCTACTTCGGGCAAAATCAATTTCTAAAGAAGTTGGCGTATTTCGATAAAAACACTACGTTTCTATTGAAAGGAAACTATGCTAAATTTTCTGAATGCTGTCGATTGACTGATCGAAAATGTGATTCAAATCGTAATATTTTGAGAGATTCGCGAAGATTATTCAATAATGATAAAGATAACATGATGCATGTATGTTTATATATGCATATATGTATAGCTATGTATGTATGTGGGGTAAACATCCAATACAAGTTTTGTATGTTTCCTTGCTTCTTACGAGTAGATTTAGAGAGAAACAGACACTATAAACAATGAAGTCAAATGATGTCTTATTTAATTGATTATTATAATTATAATGTTGGTTATTTAAGTAAGTTGTTTTGTAAACGATTAACTAGAACAGATTATTGAAGTTCAGTTAATAATACAGAAGTGATAATGCTTGTTTGCACAAATGGTTTTTCACATTGACCAAGAACCATAGATTTATCAAGGATGCATCTCCTATATTTTATTATATTCCTGCAGATCTTTTTTTAATTTAGGAGACATCAAAAATAATATGAAACTGGCAGGTTTCTTTCGTGTAATTTAAAATCATGTAGTTATTTAGTCAGAATTCACGATTTCGAGATAAGCAAAACCAATAACAGTAATATATTGGTTTAATTTTATCATCTATACTACTTTTTATACAGTCAATATTAGAAATATATGTATCTAGTTTGAAGATATGAAGTTACTCTATTCGAGAGTTCTGGCTAGATGCTTTTTCGAGACAGGTTCTATGCGTTTTCAAATCAGTGAGGGTTCTACTCATTAGGAAAATGAGTCCCCTGCATTTTTTTTAAATCATTAGAACTAGTGATTAATTGCAAAAGAGATCGTAAAGAGTAAATAAAAGAAAAAGAGTGGTTATATGTCTTAATCCGTATGGTGAGCAAATAGGGCCCCGCGTGCTGGCTTCACCAGAATGAAGAAATCGTTTCCTCGGAGGATGGTAAGGGAGATGCACCGGAAGAGACATTCCAACTCGCGATGCTCACACCTGCGACTGGCCAGCTCAACGCCTATGGTGGTTAATAGGGAGGTAGCCCTAGGGCCAAGGGCACCAGAAGTCTCCATTGCCAGGGGTTTGCCACCAGACCAGAGGTTTGCCACCGCGTAACGGAAAAATGGTCATACCGTCTGGCCTTTTGCCGTACACTCGATCCAGCTGGCAAAAGTAAATCAAACCTGATCCTGTCCTGAATTGTAAAAACATCGTTTCCATTACTTGGCGCTACTACTACTACTACTACTACTACTACTACTACTACTACTACTACTACTACTACATCAACTACTACTACTACTACTACTACTACTACTACTACTACTACTACTACTACTACTAAAAATATACAAAAGCGTTTCCCATGCATTTCAAAGTCCTTACATGGCCGACACCATCTTCATAATACCAACAAAATAAAAAAAAGATATAACAACAATACTATCACCGCCGTCAACGTCACCACAACAACTACAACTATACGAAATATTTTAGAAATAAACAAACAAACAACACGCACGAAAGGATCAATAACGAGAAAATTAACGACAATAGCAACAAAAACAATAACAATGCCACAGAATGTTTTGAAATATGAATATCGCATAGAGACACATGCTTGATACAAGAGGCCAATTGATCAAAATGTCTAAGACATTGAAAAATACAACAATGCCGACGGATGTAATATCAGAATGAATTTGTAGTCTATCATTGAGTCTCAAAACAAGAGAGACTGTTTGAAGCGACACCACTCGCACAAGTTCAAGGACTCTTTAGAAAATAAATATATTTTTTCTCGTCCACATCAAAATTTATATATTTCATAATAGAATATGTGGTTGCTTGGATGAGTGGTGAGCATTTGAATCTGACTAAAGGAATAGTGCTAATCATTTTTGTAGGATATAGAATGGAAGTGTATGTAAATATTCGAATTAAATTATATCATTTTTGGCATTTCCCTTCGTCTTAAGGAAGTAGGGCATGACATAATCAAAAGTTTAAATTTGGATGGGAAGAATTAGAGAGAATTAAAATTAACATAATCTTGTCGATGCTAATTTTTTAGCTCAAAGGATCCCTGTTCATGGTTACATAGTCTGTATTCGCCAAGTTAGCATAGATACAACAGAAAACGTTTTAGACCAATTTTTGTAAAATTAATTTTGCAAGATTGGTAAATCTCCAGAAAACGAAAACGAGTAAGAAAGCCAAATGGATCAATCGACTACGGTTGTATATACATTTACCATATTTTGTAATTGTTATTAAAAATATATATGAAATTTACATTTAATATATTTTTAGAATACAAATTTAATATATAATTGGAATACTTTTCCCAATATGTTACATCAATATTTTCAGATAAATCTTTTGCGCGAGCCAAATCATGGCATCAATACACATTGCACGCTATCCACGTTTACTCTTGAAATATTTTAAAACGTGCCGCCATGTATGCCCAGCGTAAACGTTCGGTGTTTATATAATATTTACTAATGTTATTAAAGAGATAAAATATTTTTGGTTGGTTAATTAACAATACATTTTTTTTTTAAACTGTAGTTTTCTTTAGTCAATGCGGCTAAGATCGTACTGGGAAATTAGCTAAAACAACAATAAAAAAAAGCATAATAACATTACTTACCATTTATGTCCATTACATGTCTCGTAGTCTGGATAACTTGGCTGACAAATTTTTCGCTTTCAGCATATAATGGAAATTTTGTTGGTTCGCCGTAAGCTGCTGTCAGTGATTTCCCAGAAGGAACTGGGGGTGTGGTAGCAGCTGATGTCGTCGATATTGATTTGGAGCGACTCATATTTTGTTGAGATGTCAAAAGTGTGTCGGGTAATCCAGACGGAAAAAATGTTGTCGTATAAGGTACGTTGTTCGAAGACACTGGGGAATTTTCAGTGATTCTCTCGTTTGTGAATGGTGAGGGCGTCGTTCGGATGGTAGGAAAAACAAAACGATAGGTAGCATGAAAACCGCTTAATTCCACCCGTTCATCTGATTTAAAAACAATTAATAAAACATTGGAAGTGGAATCAAATGTAGTAGGTAATCTAGTTCCACAAAGTGTGGCAATTCTTTCTGAATCGGTTGTCTCTCCGTCGTAAACGTGAATGCTGTCCAGTCGATTATTGCACAATCCGAGGCCATGATTCTCAAGATCAATTTTCGTAAATCTTAAAGTTATATATGCATGAATTGGGGCTTTGATGATCCAACTACAGTCAGTGTTAGCAGGGTAGTTATTTGGCCAGTTTGGTGTGGCGAATTCTCCGTTATTTTTTGTTAAAATTGCATTGCAAGGCCACTCTGCAATAAAAGAGAAAATACGATGTGCATGAACTTCACTGAATATTGCAACAATACGCTTTTATCAATATTTATATATCAAATAATTGTTTCTACTTTAGGCACAAGGCCAGCAATTACCCAGTGCATTACTGGTACTTTATTTTATCGACCCCGTAAGGATGAAAGGCAAAGTCAACCTCGGCGGGATTTGAACTCAGATCGTAAAGAGATGTAACTATGCTGGAAAGCATGGCGTCCGACCCTCTACCGATACTGCCAATCCACCGCCCATTTATATATCAAATAATGTAATGTTGTCATATAGGTAACTAGAATAGACTACTTATATTTCGGTGACTATAATTAAATCATGTGTATGAGACCATATAAATACAGATAAACAAACTTTCATTATAAGATAGCATGTTCGGGTTGTACATTCCGATAGTCCATAGATATATAAAGAAATAAATATATATATATATATATATATATATATATATATATATATATATATATATATATATATATATGTATATATATATTTTTTTATATATATATATATATATATATATATATATATATATATATATATATATTTATTTATTTATTTATATATACATAGAAAAAAAGAAAGGAGGAGAGAGAGAATGGCAGATAGATAATTATATATATACATACATACATATTATATATTCATATATTTCTGTGTGATAATATACATACGTGTACATTCTTAGTTGCACACATTTCATCACGCACATTTGCATTTCTATAGTTACTTTGAATCACTAATGTTGCATACCATGTTGCGATAGATACCATTGGAGATTTTATCTATGTAGTAATTCAATGGGGGAGATACAGGACTTGCGGTTTTGTTGCTTTATCTTGAAAATATATTTTCACAAATTTAATCCCAATACACAAGACTAATGAAATATTATGCAATGATACAGCGTCTCTCAAATAACAATACAACATAAGATGAAAAACATGGATACAATCGATAATGTTATGCTTGCACTATTTTCAGTTTGTAACGGAATAATCATGTAAAAATATATACCATCTAAACTATCACAAGCCGACGAGCAGGGATCTCCGTATTGAATTACCTGACATAAATAGACATGAAATAACAAACCAAACCCTAACTTATTGACAGTGAAAGAAGATATTGCAAAATGTAGTCCTCGATATACAAAATAAGGACACAAAATGGATGGAACGTCACTGGTTATATGCATGTTCTATCAAAAAATAATTACAATAATCCTTTTGATATATATGATAAACATGCTAGGCCTATTTTACAGGTCAACCTCTCAGCAAGAGGGAATCACATTGAAGTTTAAAATATAGTTACAGGCATGTTTCTAAGTTAATATATAATCATAAACGAACCATATATCCCAGAATAAACGAATATAAAAAGCACAGACAAGGGAATAAGACTCAGTTAAATTTGGCTGAAGAAATGTTTCTACCACTGGCAAATAAATCTACTGATTTATATCGGAAAATAATGAAAAATATAATCATAGTATTTCGGGAATATTAGTAATGTATAACATTATATGGCATTGTGTTGTGTTGTACATCTCTCCACATAGTCAATATAAAGGTCATAAAATATCTTTTTATCAAGTAACCGAACCAAAAGAAAATTGATTACTAGTCTACCGCAATTAAAATATTCAAATTTCCGAATAGTTAAAAATTAACAATGTTGTGGGTGGAAAATAATACTTTATTCAACCTAAAGTACATGAACCTCTAGTTTCTGTTCAATAAAATTGCCTAATCGTTAAAATAACCTGAGGCGTGGATCAGTATTCAATAGCGATGTATAAACGTAACAAAATGTATCGAGAAAATTAGATGTGGCAGAGTATGTGACTATACTGGTCATTTCAAATAGGGGCACAATCAATTCGATAGGACTCTAAACCTGTAAATTCGATAGGCCTGGGTCGATCAGGTATAATATCAAATGTTTTATATTCAAATACATAGTAAGTTCATCACATTGTTTATCAAAATAAGTCCCATAGAGGTTAATTAAGGATACACTTAATATACGTCAAGTGTATATAGAATATAGAATATAAAAATCTTTCATTGATATCAAATGTTAAAGAATCCAATTCATTCTCTATGTTTTACTGCAGTTCTACAATTAACTAATATCCAGTTTGGGGATCTGAAATGTTTGTGGTGAATCAAAATGTTTCTGGCGCGATTCCAAAATCATTTATGTTTATTGCAAGATATACAGCTAGGAAGATATATAGCAAGATATGTATCTAAACAAACGGCACACATCTTCAAGAGTAATAGCATGAAATAGATATCAGCAAGAAATAATGCAGTATATGTATGTATGCAACAGAAAACTGTTTAAATAGGAAATATTCAGAAAACGAAATGAATTGAGATTTTATCTTTCTTATTTCTATATAAGAAATGAATAGTAATCGTCTGCTTTCATTAAATACACATGGAAAGAAACAAATGCAAATCTCTCTCCCCCTCGCTCTCTCTTTCTCCCTCTCCCTCTGTGTCTTTCTCTCTCCCCTCTCTCTCTCTCTTTCTCTCACTCTCCCTCCTTCCCCCTGTCTGCTTGTCTGTGTGTGTGTGTATATATATATATATATATATATATATATATATATATATATATATATATATATATATAGGAAAAAGCGTCACGACCCCGATGGCTGAGGTCTAGCCATTTCGACAGCTAGACCCGAACACGTTCAGATCTAGCTGTCGAAACGGCCGTCGTGGTCCTGACTCTTTTCCTATTACCCACTCTACTACCCTAAATATCGATCCTCAAATACTTCCCAAATACTATGGTGCGTTATGGTCCACCTGGTTTCTTACCACACATTTTTTTTTATACATAAATACATATATTTAACAAAGCTAGAAAACCACGCGGAAACCCATCCAGATATTCACATTCACATATTTTTATGTATATATATATATATATATATATATACGTTATTCCGGGTTGAATCGAAGGTAACCACAGTAAGCAAGGTACTCAATACATTGCAGAGTATAAAGGTTTTAATATAGATGAGATTCTACAGGACTAGAACTGTTTCATTCTTTAGAAATCATCAGGAATCTGGGTATCAAAAAATAAATATGGTATTTATAGGTCTCTACAAGTGGTAGGAGAGGGTGGGGAGTGGGATGGGTGAAGGTCATTGATTGATAGAAAAGGGAATTCATTAAAAGCTAATTCTACAAAGCTATAGTTTATCTTTATTTTTATTTTTATTAATTTTTGATTTTAGAGTAACAAAGGCAGACAGAATTCTATAAACAGGTTCCGGATGGCATACCATTCCTTGTCATTAAGTTTCTCTTAAGCTAACAGATGTCTATAAAATCAGTGGGGGGTCAGTCATGGTCGATAGAATTAAAGGAAAGGGAGATTCTTTAAAAGCTAAATTCATTAAGGTTCTACTAAGTGACAAAGGTTTAGAGAATTCTGTAGACAGATTCAAAATACTGAGTACATATCTTACAATTATCTTCGAACTTCTCTTAAGCTATTCAACTATATGCCAAAAATCAACAGACACATTCACAAAAAAACACGCTCACTCACACACTCGCGCGCAACCATAAACACACATACATATTCACATATACACACATAAAAACACACACACAGCCGGATGGCTGAAACAGGTAAAAGAGTAAAAGAGTATATATATATATATATATACACACATATATACATATACATACACATACACACACACATATATATATATATATATATATATATATATACACATACACATACACACACACATATATATACACACACACACACACATATATATATACACATATATATACACTCACACACATACATACATACACACAAATATACATGTGTATACATATACATATATATACACATACATATATATATATATACACACACATATATATATATACACATATATATATATACATACATATAATACATATATATACACACATATATACATATATATATACACATACACACACATACACACAAACACACACATATATATATATATATATATATATATATATATATATATGTATATATATATATATACATAAACAAATATATACATATACATACACACACACAAACACATACATACATATACACACACACACACACACATATACACATATATAACGAAAAACCACCATACATACATATATATATATATATATAGAGAGAGAGAGAGAGAGAGAGCGAGAGAGCGAGAGAGAGAGAGAGAGAGAGAGATACACAATTCAAACATATATTCATATATATATATATATATATATATATATATATATATATATACACATATATATATATATATATATATATATATATATGTATGTATATATATATATGTATGTATATATATATATATATATATATATATATATATATATATATATATATATATATATATATATATATATATATATATATATATATATATGTATGTATATATATATATGTATGTATATATATATATATATATACACATAAAAATATGTGAATGTGAATATCTGGATGGGTCTCCGCATGGTTTTCTAGCTTCATTAAATATATGTATTTTACTTAAGCATTTGAAGAAATAAGATTTAAATTCAAATATGTTGTTTCAAATTCGTGTCCTTCTCCGAGAATAGACACTAGAGGATATTCGAAATTCGATATAAAAATACTCTTTTCTTGGAATATTGTTACTGCCTGGAATCTCATTTAGTGATCTGTGATGGGCTTTCAATTATGCATCAGTTTTTTGTGGTCCATTTTCCGTTTTTCCATAATCATGCTGAATGCTCACGATTTTTTTAGAGAATAAAGGTCGTTGTATTAAATACATTTCAAGACGAGACATGTCGGTTAGAGATTGTACTATTTGTAGGTAAAAAATATAGCTACATTACGAAGCACATGTTTTTGCACAAAAAAAGAAAAATAATAAGTATCAGAAAATCACTCGGTGGGTGGTTTTTATCCTAGCACGAACATATACATATAACGCATATGCTTATACCTTCCCATCCATGTGTGTTTAAATGTGTGTTTATGTGTGTATTTATGTGTGTTATGCATTGTGAGAAAGAATCTGTATGCGTTTACTTGTTTGTTAAGCTTTCGGCAAGATGTAATCAAATATGCTTCGTTAGCTTGTATAAAAAATCGCGTGTCTTGCTATTTTGATAGCATCTTTTGCTATTGATTCCAATTAGAAAAATAATATGAATACATACAAACCTAAAACTTAAACGAACCACGAAAAATAATGAAGAGTTACGAAGAAAGAAATCTACAAAAATTACTAATCATACCATAACCAGTATTTTATCCAATTACATGACGAATATATATTATCCTTGGTGGTAATAAATTGTTTTCCCTCGCTGTTATTATCATTTTTATCCTGGTTTATGGTTGTCATGTCTCGCATAAAGAAGTTCTTGTTTTGATTTCGTAGATATGAATATAAAACTCTTTAAAATAAACCAAACAGAGCTATATAATTCTAAAGTGCTCTAAATAATAAAACTTTACAATAATGTTTAGAATGTTGGACTAATAACACAACAATAAAGACAACACTTAACTTTTGCCATAAAACAATGTAGAACGCCACTTAGATTTTACCAAACACTTTTTTTTTTCTGGATTAATGATTTATTTTTCTGGATCAATGATTTTAATAGTAATGCGTTATCTTAAATGTTTATTATATATATATGCATGTAGACATTCCTACATTTAGAAACATAGCGGTATCACACGACAACAATATTTTGCTTTATTCGTGATGCCAGTCCCCAATACGAAGAAGAGAAATAGTAATAGAAAGCCTCCGCAAGCAACAGATATCGAAGCTACTATTACTGTACTGCATCTATCGTACCGTCTTCCGTTTGTTTGAGTAATCTCAAAGGGACAAAAGTCAAAAGTAAAGCAGCTTCAAACAACATCTGTAATATCCCCATTAATGGGTTTTAAACGCATTTGTCACCTCAACATTAGATTCAATTTAGTTATCTCAGTAGATGTGTTTAAATGCTACATCCATCATATCAAGTCAAATTTTTTTCAATTAGATATAAGAATTCTTTGACAAGGTTTGTAATTAGCAAGTTTTGCTTTTTTCTTTGACTGAAATTCAAAACTAATTGGCTTCACCTACTTTTGAAATCGTAAAAATTACTATGACTGATTAACAGGTAATACAATTTCTCAAAGTTGAAATTCATGCAATGGTAGCAGGAAAGATATACTCATTTTCGAAACTCCATTACTAAATGAAGTTTTTAATCAGAGAAAAGAAACACATATGCTATTAGCACACATACGGATTACTGTTCTACATTCTTACACTTTTCAGCTTATATCAATTACATATCTGTTGCTTTTATTTGTTTTAGTATTGTCACAACTTCCAAATGGCTCGTCCTAAAAATAAGGTAACAAGATTGTCTCTCCGAATGACGTCATATTCATCGCATAGCGACAACTGCAACGCCAAAAGACGAACATCGGTGTCTGAGTCATAAAATACTTAGCATCTAACAGTTGTTGCGTTTCTATCAAGAAGAAAGGAGACAGATATGTCGCATATTAAAACACTCCTACATATCCAATAATCCTGGAGCACATCTCAGAGAAGATAATATAGTTGTTGGTGTAATCTCAATACAAACACACTTCATGACTATTCTGCGAAGCAATAATTCATCGCTGTATCTATTCTCTCGCACCTACAACGGGCTCTGATCTTCAGACTTGTTTATACGATTTCACACCAAGATATCCATTGCTTCTTTTCTTATCATCTATCCTTTTCTTCCATGTGACAGGCGTACTCACTACCTAATCCGCATAAAACCCTCCTCTAATCACAGTTTTCTTTCCGTGATTAATTTAAATAGGGTAAATATAAATATCAACCGCTTAAATGCTATGAGTCCTCTGGGGCTCGAGAAACATATATGTATGCACTTCCACCAGAAGCAATCATGAATAAATGACTTGAATCGGAACAATATCTCTTGGGAATATCCTGTAAAATGATTAGGCCCTGTTCTCCAATTAGAATTCATCTCTGTATTGAAGTTTCATTGTTGTAGACATTTCCTCTCATAATTTATAACATAATTTATTGCGGTTCACAATGGTTTAGAGTCTTTTTAAAGATGTTAGGGTATGCGGTTGAGGGAGCAATGGCTGCCATTCTTATCCATTTTGGTGGAAAGGTTTTGCTCGTTGCCTGATGCAGATTATCCGAACAGTTCAGTGTGTTGTTTGAGCATGATTATGGTTACGTTGGTGATGATGATGAGAAGAAGAATATTACTAATATAACATTGTATCAGGAGCATACTTGAAGTGATAGAAAATGCAAATAACATCCTTATGGGGTCGATAAAATAAAGTACCAGTAATGCACTGGATTAATTGCTGGCCTTGTGACAAAAGTAGAAACAATTATTAATTATATTTCTAGATGAATATCATAACTTTTGATATATTCATAAATAGGGTATGAATATTTTCGCTTTGGGTTAATTGTGCATCATTAGTATATATATATATATATATATATATATATATATATATATATATATATATATATGAATAAAGTTAATCCTTCATCAGTGATCTTCCAACCATCATTGGTATTTCATATACCTCCGGTTGGTACAAGCAACGGCTAAAAAAAGGCGTTGGGACACGCAATTAAAGGGGACACGAGTGTAAACAAACAAGGATGCTGAAGCAACGAAAAATGAGGAAGAATGAGTCAAGTCCCAAATTTCTATGAATTTAAATTCGGTGAAATCGTGAACGAGAGAGAATAAAGACCATCAAACCTGGTTGGAATGTGAGCAAGGAAGGAATTCTGTACAGGTCTAATGGGAGGAAGAAGGGATCTAGTCTGTGAATTCGGTGAACGTAAGTTCTGTGAAATCGTAGACGAGAGAGAGAAAAAAGCGACCTGCCAGACCAAGGGTGCGAAAGAAAAGAATTACACACAGGTCAAACGGGAAGAAGGAGGAGGAGGAGAAGTAGTAACAGAGAATGAGTGAGTGAAGGGTCAAGAAGAGACCGAGACCGGGTGACTGGCACCTGCAATGTTGCCAGGCATTCACTGCCCTCTACCAAGCGGGCAATGCGATCAGTGGAACTTTCTCTCTCGATTTCTATAGAGGATTAGTGCGATGACACATTCTTAGAAGCTTTGGGCCTCGACGAAGTCGAACTGACCAGTCTGTACTAGGGGACTTTCGAGGCGGGGACGATGGACAATTTCCAGAAATCCTTCGCTTGGCAGTGGTATCGGGGGGCACTGCCGGTTCGGGATAAATTCTACAGGCACGGAAGTGCTGTCAGACGGACCTGCCCAATATGCACACAGAACGACGAAACCGTTCTGCACGCACTTGTCCAATGTCCGTGCATTACTGACTTGTGGAGTTATGTCGAACAGCTACTCTCGCGTGTGGAACGAATCCGGCTACCGGCTGAGTCCATAGTGAAGATCGACCCGCCGCCTTCCTTTGGTCAGGAAGAGCAGGAAATTTTCCTTTGTCTGGTGGCATTTGCGAATGTGGTTATATGGTGGACCAGATTAAAAGGACTGAAGACAGACACTTTTTCTCTTGGCCCAATCCCTCATCAAATTCTTCAAGTTTCACATGGAAATGAAGGTGAGGGTGGAGAGAGAAGTGCTGCCCCCCCCCCCTCCCAGTACATTTGCTAAAAGGTGGATGAATGTGGCGAGAATGACCCGTGTGAATGTGCCTACTCTCTGACCATGCGCCTATAGGCTAGCTAACTTGAGGAGATGGGTGCTCTCCCTGGGTGCCCTAGAAGCACAGGGTGGGGTACCTGAGTCACTCCAGGGTCGTCCACCCCCTATCGAGGAATTTATTTTGTTATATTTATGCATAATTTATTTTATATTTGTATATCTTCATTGTTAAATTAGTCTTGCCATTAGGCACTTTTACTCGCTCTTATTATAAACCCCCACTGTCCCTGTCTTTGTAGTGTCCCCTACATGTCGACCCTTGTGGCTAATAGATGAAATCATTGTTATTATTATTATTATTATTATAAAGTACCAGTGATGCACTGGGTATTTGCTGGCCTTGTGCTTAAAGTAGAAACAATTATTATTACTATTATTATTATTATTGTTGTTGTTGTTGTTGTTGTTATTGTTGTTTTCGTTATTATTATTTTATTTATTTACTTTATTTTATTTTATTTTTGTAAATCGACATAATTTTACTATAGGATCTTAGTGAACTGGTTAGTTTTTCTATATCAGTAACCCTTGTGAGTTAAACCCGTGTTAATTTTCCTTACACGCCCCTCGGCAATTTGAGAATAACATGGCGAATTTTCTCAGCAAATCCGAACAGCCGGCTGCGGAAAAGATGGGAAAACTACAATTCATAAAACAACGATAGCAGCAGCAGCAGCAGCAGCAGCAACAACAACATCAAAAATATCAACAACAATTATAAACTATCAAATTAATTAGCAGCAATGAAAACACTTCAACACCTCTGTCACCATCACAGGAACAATACATGAAAACAAATACAACAAAAATCATCAAACGTCTGGCATGAATACTGCCACCACCACTACCACCACCCTCGCCATCACCGCCACAAACACCATTCCGATAACAGAATATCTCACTATATTTGCATGGAGGTAATTTGAAATAAAGCATAGACAAAAGCACACAATTTTCTACAGGAACACGCCGGGAGGCACATACAACATTATACGCCATGTGATACCACAGACGACGTCATCCTCCCATTACTTCTGGAGATAGGAATAGAACAGAGCTTGCAAACAAATGAAGTAAAAAGGGGAGCTAATAACAACTAAATAATGAACTCCGAGCCAGTTTTTATCATAGACTTCTGATGAACGGATTCTAGTCCCGAAATATTAGAAGAGGCAAGTAAAATAACAGGTCACTCATTAACATTTTCGTTGGCTTCGAATAACATATTACTATATGCACTAATGCAATGATGAAAACAAACTACAGCACCCTGTTATAAAACACACTGGCACACACACTCACATGCAGCACCCCGCATATATATGTGTGTGTGAGTGTGTGTGTGTGCGCGTGTGTGTGTATGTGGGTATGCACACATGTAAAAACCTAATAACTGAAGAATTAAAAAGAAATTTTACATATGCAGGAAATTATCTCCACTTTACATCTGTACATTTTTCTAGAAACATAGACACAGTTCATAAACATATCAACCGCACGTACATACACGCATAATATCATACAGTACTAATACCACCATAAAAGTAAATAAAAAATACTTTCAAATAATTGTAAAGAAAGATAAAACTTGTATACTTTATGAGGAAAACATATCTACATTCTTTGAGAAATATATTTTAGAATATACAATCATCAGAGGTAATGACACGTAAGAGATTTTCTCATTTTGAACTTATATATATATATATTTTTTTTTTAATATTTTCTTACAATCATCCTCTTTGGTTTGTATGTGTAAAGTTAGTAATCAATAGAGCACTGACAAATAAATTATAAATCGATATACCACTGTAGATCTTATGAATTTTCAGGAACTGCAATCCGAATGAGTATGTGTAGCAAAAAAGAATTTTAAAACAAAGACTAACACGGTCATACATACACGCATATACTATTATCATACACTATCCCACCTTTTCTTTAAAGAATTAACTACGCAGTACAGAAATAGAATGCAATTATTTACTCTAGTGCTGGACATAATCTCTTAGGCATTTTGCATATGTGACTGATCTTTTATAATATATGAGAAATCGTATGTTCTAGCGAAGGGGTAAGATATTCAGTCATTGGATAGAGAATATTCTGCAGTATGTATACATATATGCATATACATATATTCACTCACACACATATATATATATATATATATATATATATATATATATATATATATATATATATATATATATATATATTTATAGGAAAATATTCAAGACTTCGACGGCAGAGCTCAAGCCGTTTCGACGGCTATTTCTTGAGTCAAGAAATAGCCGTCGAAACGGCTTGAGCTCTGTCGTTAGGGTCTTGAACATTTACCTATTTCCCACTCTACAACCCAAAGTATTGAGTACTCTGGTGCGTTATGTTCCACCTGGTTCCTTACCACACTTCATTCGTTATTCGTTATATATATATATATATATATATATATATATATATATATATATATATATATATATATAACATGATTGTAAAGGTGTTACCTATCTCAGCAAATACCCATTGAACAGGTTTGATTAAATGTGTTATCAGCAAATAATCAGAAAATATGTTTTTTAATGTCCTGTAATTGGTAACATAATAAACAGAAAGGGACAAAATAGGAATCGATATCCTTTCTCGAGTTCGAATCCATCTGACATCTTTTGTTTTAAAAGGCGATACTAATCCTCGTCGGGACGTGTGCTTAGTGTACATGGAGACTGATGAAATAGCACAAGGCTCAGCCAATTCACAGCTATAAGTAATAATTGTTTCTACATTTGGCACAAGGCCAGCAATTCACCAGTGAATTGCTGGTACTTTATTTTATCGACCCCGAAAGGATGAAAGGCAAAGTTAACCTCGGCGGGATTTGAACTCAGAATGGCAAGGACCGTAACTCTATGCGTCAAAGCATGGCGTCCGACCCTCTACCGATACCGCCAATCCTCCGGTTTCTTATATAGGCACAAGGCCAGCAATTTTGGGGGAGGGTAAAGTCGATTAAATCGACCCAAGTGCGTGACTGGTACTTTATTTTATCGACCCCGTAAGGATGAAAGGCAAAGTTAACCGCGGTGGGATTTGAACTCAGATTATAAAGGGTGGTAACTCTATGCTGAAAAGCATGTCGCCCGGCGCTCGACCGATACTGCCAATCGACCGCTCTTATAGCTATAAGTAATGATGAACCCGCTTCTCTCAATCCTCATTACAGGCTGCTGAACATACTCTCCTGTTTCTCGATTTATAGTGAAAATTAGTATGTATATATGAGCCCTTTATTTTATTCATCTATATCGTGGAAGTAGAAGCGCCACATATAAATGTCAAATGTAGAATCCAAATGATTAAATAGTAACTCACTTAAAATATCTCGACAAAATGAAAGCCCATACACTGTGTCAAAGAGGAAAATTGTATGTGGCTGCTTATAAATGTGCAAATTGCGGACAAATTGCAGTCCACTTATAGAATTGGAATGGCCCTAGGGCTGGAATACTTTCAACGTACATCTGTTCAATTTCTAATGTATCTGGAGGTCAACTTTGAAAATCGTAACATTGAAAATACATTGACGTTACTTACCGGCATTATAAAATATTCTGAATCCGGGGGCGTCATGGTTGGCGTCAGTTATAAACACCAAACTTACATTATTTGTCTTTGTTATTATTTCTTTTGTGTGTGCACCTGCACAAAATGTTTCTAGCCCATTACCGGGCACTCGCTCTTGAAGTAGTAGTCGATCGTTCCGTGCACTGCAAGGATCCCCGACAAGGTAACCAAGATCGAAATGGGTAAACCAAAGGCGGACAACCTGAAATAAAAAAAAATTAATCAACATGAAGATAAGTCAATAATTGTTTCTACTTTTTGGCACAAGGCCAGCAATTATCCAGTGCATTACTGGTACTTTATTTTATCGACCCCGTAAGGATGAAAGGCAAAGTTAACCTCGGCGGGATTTGAACTCAGAATGGCAAAGACCGTAACTCTATGCGTCAAAGCATGGCGTCCGACCCTCTACCGATACTGCCAATCCATCGCCCATGAAGATAAGTCAATAATACACATGAACTATAAACATGTAAAAATGTATTGTGTGCCAACATCTCAGCTTTCACTTGATTGACAGACAAAGTGTTGCAAATCGTTTTTAAATCCATTTCGAAGACATATAAGTGGCTATCGTAGGGTTAGATAAGATGGTAATGTTTGTGGGGTGGATTGAATAATGATTGTATAAACACTTTTGATGATAGGTCTTCTTGGGCAGAGCTGACCGGGGTGAAACTTAATCAATGTCATTAATATTTTACATAACAAATTGAAAATACTTCTTCAGCTGATACATTCCCATGGTGTTTTTATTAATTTATGAACTTTATACAGTAATGTCTAGAAAGCAAAAGGTATATTTATTTCTATGGAAGTAGAATTGGAGTTTTGTACGTTTATGGAAATCAGAAATAAATTCTGAGTTAATAAATTGCGACTCCAGGGGATAAAACCTTACTTAAATATGAGTAACTACTAACTTAAAATATTGTCTTCAATTGCTTGTCTGTATCTGAATAGAGTCGGGGATAAACAATTTGTGAAGGAGAAAATCATAGTTATGCACTGACGTGTGAAGTTGTTGCAGTTCCAATTGATTACGGTGTCGCTCCTGTTTGACTCAGGTCAAATATGATCGAGCAATATTATGATCAAAACTATTTCATGTCTTAACCGTTATTTTTTATATCTAAAATTAGATTGTTAAATGTGTTCATATTTAAAATGGTAGGATGCAATTTGCTAATATTATAGGTGCAAATATTATATATTTCTGGCAAATCGACAGAGGGGTGTAAGAGTCCCCCTTATTATCTCGTCTCTTCTGGCTGTAGTAATATATGCCGGAGAAACATCTTCGGGGGAACTCAGCTTTAATATGAGCATTTTGGGGGCTGGCAGAACGAAATAAAAGCTAAATGTTTGAGGAAGGGAAAGCCAGCAAGACCAAACTTTTAGAAGGAAATGCTTGAGAAGGACCTTCCCATGCATCGATTTGAAGTTTACAGTTATTGTCTATAGAAAAGGAGAAAAATCGAATTAAGATACGGACTGCGAGGAGGGGATAAAAAATGGCATATTTTCATTGAGGAGGCGTTATACTCTAATATTATTTGAGACTTAAATTGTTGAGTTCTAGACACTGGACCACTAATAATCTAGGAATGTACAACAAGCTAGAGAAAGAGAATGAATCTCGAGGCACGCGCCACGTATACCAGTTGTAAAAGTAACAGGCACCAACAATCATATGACTATTCTCTGCCCATCACACTAATGGATTCTCCACTGTGTCATACCTAATTTGTGTATTCAAGTTTTAAATGGTACTTGGTTTAAATTATTGGTTTATATAATTTTATATATATTCAGTGATCTTATATAGATAATCCGTTTATTGTGAATATCATTAACACTGATTTTGTTTATATATAACTTGGTTTTGTATGACCGTCTCCAGAAGATCGTGATGTTTTCACTTGGCGTTTATGTATGAGCACGTGCAGATATATTAAATAAGTTATAATTATGCATTTGATTGGTTTGATGCCGAATGTTGCATGGCTGGAATGCAAATCAGTTGTGCAAAAAACTGAGATACATTTTCTTGCAAGGATGCATGCATAGTGCATGATATATGTGAATAAAAAAATACTGAAAATATATATATATAAAAATCTGTCTACTATTCCACTTCACATGTATTTTATTGAATAATCTCCAAATATTAAAACAATTTGCTATTGCATCGTGTTCGTATCAATCCTTCCTTAGAGAATATGGTATAGGTCACAGAATTTTAGGGTTTATAATATTCATATCTCATTCAAATTCGTGAGCGCAATTTGCATAACATTGTATAGGCTAATAATTATCTAATTCACATAGTGTTTTGATAATATGTAATGTAATCTATATACGGTTTAATACCCATAAAAAATATGCAACGATGTTAAAAAATTTGACCTCAATCTGATTTTTTTCATTTATTCGTAGATTTATATCCGAGAATAAATACCCACATTCTATCCTTTGAGTAAGCAGAAACTTGTATAGTAAACACGTTGACAATGCACAATCCAAGTTTTTGGAACATCACAGTTGTTCAAATTATACTGACAAACGTAGTTGATTCATATTTGATAAGCAATATAAATATATAGGTACCGCGGGTTAATAATACCGGTGAAATTATTATTCATCAGATATGTTGTTCATGCTAATTGACATTTTTGGGTTATTTGTCCTTCTCGACTGTATATGTTTGGATGTCAACGAACACAAATGCTCACACGCTTGCTCCCTAGCACACACATATACATTAAATCAGGCACAACTGACACACACACATTCATACACACAGACATAAACATTTCTCCGTATACAGCTATTGCACATTAATCTCCAATTTTCGCATTACACACTCTTTACCACGATCACTTTTGAATCTCCAAGAGAGCAGACTAGGATACGAAACAACACACACGTCACCGATACACACACGTTCACACATGCACACACACATACACACACGTTCACACATGCACACACACATACACACACGCACACACATACAAACACACACGCACACATACACACACACTTGCTCTGTCATTTGTTTCTAGGCATTTATATATATCAGACTCCTGTTTCATTCGTTTCTGCGTTTTCCTTCCGATTCCTTTAGAAAAAAAACACGTATTCTATTGCTACAACATATTAAATACATATAGTTGTAAGAACTAGGGGTCATTACTAGAAAAATATATATATGATACATAAAACTATATATCACAAACTCGAAAGATATTACTTTAACATCTGCACATAAAAATGATGGTGACTCCAATATATTTGATATTTAAATATTCGCCTATTTTATTTAGCACTAGTCCAAAATATCTACAAGATCACGACGCTAAATCTATAAGCTGTAGCATGATATATATTCCCAGAATTAATATGACAATCATCATCATATTCTACCTGCATAAGAACTCAAACATACACACATACATACACACAGACACACACATACACACACAGACACACCCACGCACCCACACACACACATATATATATATATATATATATATATATATATATGTAGATCCCGGGTTAAATCGGGGATAACCACAGTAAGTAAGGTACTCAATACATAGAAGAGTAAAAGTAATTTCATATAGAAATGGGTTCTACAGGACTAGAACTGTTTCATTCGGAGGAAATCATCAGAAATGATGATTTTCCCCGAATGAAACAGTTCTAGTCCTGTAGAAGCCATTTCTATATTATATATATATATATATATGTGTATACATACATATATCTCTCTATCTCCCTATCTATATATTTTCTCTCTCTCTCTCTCTCTCTCTCTCTCTATATATATATATATATATATATATATATATATATATATACGTACACATAAATACATATGACTGGCATAGCAGTAACCAAAGAAAGTAATCTTCTAGAAGATTTTCGTTGTGTATGTTAATATGTTTGTTCACATCTGTGCGGGTGTGGGGTTTCTGCGTATGTATAGGGTGGGGGTGTTGAGTTTGATCAGCCTTTAATGTTCTATTCTTCAAACGCTTTGATATCTATAATGCTGTGGGGCAATACAGCTGTGCTTCTAATATCAAATGAGATCAATAATTTCGAAGTTCATCGCATTTGATACATAAAGCAAATACAGTTTCAATATCTTATAACGTGTAACCTACAGCGATATATATATATATATGTATGTGTGTGTGTGTGTGTGTGTGTGTGTGTGTGTCAGTGGTTGTCTGTATGTGTGTGTCTCTGTATATGTGTGTGTATGTGTGTGTGTGTGTATATGTGTGCTTGTGTGTATGTATGTGTGTGTTTGTATATATATATATATATATGCACAGTGTATATATATAGTGAACGAATCTTGATGTATAGGGTACTTTGTACGTAATGCAATTCAATAGATATATGAAAAAGAATGAGAAAGGTTGCACAACTTAATGAAACAATATTAACACTACTGGTGTACTACGTACTGTGAAGGCAGAACAATCTGTAACGACCTGGCTGTTTGAGACATTTCTACTCGAAATTATGTCATTAGTTTAATAAACAACTCCAGTTACACCTGTAACACATTTATTCACAGTTCTGTACAATAAACACAATCAATAAGATGATTGTCAGATGCTCAACGTATTAATCTATTTTTTCAAAATCGGTGTTAGTGATTACATGTATATATATATATACACTTATTCTGTATATTTACAATATGTTTCTAGAGATGCTGTTAAGATAGGTGTGTCCACCTATATATGTAAGTGTGTGTACTTATGCGGGACATTGTGTAAGAGTGTATGCACGTGGTACGTGTGTGTGCGACTGTCTGTGTGTGTAAATATTTATTGTACGTATGTATATATTGCATATATAGACATTCCTGTTGCTATATCTGCGTAAATATACATGTATGCAATGTCTCTTCAGTGTAAACATTACCATATTATGAATCGTATAAAACAATAAATATACACACAGACAACAGCTCACTCCATATTTCTACATAATTCCTAATTTTGTTCGCATGGATATTTCAGAACCTAGTTGTTGAGCGTATAGTCAAATAATTTTTTTTTTTGTAATATTATTTTTTTTGTAATATTACTGAAACAAATGTTTCAGTAACTTAACAGTGGAATACGTATTTATTCTTAATCTTTATGAAAATGATCAGTATTTTATCTAATATTTTCGAATTTGAAATGATGTTAATTAAATCTTGATTAATGAAGAATCAGGTGTAAACATAATTCAAATGTTTATAACAATTTTCTCATAAACCATATATTCTACGAATCAATGTTTATGAACAGCTATAGTAATAGAAATACTAGGGAACTGCCCGTCAAACTAGAGGTTATAGTCCTATACCCATTCAGCTTTTTACATACTAGCGGGCATTGCCTTTGATTCATGCAGGACTGATTAAACAAATTACTTTAATATATATATACATAGGGTGAGAAAGTTTGATTGCCTAATATCTTTTGAAGATTTTCTTCCTTTTAAGCGTGGAGCCCCGTTAGATGTCAAAAGTCCTCAGCTCTGCAAAATATAATCCCCTATCTAAAGATAAATGATGCATGCTAGTTTTACCACAGTAAATAATTATAACACTATCAAATAGTCAAAGGAGTTATTTACGAGTTTCATTAACGAATTGCATTTGACAAACAGCTTCTTATGAACGGGAGTGTATTTCCCATTCGCAATGTTAAGGGAGTAAAATTTAAATCTTTTTCTATTAGAAATGTGTAATTCTTCATATTTTATATAGTTTCATGCATACTATACCCTTCTTCGTTATGGCGTAATATACAAGTATGCATTTAATTAATGGTTTCTCTGTTGTACAGCTGTGTTCGTGGTCCTCTTCAAACGAAATCAAAAATGGTAAATTATATGATTTGTGTGCGTGTATTCAGAGTGAAAAAGGGGGTGTAGTGAAAACAGATCTAGATGCAATGTTACATTGAACTGAAACATTGTGTAGTATTTCCCCAATTGCTAAATAGATGTGGAATATGTAGAATGTAAACTCATGAAGCAGAATCATAAGATAAGGATTGCAATTTACGCTGTATATAAGTAAGTATATATGCATACATGTATGGTTGTATGTATGCATCTATGGCTATATGCATGGTTAAACAACAACAACGGTGGGATAAATACATTTTCATATTTACAAAAAGTGACCTGGAGCCAGATATTTAATTGACCTTATTATTTATCATTAATAATTTGCATCATTCCCGTCGAGGTTAACTTTGCCTTTCATCCTTACGGGGTCGATAAAATAAAGTACCAGTAATGTACTGGGTAATTGCTGGCATTGTGCCTAAAGTAGAAACAATTAATAATTTGCATCATTTTAATCTAATCACATAACAAATAGATTGTATGAATGAATAAACATTTTTACATTTTCTCCGTTATACTTTATGCTTAACTAAGTTTCTCTTTAAGAAATCGGTTACTTTTAACTTATGTTCATTCAAGAAAACATTATGTGTATCATTCATGTTAGCATATGTTGATACATTCAGCAGATATTGCCATCCGGCTATTTCAGGAAATAATTGTTTAGTTGCAAAAGTGTTTATAATATATAAGGGATATATAAACAATATATCTACAGGAAAGGAGTTACTGCTTTTCTAAATGCATTTAACTTTTTACGTTCACATGCAATTACTAAGGGTTTATATGCCCCGCAGTTTAGCTTCACACACAGTACAGTTCTCAGGTTCGGCATAAATATGTAATGTCTGGCGAGAACCAGGATAACGTGATTTTCAAAATAACCTTATATTATATAGCTCTACTTTCTACCATCTTAGCATAAAATGGAGGGTCGAATACATTCAAATCGTTGATTACCAAGCTCAGTATTTCTAGTGTAGATTTATTATCGTCTTTGCTTATCGTTGTTCTTAAATATTCATGCGCTACTGACTAACATTGATATATTATTTAAACAGAGTATGCAACAATAAGTTGCAGGAATAGTTTCTATTACTATTTTTCTTGTCGCCATGTTTCCTTTGGAACGATTCAAGTTCAAAAGAGCTGTAGTTGCATGAGTTCTTATCAGAGACGATGAAAATCCAATAAACATCGGGGAAAATGAAAACAATACAAAATAAAAGAAATTTAAATGATTTAGCTATTTCTGATAGGAAACTCCCATTTCCCATATATGCATACACATGTCATGTACATTTTGCCCTTCCCTACGGAGGCAAAATAGCCTATATACAGTATGATATGTCACTGATGCACAACAGATGCACTGACATTAGTGTCAAATATACCAGCTCGGTCAAATTTGAGAGTTTTCACGAAGAACGCTTACACTACTTCTCTCATCAAAGAAATAAATGCAACGACAGCTATACTTAAAAGAACAAAGTGTATCTGTGCCTATAGCGGAACTTATGCTACAGCTGTCACATTTGAGGGAGAAGTAGAGCGCTGCCATCAGAAAAGTAATCCGAGGGAGGGCCTGAACATACAGCTGGTGCATTCTGGACCTTCATTAAAGCGACAACTGTAACGACGCCAACCTGCATAGAACATCAATATGTGCACAATTTTTAACTATCCCATCAGCACCACTCAAATGTGCATGATAGAGTATGTAGTCTAAAAGGTCGCATGCAAAAAATGTAGCTCCTGGACAGAATTTTCTGTAAAAATGCGTGGCTGATGTCGCAGCCAAGTCACTGATGTTATTATAGAAGTGATGGAAATCAATATGGGTAATTTAACAATCAAAAAGAACATTATCAACAAGAAAAATCACATATAAATAATACAGGGGAAATGCACGAAGCAGATTAGCTACTATAAGGACACCACTCATGCATGTTTCTGAAAAGTAGACGAGTTAAGGCAGTACGCATCCTTCGCTCTTTTTCACATTCGAAAAGAGAGTATTAGCTCTTAAATAACATGTTGAAATATAGTGGCCAAAACATTTATTTTCAGTGATGGATGTTTCTGAGGACTTGGGAATAAACATATCCTTTAATTTATAAGTTACTATTGTACTCCAGGAAATGTAATTATTCTGCTGGAAGTTATTTGCGCAAGCAATATATCATCTTGAACTTGCATTTGCAGATCAAAGTTAATCATTATTTGAAAACTATTTAAGAATATATTCCTTGCAGATTTCGGGAAATATTAGTGACCTTGCTGTCTAGAAATAAGTGTAATCGTTGCAGCGTAAGAATAAAAATATACATAGATATTCTACAAGAGAAACTAATCAATTATGAAAACAAATTATTATTACAATACAGAGATTATCGTCTTACTGACAACGTGACAACTCTGTGGTGTAAAAGAAGGCCAGCATGTAATACTCATCAATTTACTCACATGATATATATTCTAACCATTCAACATTTCGTTGTATCTGGAAGATCGATATTGTATCTATACTTATCTATTTCTAGTGTGATTTTCTAGAGATATTAAAGACTACCAGGAATTTTTTTCAGAAATATTTGTAACATCACTCCTTTGAAGTATTTGTTTCTCACAAGGAATTATAAATGCCTAAAATAGTTCTTCATAATTATACATTCGCTTTAGATGTGTGTTGTTGTTAGGAAACCTGAGATCGATTTCATTCCAGATGTAACCAGGTAGTCTTTTCACGTATCGAATATACATGTAATCACGTATATAAATATGTTGTGGGTTAAGAATTTTGAAGATGATCCACAGTTGAAGAACGCTTAAGACAGTCGATGAATTTCAAACGTTTATATGTATGTATGTGGGTATGTATGTATGTATTATGTCAGATCACCAGTTGGTGCTACTGGTAACATGTATCCCAGTACAACCTGTCTCATGGTCGGGTCATTGGCGACTAAACTGGCAACCCCACCAAGGTTTCTTGGTGAGAAGGGTGACTTTGGACATCCTGCAGGACTAAAAACAAAACCTGTCAAAGGGCAAAGGAGCACTTAACAGTCAATGGCCATCCAAAATCACCGGGAGAGATGACCCCTTAGCCTTTGTCAAGGCAGAATTCTAGGAGAAGGAAAACTCTGATATATTCGATTTAGATTAAATTCATTTAATTCATTTATCTTAATTTTGGACTTAGATATATATATACGGCTCCTTAATTGTAGAGCTATTTCTGTTGAGAAAAATTTTGACTGCTATTTCTAGTTGTCGAATACCTTTTTACGCCACTCAAACGAAACCGCTATCTTGTGTGGATCAAAACGTTGTAACGGATAGTTGAAGATTTGATCTCGCTCTGTAAGCTGGAATAGCTGGATAATTATCTATTTCCTTGTTTACAATCCAATAATATCCACTTTCCGTGACTTACCGTCTGATTAATTGGTGAAATATATTTCTTTAATGTGATATATACAAGGAAAGTTAATCACTCTTAAAGGTAAATATTGCCTAAACTAGCTATGCGTGGTTACACGCAAGCTTAAATTATCTCCTGTGATTATTCATGTATTTTTATATGTTAATCAATCTCTAGTTATTATATATACATATATATATATATACATATATATATATTCTCGGAAAACTAGGATAACTCCGACATAAACCATGCAGGTCAGTAGTTTATATTTTCTCTTTTTCGGGTTATAGCTACTGTCGCTAAGAGAGTGGAATTGGCTCAATGCACAGTCTTTGCTCACATTAAAAACAATCTTCACGCAAACACAATTATCGATAGCATTAATTGATATTTATTAATAATGTTATAACGTGCAATCGCCATAATCGATAACGAGAGGGCAGCCATCCTAAATCTTACGTTAACTACTTTTCCCATCTTGACGTTATAGTCGCATATATGTTATAGAATGCTGTTAGCTTCTCGTTAAAACAATCTCTATACCTCTCATTTATATATATATTTATATATATATATGATTAGTATGGATGATCGTACGAATGATTAGTATATGACAACATGAAACATTTCGTAATATTTACTAAGGCCCAATGATTTTAGACACTTCAGGATTAAGCTTAACTATCGATCCTGGAGAAATGATGTAATAGCTTTATCTGTGTTGATTTTTGACAAAACGTCATAAAATAATGAAGTTTTTGCTTTTCCTGGTTGTGAATGCGTTAAATGGGTTCTAAACGAAGACCACAATATGAAATAAATTTTTATGGATGCAGCCGGATCATTTACAAACGTTTGTTCCAGATGAGAATCCCGGAAAAGTATATTTGAGTAATTTGCCCCTACAACAATCCCAGGAATAAGGTCCGAAGGGATAGAATATATAAGCATATATATATAAATATTTATATATATATATGTGTGTGTGAGTGTGTATATATATGTATTGCGTGCCGAACTGTTACGCGCGTTTCGCAGAGGATTGGCTCAAGGTCACCTATATGAGGTTATAGACCCGATTTCAGCATCGATATACTTGCACATAAGGTGCTTGATTTGGTACTGACAGCAGTATTTCCCAGTACTACCTACGCTATATATATATATATGATGGCTGCCCCCTCGTTATCGAGTATGGCCATTGCACGAGGAGAAAGAAAAAAATAAAATAAAATAATAATAATAATAAATAAATAAAAAGAAAATATATATATATATATATATATATACATATACATACACACACACACACACACACACACACATATACACACACATACATTAATAACAATAATAATAATAATAATAATAACAACACTAATAATAACGACAACAACAATAATGTTTTCTTTATTAACCACAAGGGTTTACATAAAGTAGACATTAAGGACAGTACAGGACAATACAGGACGGTACAAATGGGCATTTCTGCGTGTAAAAAAACAGAGGTTGAAATAAAATAAAATAACAAAGAAAAATTCCCCAATAGGGGGGAGACTTCCGAGGGACATTTGTGGAGAAAGCCCATTAAAAGACCACAGTGACCCTCCTCACCAAGAAACCTTGGTGGGGTTGCCAGTTTAGTCGCCAACGTCCCGACCATGAGACAGGTTCTACTGTTACCATACATACATACATACATACATACATACATACATACATACATGCATACATACATACATAATGACTGCCTCCTCGTTATCGAGTATGGCCATTGCACGAGGAGAAAAAAAAAATTAATAATAATAATAATAATAATAATAAATAAAAATAAAAATAAAATATTTATATATATATATATATATATATATATATATATATATATATATATATATATATATATATATATATATATATACATATACATACATATATACACACACATACTCACACATACATATACACAGACACATACATTAATAACAATAATAATAATAATAATAATAATAACAATAATAATAACGACAACAACAATAATAATATACATATACATATATATATACACACACACGCACACACATAAGCATATATACACACACACAAACACACGATAGCAACTAACAGCGCTGCGATCGAATGTGGCTTTTTAGCCCAGCCAATGATCTAAAATGTCTTGCACAGAGTCGACAACCAAAACATTTACTGGGAATAGTCGGCTGTGGTTGGAGTTCGTGTACTTTTACATGTCGCTTGAGCCCTCCTGCTGATTTACATTCACTACCACATGTTTGGCAAGCATGATGAGTAGCATCTCCAACAGCAGCCTGGTAGTCAACCACTGGTCTTACTTTATGACTGCGAAGATGACTTTCGAGTCCAGCTTTGCTTAGGCAGAGTCTCGCACATACGCTGCATGTCAGCACCATAGGAGGACCCTCGCCGTCTGGAAGTGCAACAGCAATGCCCTTCCCCACATCCCGCTTTACTTTCTCGTATGCGATTCGAGATGCCTCAAAGGCAACTTTTCCCTCATATACAGTCTTTCTCCATTTATTACGATCAGCAGCAATATTCTCCCATGTATCAGCAGAGATGTTAGTGTCTTTCAGAGAGGCTTTCAAGGAATCCTTATACCTCTTTTTTGGTTTATGTGGCGGTCGTTTTCCTTTAACCAACTCTCCATAAAAGAGTTGTTTTGGTATTCTAGAATCCTTCATCCTGGCAAGGTGACCACTCCAACGGAGTCGTTGCTTAAGCACAAGAGCTTCTATACTGTCACACATAGAGCTTTCCAAAATCTCGACATCACTGATGTGGTCCCTCCAGTGAACGCCATGGATCCGTCTGAGACACATCTGATGGAAACGCTCCAATTGCTTAAGATGGTGTCGATATGTGACCCAGGTCTCGCAGGCATAAAGAAGACAAGAGAGCACACATGCCCTGTACACCTTTACCTTTGTCCTCCTGCATATGTCTCGCCGACCCCACAGTCGCCTTTCTAGCTTTCCGAAAGCATCACTTGCTTTCCTAATCCTAAGTGAGATTTCACTGTCAAGGTTGCTGTATCGATTGACATTGCTTCCCAGGTAGACAAACTGATCAACCACTCCAAGTCGTTTGCCATACACATAGATGTTTGGTTCAGTGTACTGCTTACCAGGGGCAGGTTGGTACATGACGACGGTTTTCTTGAGACTGACAGTCAGACCTAGGGCAGTGCAAGCGTCAGAAAATGCATTCAAAATGTGCTGCATATCACTCTCTGTGTGCGCTACAAGATCTCAATCATCTGCATACAAGAGGTATCTTATGATTGATGTAAATAATGTTGTCTTCGCAGCAAAGGGCCTGATGTTAAATATGCTGCCTGGGGTTCGATATCGGATGTAAACACCATGCTCGCATTTCCTGAATGCAATACAGAAAACCATTGCAAAGTATATGGCAAGCAGGGTCGGTGCTGGAATATCCCCCTGTTTCACTCCATTTTTTACTGAGATAGGCTCCGACATTGTTACCCCCGACATTAACCCAAGCCTTCATGTAGTCATGGAAAGACCTAACTAAAGCAAGGAACTTATCAGGGCAACCAAGTTTCTGGAGAACCTTCCATAATGCATCTCTGTTAACAGTATCGAAAGCTTTTGTCAGATCGACAAAAACCTGATACAGATTCAAGCCTTGTTCCATGCACTTCTCCTGGAGCTGTCTAGCTGAGAAGATCATATCAGTAGTGCCGCGTCCAGCACGAAAACCAGATTGACTTTCAGGAAGAACACAATCTGCAATGTGTGTCAGCAGACGGTCCAGAAGCACCCTACATAAAACTTTCCCTACGACAGAAAGCAATGATATACCTCTGTAGTTCCCACAATCGTTCCTGTTACCCTTTCCCTTGTACAAGACCACCATTACTGCATCTCTCCAGTCCTCAGGTACGGATTCATTAGCCCATATCCTGCCAAACAAAGAGTGAAAATGTTGCAGGAGTCTCTCACCACCATATTGTAGGAGCTCAGCATGTATGCCATCCATACCTGGAGATCTTCCACTGTTCAGCTTCGAAATAGCCACTGCAACCTCCACAAGCGTCGGAGGTTCTGTGAGAGCTACTTTCACAGGACTTTCTGGAATGAGATTGAGGAAATCTTCACTGACGACAGACGGCTGATTCAAAAGATCATCAAAGTGCTCTCGCCACCTTCGTAGAATTCCTTGTGAGTCACGAAGAAGTTCTTTGCCATCCTTGCTGCGAAGCGGTGTCACCAGAGTAGAAGACGGCCTATAAACCTCACGCAAGAGACTGTACAACAGCTTTGTGCTATTGGAATCAGACGCAGTTTGTATCTCACCAGCCTTCTCACTCCACCACTGATCCTTCATCTGAGAAAGACTCCGCCTAACACGTGATTTTAGATCCCTGAGTTCCTCATGCAACCTATTCCTCTCCTGTGGTTTTGCCGTCAAGTAGCGTGACAGAGCACGCCTCTTATCAGCCAACAAGTCTTCTATATGTACATCATGCTCATTAAACCAGTCGTGATGTTTCCTCTGCGCCAATCCCAGAACACGCCTGCCTACATCATAAACCGACTTTTTAAGGTTCGGCCAATCTTCACCAAGATCTGCAGCCTGTATCTCTTCTTCCAATGTCCTCTTCACATTTTTATCCTTAAGACGAGCAGCATTCAATCTTTTGGGCAGGGCAACACCAGGAGCCCGGATTTTACGTTTAGTGATTAGTTTCACTTTTGCGCGTACCAGGTGGTGGTCCGTCCAGCACTCATCTCCACAAAGAACACGAACACACTGCACACCCTGTCTGTCACGCATCCTGACTAGGACGTAGTCCAAAAGATGCCATTCCTTAGATGCAGGATGCATCCATGTGGTCTTGAATGTGTTCTTTTGTTGGAACATGGTGTTGGTAACACACAGATCCAGCTCCTCACACATCTGCAGCAGGAGCATACCATTGCTGTTACACTTTCCTACCCCATGCTTTCCGATTACATTCCCTGTGTTAAAATCCCTACCCACTCTAGCATTAAAGTCACCAAGCACGGTGACTTTGTCTGCCTGAGGGATATTTCTTAAAACACCTTTCAAGGCATGGTAAAAGGACACCTTCTCCTCATCGAGAGAACTCATAGTTGGAGCATATACACTCACCAGGGTAGCATATCTTCCCTTGTCCAGCGGAACTCTCATGGACATAAGACGCTCACTAATCCCTACTGGGAATTCTTCTAATTTGTTCACATGTACAGTCTTAACAGCAAATCTTACCCCAGCCTCTCTTCTGGTTCCTTCATCTCTTCCTTTCCAGAAGAATTTATATTCTCCACAAAATTCCGTAAGATGACCATCTCCAGCTAACCTCGTCTCAGATAAAGCCACAATGTCAAGATCGTAACGTCGAAGCTCCTTTGCAACAAGAGCGGTCCTTCGTTCAGGACGCTCCAAGGAATCCCTGTCAAGCAGCGTCCGTGCGTTCCAGCAGCCAAGACTAAATGCCTTCTTTGGCTCTATTACAATGGCACGATGACGAGCGGGCCCAGGCTGTGATAACCTGGGGCCCCTGCCCTTATTGCCAATGATCTTTTTTGTTCCAGAACCTAAATTGCCAATTATCTCTTTTATATTGTTCTGGAACATCATTGAATTGGAAAAAAAAAAAAAAAAAAAAAAAAAAAAAGTAGTAATAATAGTAATAATAATAATAATAATAATAGTACACTATTAATAATTCTTAATACACTCGTGCAATGCCTGTGCGTGACGAATATTTTTAAAGTGAGGAAAGACTGTGCACTGAGCCAATCCCACTCTCTGAGCGACAGTAGCTATAACCCGAAAAGAAGAAAAGATCAACATCATCGGTAACTACTGAGCCGCAGGTTTTATGTCGGAGTTAACCCAGTTTCCTGAGATGCCTTCTCCTAGAAGAATGCCCTGACAAGTGCTAGGGGTTCTTCACTCCCAGCGGTTTAACTGCGCGATCGGGCATCCAGCCCGATTATTTCTATGTCCCGGCGCAAAAAAAAAAAAAAATCACTTATTGACACTTATACGTACGACATACACACACGCGCATACATATGCGCGCACACAGCAACACTCATACATACAAACAAACACACACACGCTACTCTACTCACTTACACACACACACACACAGACATATATATATATATATATATATATATATATATATATTACCGCCATTACTGATACAAGATTACAAGATTATGTCAACTGTTGACTTTCAAGAGTTTGTATAGTTGAAGCCGATCATACTACAGTCCAGTATTATTATAATTGCTTTAGGGCGGTGGATTGGCAGTATCGGTAGAAGGTCGGACGCCATGCTTTGACGCATAGAGTTACGGCCCTTGCCATTCTGAGTTCAAATCCCGCCGAGGTTAACTTTGCCTTTCATCCTTACGGGGTCGATAAAATAAAGTACCAGTAATGTACTGGATAATTTCTGGCCTTGTGCCAATAGTAGAAACAATTAATATAATTGCTTTACAGCATAGAGTTATGGCTCTCCACGCTCTGATCTTAAATCCCGCCGAGGTCAACCTTGCCTTTCATCCCCACGGAGTCAACAAAAGAGAGTACCAGTGATGCGCTGGGCCTGTCGCTGGATCCGTGCCTAAAGCAGAACAATTATTATTAAACTTGTTTTCTTAAGGCCCGGTCGCTGGTGATGGTAATGGCGGCGGCGGTAGTGGTGGTGGTGGCAGTTGATGTTGTTGTTGTGTTGTGTGCGTATGTGTGTGTGTTTTGTTATTTTGAGTTTTTTTTGTTTTTTTTATTATCTTTTGATGCCGCTGTTGTTGTTGTTGTAAATGTTCATTTCAGTTCATTCTGAAGCTGTTGTTGCTGTAAACATTAGTGTCGGTGTTGTTGTTGTAGATGTTGGGGTTGAAATCTGGTCGTTTGACAGAGTGATGTATATACACACATATACATACATATATATATACACATTCAACAGAGAGTAGAGAGTTTGACAACAGGTCGATGACTTTAGTCTAGATAGGGTAATGACATGTGATGGTGGGGAGAGAGTGTAGAAGTTATTGTGGTGGCGGGGGACAGTGCGATGTATCTAGTCATTTGAACGTTTGTATGAGGGAGCTTATAGATAGGACAACACACGCTGTCTTTTCGTGGGGTAAGTTTTTAATTAATTTTTGTATTCTGAAACATCAAAATACAACAATTTGTTGGTCACTGGACTCGGGAATGTCACGACAGAAGTTTGTGGAAGTTACACAAATATTTTAGTATATTTTAGCAGAGCAATCCTTATTTATATTTTACATTTTACATTTACTTACATCTCAATATCACATGGCTAAAATTCAAATTTTGCAAAGAGATGAAAACGGTCAAATATATATATATATATATATAATATATAAGATCAAAAGATGGTTAAAGGAGTTCCATGTATTTTATTATGCGCATTTCAAAAACAAACATCATCATGCAATAATATTTGTGTTTTCATCAGATAAAACAGGAGAACATGATATGAAGGCTAAAAAAATACTTGTGGATAGTGCAGTTTTAAATCAACATATTATTAAATCAACATATTATTGCATGATGATGTTTGTTTTTGAAATGCGCATAATAAAATACATGGAACTCCTTTAACCATCTGTTGATCTTATATATTATGTATACTCCAGTCCTACAAACTGTAGAGTGCTTCTTATCCGATATCTGCATTGCTTTATTGTACTACAATAAAACTCACCTCCTACATATATATATATATATATATATATATATATATATATATATATATATATATATATATATAAAACGAAGGAAGTGCGGAAAGGAACCATATGGACCATAAGGCACCAGAGTACTCAATACTTAAGGTAGTAGAGTGGGTAATAGGAAAATGTTTAACCCCGACGGCAGAGCTCAAGCCGTTTCGAGGGCTATTTTTTTGTTGTTTTGGGGTTTCTGTTGTCTATTTATAATTTCTCGCACTTGTTCATTCGGGGCTTTCTCAGCATGATATAGATATTTGCTATCACTCATTCTCTTCATTCTTTCGTTTCTCTGTTGCATTATTTTGTTGTTGGTGCACGGATAATTTGGGACAGGAAAATTTAATCCATAAAATCGAGAAGTGACTCATCCGCTGCAGTATCAGCTCAGTGGTTGAGATGGCAGTAACTCTTTTCAAACTGTTTGTAAACCATTCAGCACAGGGTAGATTGAAGTCTCTCATCATTAGTATGTTACCAAAATGGCACTGTTGTATTAAATACTTAAAATCTGTCGAAGCCTTCAAATTATTGGCTGTTGTGCACTGTTTCTGATTCACAGTAGCCATTAGAGATTATGTTATTTCCATCTCACTTTAAACAATCATGCAGAAAAACGGCAGTCTCCCCTTTCCTTCAGCAGACACGAACCAGGTGGATGGTTATAAAAGTTCTCACTTTCAAGTGGAATTTGACGAAATGGGTCTCAGTTAAGATGAAGAAAGGGATGTGGTCTGTTGGGTTGTCAATCTATTGGACATTTTATATATAGGGAGAGAGATGTATAATGAAGAGATGCATGAGTTGAATAAAATGTAAATCAAAAGTTACTAACATCACTTCTTGAAAGAAAAAGATTGTACAACTTTAAAATTAAGTTATTACAAAGTATCACTTTTCAAAATCATGTAGAAGACATCTAAACATAAAAAGATTGTTTTAGAAACGATCATTTATATCAATTATATGTATATCTACATTTACCTCAGTGTAACTGTGTATGTATGTACACATGCATGGTTTAAATATATATATACGCACGTACATATATATGTACACATATATAAGTATATACATATATATATATATATATATATATATATATATATATATATATATATATATGTGTGTGTGTGTGTGTGTGTGTCTGTGTGTGTATATAAATATATGTGTGTGTATGTGTCTGTGCACACGGATATGTGATAGATAGAGAGGAGAGGGAGAGGGGAGCAATGTGAATGAAAAGTCAGTAGGAAATGCTCAAGTAATTTTCACAGCTATTTAATAGAAATATAAAGCTACTTCATTGCAAACTTCAATAGCATGATTCTTAGATGTGAATATATTTCTCTTTGACATAAACAATGGAAATAATTTTATTTGTATTGATATGTTTGCTTTGCACAGTTGTCGCTTATTGTTAAATATTATGATTTTTCTGTTTTCAAAATTACTGTTTATCGCTTTTATTTTTGCTTTTATTTGTGCATATATTTCCATTTATCATTTCACAGGCTATGATTTCACTTCAGATTCAGTTTCTCTTATTTATATAGTGAAAGAACAAACGTATTTGATATTACGTTCATGCCGTTTTCGTGGTTCCTTTAATGAGTGGTTAAAACATTTTATCGCATTTCACAATTACCAAACTTATTTAGTAATGTTTTATGCAAGAAAATACGTATCGCACACAAACGATCACAAACACATCTACGTCACATCGTCTTTATATATATGCATGTATATGTATGTATATACTTATACAGACGCACACATACACACACACACACACACACACACACACACACACACACACACACACACACACACACACACATATATATATATAATGGAAAATTTGAACAGGAACAAAACAGAGAGGCAGTACAACGAATGTTTATTAATTTCACGCTCTTGAGAGTGGGGTGGTGGTGGGGAACCACGTTTCGGGCATAAGCCCTTCCTCAGGTGAAAAGTGTGTGGGAAGAGAGTTCAAAGGGTGTGTAGGGGAGTGGTGGAGAGACATATAGCGAAAATAGAGTGGGAAGAAACGGTGCGAATGAAATTAAAAATAAAAGCATGATCAAAATAAAATTAAATTAAAATGGGGTAAAATAGGTGGTGGAAGGGTGGGGGCGTGTAGGGGTGGTGGCGGGTGGAGTGGGCAGTGGGAGACGGGGTGTCCGAGCGGTGAGGGCTGAAGGTGGTGTGTGTGTGTAGGTGTACGTGTGTGAGTGTGTGTGTGTGTATGTGAAAGCAAGGGTTGGGGGAAGAACGGGGTTGCATGTTCAGGAAGAGGTGTGTGTGGGGTTGGCTGTAGGTCGGAGTGTGTGTGCGTGTGTGGATAGAGGGGTGGGGGGAGAGGAATCCGGAGGCTGAAGGTGTAAATATGTGGTGGGAAGCACGTGTGTGTGGGATTTAAGCGTGTTGTGGGTGTAGGTGGCGTGTGGGAATAAATGTTGTTGGGGGTGTGTGTGTGGGTGAGTTATAAAGGTGATTCCGTAAGAAGATATGGTTGAATGGTTGGTAAACTCCTAGGATGGTAGTTGATTCCGCGGTCAAGGTCCACATACGAGTAATCCATGAAGAGATGGTCGGAAGAGGAGAGATGTGGGGTGCGCGTGCAACAGGAAGTGGTCAAGGCAGTAGGAGTTCTGTGTGTATGTGTGTGCTGGGAGGTGGTCAGAGGGCATAGCAGCAGTAGGGTAGAATGGTAAAGGGGCGAGGATGGGTAGGTGTGAAAGTTGGAGTGAGGAGGGTGTGTGTGTATTAGTAGAGGTGTTAGTGGGATGAGTGAGTGTTGGAGAAAGGGTGTGGGTGGAGCGGGGAGAGAAGGATGTGGGGGTCGATGGAGGGAGTGTGGTGTACTGGTGTGTGTGTAGTTTGATGAAGGGGGTGTTACTGGGTGTTAGTATACGGGAGGTGGAGAAAGGGTTGAATGCGGGTGTGAGTGGGTGTTAGTGGTGGTAGGGTGTGTAGAGTTGGTGGTGTACGAGGGTGTGTGTGTATGCGTGCGCGGGGTTGGGGGTGTTAGTGATGTTAGTTGCCTGTGGGGTGGGTGGTGTAAGTGGGTGCGTGTGTTCGTGTGCTTGGGGTCAGGGGGTGTTAGTGTTGTTAGTTGCGGGGTGGTGAGATGAATGTGTGGGGGTGAGGGTTAGTGGTGGTAGTAGAGTGTGTGTTTAGTGTGAGCGCGTGTATATATGTGCCGGTGGGTGTGTGCGTGTGATAAGGAGGGGGGAGGAGAAGAAGGGAGGGATGTTAGTATGTTAGTTGGGGAAGGGTGGTCGGATGAGGGGTGGAGTGGAGGTGTTAGTATTGTTAGTTGTGGGGTGGGCGGTGAAAAGGAGGGGTGTGTTAGTGGTGTTAGTGGGGGATATGTGTGGAGGGAGGGGGCGGTCGAAGGCTAAAGGAATAAGGGTGGGGAGTTCAGGCCGGGGGGAGAGTGGGTCTGTAAGATGAAGATGGTTCTTTGTTCAACTCTGAGGAGATTGGCGGGTGTTCCGTGGCATTGGAGTAGGCCACAGACTGTGAGATGGCGTGCGGAATTTCCAGGGGCACCAAAGTGGCGGGCGATGGGGGAACTACCACCGAGACGAATATCCCGGAGGTGCTCAGTGAATCGGTCCGCCAGGCGACGTCCCGTCGGAGGAGGTGCAGCGGAAGGCATGCCGGACAGAGAGAAAGTGGCCGTTAGGACCCTGGAAGGTGGTGGTGTTGGTGATGTGGGGACAGGTGTTGCAGCGGGGCCTAGAACAGGGAAAGGAACCGGGGGAGGGCGAAAGAGTGTAGGTTGGGGCTTAGGGAGCTGTGGACGAGGAGGGTGCGGAGATTGCGTGCGCGTTTGAAGGAGGGGAGTGGTGGGGTTGGGAATATTTGGGTGGTGGAGGGGTCGGACTGGAGGCGTCGGAAGAGGCGACGGATGGTGCGGTGGAGAGGTTAGGTGGTGGGGTGATAGGTGATGGGGAAGGGGACATGGTGGGTGGGTGTGCGGTGGCGTGGGGTGAGGGTGGTGGAGTGGTGGACAGCACGGGCGCGGGTGAGAGCGGTGTGGACGAGAGAGGTATATATATATATATGATGCACTCTTGAGTCGTATATCTAAGTATAACGGACCAACATTCTTCTCTGTTAATGTTTTTTATGGTTACGATGTAAATGTCAATTTAGTCAAGCTGCTGATTTATACATCGAGCCACATACACTGCCGATGATAGGATTTTGAGCGGAGTAGGGTGCAATGTTTGATTTGAATTGATTTTTCAAAGTCTGGTATACCTTCAGGGCAGATAATACTCCATTTTCCACGGTCAACAGCTAGGGCTTCAGGAAAAGTATAACGTATGTTCACACATTTAAGATTGTACTTCAGTTTCTATTTATATATAAGTAATTCTCATTTTACATTACGTGCACCATTATGAAGTTGACTGTATAAAAGTACATTAAGTGTGTGATCTTCAGACACATGTAGGACACGACAACCCCATTTGTGTCGAGATTGCATCAGAATATACATAATCCAACCGATGTTGCAGATCGAAGAAATATCGGCACTGGATATTCTGTCAGAATGTTGATAACCGCAGACAGAGTGAAGGCAATGATAAGGGGGACCATGAATCAGAGCCATATAAAAGTGTTGTCAGAACCAGTGAAAAATAAACTGTAACTTTCGTTAGGGATATACTTGACACACACTAGTCGATGATGTAGTTTTGACATGGCGTCAGTTGCTTTGAGACGCGATTTAAACCTCCTCGTCGACACTGCTACGTGCTTCGCTCTGCTGCCATTTTAAGTGTAAATATATATATATATATATATATATATATATATATATATATATTAATAAAAGGAATTCCAACTTTGTCTGATTTACTCGTTTTATTTACAATCCTTTAAAATGTTTAATGGCATTAGAATGAAATAGTATGGTAGAATATTAAATGTTAAGCGTTAATTGAACAAGTACTTTCAAGCTTTCGCAATCTTCAGATTCATATTCTGTGCTGACAGTGAAGTTTGCAATTTTCAATATATATATATATATATGCATATATTAATAAATAGATGATTTCACAATACCACATGGTGGCGCATTCAAATGTATGGCACTGCGACATCTTGACACTCAATGTCCTACACTGTGCTAGCCGGTGTAAATCAGTTGCGGAGTATATCTCTACGGAATTCGGTAATGAGGTGGCAAAAATTAAACAAATTCATCGGGGCAATCAATAATAGTTCAAATCATCCAATTAAGCCATCAACATTGTTCTAATATCCCACAAATTAATTACAGTCATCAACAAAGATTTATACTGCTAATAAAATTCGTGTCAGTCAGTAAAAACACAAGAAATGTTCATAATTACTCCAACTAGCAGTTTCACCAAACGCCGGACAGTTGGCAATAATTATGAAAATACTTATATATTCCAGCATTATATTAAATTTAAGTTTAATCACTATATATAACATACATATGGATTATGTCTCTCAATAAAAGAGCTACATGACCATTAGTTCAGATCATCAATTATACATGTTTAAACGATATATAAGAGGATATATATCAATTGAGAAACTACTAATATTTTGTACATATATACATAACAACTATTGTCATAATTAATATTAATCTTCAATTATCGATTTTCGTATAAGCATCTTAAGACCATGATTTCCTTCATCGATAAGCTTTCATATATATATAATTGTTTCTACTTTTGGCACAAGTCTAGCAATTATTCCAGTACATTACTGGTACTTTATTTTATCGACCCCGTAAGGAAAGTGAACATCGGCGGTATTTTATCTCGGACCGTAAAGGGCGTCCGAACCTCTACCGATACTGACGAATCACCCACACTAGCATTCAATGCGATTACTTAAACGGGATACTTACATGTCTGCAGTCAGTAGGATCATTGCAATGTACACGAGAGTAGGAGGTTTCTCTTTTAGATATTTTCTCAATTATCAAAAGTAACAGATGTTTCGCAGAATATCGATAACTGTTTTAATCGCTGACATACCTAGTGTCAATCATCTGTGAAACAAGTGTTACGTGCGTTTATATACATACAAGGTATATATATTTCAATGTTGTACCTAATTCCGTATAGTTAACTATTTGCCTAGTCAATTTCTACAGGCTAGGAGAAATACTAGGTCATATAGCTGTACATCGTGGAAGATAGTATGTATCATTTATATATTATTTCTTCATAAGTACATTTGAAACTTATAGCCTCGTTTAAATGATTTTTTTGTGTGGTTAATTTATACTGATTGAGAGAAGAAATACTGTATATATTTTATCTAATGATTCTTTGGACTTACATTTTTATATATATATATATATTCATATTATTTTGTTTTCCTACCTAATCGAACATTCCCTATCCCGCTTTTAGCCTCCATCTCTACATTTCATCCTTTCTCTCTCACTCACTCACACACACCCTGTCTCTCTCTCTCTCTCTCTCTCTCTCTCTCTCTCTCTCTCTCTCTCTCTCTCTCTCTCTCTCTCGTTCTCTCTCTCTCTCACACATACACACATATACACTCATAGAGACACACTCACAAACATCTGCATAAATGACTAACAGCTTTTTTCAATATTTTCTTTCACCATTCTACAGTTAGTGATGTCATGAAAACTGTCACACATCAGGAAACATGCATGTAAATATTAATAGTTTTAAGTTATCAATGTCTGCCAGAAATCAACAGTCTCGTTGAAAATATAACGTTGAAAATGTTAACAGCTCTCTTGATATACCGTCACACACACACACCATCGTTTTAATCATCAACTTGAATAAAACCGGAATCATTATAGCAATACAACAATATCAACCACAGATGTTGTTGTTGCAATCAAAGTTGTCATGATATTGTTTCATTATTGGAATTTAGTTGATTTTTTTGTTATACAAATCTCTTTCTCAAGTCTTCGTCATCATTATTATCGTTATAATTTATTTAGTTATTTATTAATTTTATTTTTTGTCTTTTGGTTATTATTGTTTATGATGTGTAGTTGTCGCAATTATTGTTGGCGTTAAGTTTGCGGTTTTCGCAGCTTGTTAAGACTGTCACTTATAGAGCAGCTATGACGTCATTCTGCTCCATGTTAAATACATTAATATGTCAATGACAGAAAAAATGAATGTTAACATAGAGACAGACATAGAGAGATGGTTGAAGAAAGAGTGAAAGAAAAGAAATAGGGGCAGTAGAGAGACGGGCAGAGTATGATAGACAGGCAAAGAGAGGTAGATGTGCCTGGATATGATGGGAAGAGAACGAAATGGAAAAGATAGTGGTGTAGGTGAATTTCAGAGAGGCCATGTATGTGATGCAACAGTGTATGTATGCATGGCGTGTACATGGAATGCCATGTCATGCGTGTGGTCGGACCGAATGGTAAATATGCAGGTGTTTGAAGTTTATATATGTGCAGAGGTATATATCTATGTTGAGTGATATATACGTGTGTTGAGACCACTCAGGAAGGAAGTTCAAATGTGAATATATATATATATATATACATATATATATATATATATATATAATTTTGCCAGTTGCAGACTGTGCATCACCATGAGATACTTTTCTCTACCATCTTCGATCAACAACAGCAGAGTTTAAAGAGCAATAGTCAAGTCCACTCCATAATTTGACATTATGAATCCATCATTTTGACTTGCCGACCTCTGCTTCTCTTACCAGCCAACTTTCCTTCCAGGCACAACCTACTCACATTACGAGTTGATCTTTATATATGACCGTATAGTTTGAATACTCTTGACTTGATAATTGATCTAATTGGTCTAACTCGGGTAATGTTGAGCAGCTCACTGATACAGATATGGTCGCTGAGCCACTTGCCAGTCATAAGTCTCATGATGTGTTTCTGGAATGTAGAGAGCTTCTGAAGTGACCTTGTCGTCCAATTAACACAGTGAAGACCATATAACACAAATGGTAGGATATAAGTATCGAAGATCTTAGCCTTCAAATGATAGGAAACTCGTTTTGATGTAAGTAGTTCCTTTTTCCTGTTGAAAGCTGCCCAACCTAGAACGATGCGAAACTGTGCAGCACCATTCCAGTGTTGTTTGATGTTAGTTTGTGACTGAGATATACAAACTCTGTAACTAGAGCAATTTGGAGGTTGTAGATTGTGAGTTGGAGATTGGCATTGATTTTATCAGTTGGCACACTTTGTTTTGGTGATGTTAATGCCCGGGCCAGCCTCCAGCGAATGTTTGGCCAGTACATGCAGAAGGTCTTGCAGATCATTTCTAGAGTAACCCATAATGGCCAGAGCGTCTGCATAGCTAAGATTTGATAGGGTTTTCCCTCCTATTTGGTAACCAGATGAACATTCTTCTTCACTTTGGTAGATAAGTGCAGCTATAATTATACAGAAAAGAAGTGCTGATCGTACATACCGCTACTTAACTCCCTTCAAGATGTCTATCCACCGGGTAGTTCCCAAATCTGTTTTGATATATGGTGTTGAGTTGGTGTAAGTTTCTTTCAGTAGGTTCTTCTGACCTTTTGGGCGCATCGAGCAACAATTAGTCGCCAACGATTTCGATCAGCTGCGCTTTTACGCCTCCGTGCTAGGTGATGTTGACATCAGGTCTCTTTGGGACGTTCGTCGACAGGTGAGCCTGGGGAAACCCCACTCTTTATCTTTGCCGTGGTCTTTCGGTTTTCGCTGTCGTAAAGCACTGTCAGCAGCAAGATGCTCATGTACGGGCGAAGATAGTTCATGGTGCTAATGCATGAAGACGACTAGAACTTCGGACTACGCTACAGCCTCGAACAATGCGTTGAACTCCAGCAACTTTCGTGTGTCCGTGTGTGGGGGGGGTATGTATGTGTGTGTGTGTGTGTGTGTGTGTGTGTGTGTGTGTGTGTGTGTGTGTGTGTGTGTGTGTGTGCGCGCGCGCGCGCGCGTGTGTGTGTGTGTGTGTGTGTGTGTGTGTGTGTGTGTGTGTGTGTGTGTGTGTGTGTGTGTGTGTGTGTGTGTGTGTGTGTGTGTGTGTGTGTGTGTGTGTGAAACAAAACGGAAACAGAAAACAATAAGTTGTGAATTATAGTCGTTTAACGCCTCAGAATAAATTTATGCCTGGATCTGAATAAATTAAATAAACAACCAAAATAATATTTTCACAAAAACATTAAATTGTATATGTTTGTATTCTTTATGTTGTCATAGTCTCAAAGAGAGAAAATAGACGTTAGTGGTTGGATATGTTGTTTAGGTGTCACATGTCAATTTTACAGGAGACTATCAGAGTTTGACGATATTTTATAGCGGATGTTGATGAATTTTCTAAGACATCTGTTTTTTTTTCTAAATGTCAGTAATTACTTAACATTGACTTCACAACCACAAACACCAATATAAACCCATCTATTACATCCCCACCATAAACCTCATCACTATCATAGAATTGACCTATATCAGAAAACAAACTCAATCAATATTTCTGAAACATAAAATGAGAAAATAATATAGAGTTAAAGTGTATATGGTTGGGAAGCATGGTGTGCTCTCAGGTTCAACTTAAACAAAGTACTGATGATTTGACCTTAACACAGTGATCCGAATAGAACCACTTGAAAGAGTACACTTTCTAAAGAAATAAAATCTTTATTTTATACAACTGATATATTTGGAAATTTGGGAAGCATGTATCCTGGAAAACCCCTCAGCATAAACATTAAAATATTAGAAAACATTCTAAAGAAGATTCATTCATAATGTATATAATCTGCAATAATTTGAGATTTATAGGAAAAAGAAAATACAAATATATAATTATAATGCAAAAACCTTATATTTTGCGATCCTCAGGTTTTTTACCTTACATTAAACCTTTATATACATTACAATATATACAGGCCTCAATAATTGGTTTAAATATAACAACAAATATTTACAAGAAAAATATTTCCTTGACCATGAATGAATTCTAACCTATGAGAGCGACGGATTCAATGATATGCACATTTTAATAAAGGTGGTCATACCTTATCACTTTGCTTTTAACAAATAATTGACAAATCCTTTTTTAAAGAACATAGGTTAATGAAATACGATTTAGGCAAGGGTTGCAAAACGAAGAAAAACTCGGAAGTACATGGCTTTCAATTATAGATCTGTTTCATCAAGCTTTATTTGGAGTTAAAGAAAAACTTCATAGGCATTTACGTCGAGCATGTCATATTATTCATGGATGCAAATATCTAAGGTAATATTTTTGATATCCACTTAACTCCAAGTATATAGCCTACAACATTACAGACAATTTCTTTCGAGAAAAAATCAAAAACAGCTAATCATAGACATGTATGGTGTACTTTGTGCAAAAGGGATTAATTTGCATCCACTTCATCTTTAGAAATCCTGATATATTGCATCTGTAGGATATGGATTCAGATGCCTGCATGAGTGAAGGAAATTAGAATAGAGAGGTTTACACTTCTAGAGATAATTGGCTACAATATCGGAGAGGGACGCTTACATATTCACAATTGATGTGCTGAGTGGAAGAGAAACAGATGCGTCAGATGTAGTGAACGTCTATTGTTGGGTGTTCCATGAAGAAATTCTACATCAGTAAAGAAATAAATAAAAGTAGCGCATTATTGAGGTATATTATCTTCCCTCTTATGTATTAAGTGTGCATATATGACTACTGTATTCGAAGGAAAAGTTGTTAGATGCGTATATAACTATTGTTAATATGTTGTTAGATGTGCCTAGTATCGTTAATATAAACACAGAAAAAGGCATGCAATATTGTTAAATGTTGGGCTCATTCATCAAAAACGATTACCATGTGACTTCATGCAAACACCGGACTTGCAACAACAATCTACACCTCAGACTCCCATACGATCAAGTGGTATAAGATTATTTCCCAACATTTCCGAAGGCATATACACCGGCATATACACCCCCATGTGCACATAGTACACACCCACACTCACAAACATGGCTCTACCTTAAACGAACCAACAGATTCCACAAAATCACAAACGCAGCCAGCACTTAGATACATACCCAGTACAAGCGCATGCTCATGCACCTGTGCTCACGTGCACACACACACGTGCACACACACATACACCGCACACACACACGCACGCACGCGCACGCACACACACACACACACACACACACACACACACACAGACACACACACACACACACACACACACACACACACACACACACACACACACACACACCTGATAGAAATGCGTATTTCTTTGCCCGCAAACATGAACCTCATATAAACCAATCAACCCAAGCTGTACATTCAATATTAAGTTAAACACGCATACGCTCAACTAAGCCGCTATCACGACGCCTCTGCAACTGCTGCATAAAAATGAGAACACCCCATTACAAAAGCTATAAACCCAAATTTATCCTGTTTGTTGTCTGCTTTTCGCGGATTATCGAAATAAAAGGCACGCCAACGCATACCTCGACGTTACCCTCAATTTATCGAGTGGCTTGTATTACCCGTATAGAAAGCCGAATGATACGCTTAATTACATAAGTAAGCATTCCAACCATCCTGCCAGCATAACCAAGAACCTGGTAAGAAACTTTTTGTTGAGGCTTTCTCGTCTATCTACTAACGAGCATATTTTCAACGACAATTCCACTTATTACAATGAAGCTCTTGCTCGGAGTGGATTTGTCGATAAGGTAGCATATACAGAGTACGAGAATAGACCTAGAAGAAATAGATCCCGTCGCATTATATGGTATAACCCACCATATAATATGGAGGTGGCCACACCATTATCTAAGGTCTTTCTATCCCTTATTACAAAGCATTTTCCCCCTACACATAAATATAGCAAAACTATAAATAGAAATACTATTATAATTTCTTACTCTACGACACCTAACCTTGCACATAACATCACAGCTTCAAATTTAGCTAAATTACCTAGCCGTAGGAACACGTGCAACCCTGCAGTTAGTACTAACTGTAATTGTAGGAATCAGGTTGATTTTCCCCCTATCCGGGAAATGCCTCTCTAGTAACATTGTCTACAAATGTAAGGTTGAAACACCCACATCCCGTAGGGCCTACATAGGGTTAACCGCCAATAGATTCAAGCAGTGTCTTTACATGCATACCCATTCTTTTCGTTACCCTCTAAGAAGGAATATGACGTTACTTTCAGCTTATATCTGGAGTCTAAAAGACAACCACACCCAATATAAGTTACACTGGGAGATCCTAGCTAGGGCTAGATCGTTTAACGGAAATAAAATACCATGTGACCACTGCTGAGGCCCTGGAAATACTCTACGCCACAGACCACATCTTAAACAAAAAATCTGAGGCAATTTCGGCTTGTAAACATAAATTGCACAAAACTTTCCTGTATTACAGCCCCACATTATACCCTAACGGATAGTGCGATCTATACGTGGATATTTTACATCTTGATGTGGTAGCTAAGTATATGTTATGTGTATACCATTACTTATTTGCATAGGTAAGTATATATTACCTGTATGTTTTGTGAAGGTACGTATACTTTCTCGTACGTATATTTGATTGTATATGTTATGGTGTATATTTTTTATATATTCTGGTGCATATGCTTTTGGTTATGTCTATACGGGAGTTTTGCGTCTGTGTGAGTATGCGGGTTCGTACGTATGTTGGGTGTGTGTATATGTGTACTTCATGTTTTGGTTGATGTACGTCTCCGAACATTTGTGTATTTACATGTAGGTATGTGTGTGCGCTTGTTATATACGTATTTATTTATTTATATACGTTTATTTAATTATTTATTTATTTGTATACCCGCACACACACACACACACACACACACATATGTATATGTGTGTGGTTTTGTATACCTATGGCGAGTGTTTTCGCGTATGCTTGTGTATGTACGTATTTGGACGCGTGTATATATTTATTTCATTTCAATTACCTCTGTATTGTATTTTATTTACTTTATTCTTAACTCTGAAGCGGAGAATCATTCGGTTTCCTATTTAGAATTTTAGTCTACGACTTCAGTTATACCATTTACGTGGTTTTGTCTTCGCGTGCAATTGGTCTCCACGCTCCACATATGACGTATAATCTTCGTTTCTTCCGTTCATTGCCAGAGAACATCTCTATGAACAACCTAAGAGAACATTAGTCTACGACTTCTTTTATACCATAAACGTGGTCCTGTTTTTGCGTGTATTTGTTTTTCACTGCTCCTATTAATGACGTATTATATTCGTTTTTTCCCTTTCTCTGCCAGGGAACATTTCCACGAACCAAAGTATCGTCTTCCTGTCTTCCTCCGGTTGCAACGTTTTTTGAAATATCTATTTCTGCGTTTACAGATTGACTTTGTTAGTTTCAGAAGATCCCGTTAAGGGTGAAAGCAGCGATTCTTTGCTTAAACTTTAATCTGTTATTTTAATAAATATTTGCTCTACGGTTCTTATAGATTTGATATATATTTATCCTTATCGAGCCCTCTTTGGATTTTAGTCTTCAAATTTATTATTATTACTATAGTTCAAATCCCGCCGAGGTTGACTTTGCCTTTCATCCTTACGGGGTCAATAAAATAAAGTACCAGTAATGCACTGGTTTATTGCTGGCCTTGTGCCTACAGTAGAAACAATTACTATATATATATATATATGTATATATATGTATATATATAATATATATATATACCGTTGTGTATGTGTGTCTGGTATAGAATAATTGTTTCTACTTTAGGCACAAGGCCAGCAATTACCCAGTGCATTACTGGTACTTTAATTTATCGACCCCGTAAGGATGAAAGGCAAAGTCAACCTCGGCCGGATTTGAACTCAGATCGTAAAGGGACGTAACTATGCTGGAAAGCATGGCGTCCGACCCTCTACCGATACTGCCAATCCACCGCCAGTGTCTGGTATAGAATAATATTGTCCATAGATAGACGTTTTAGAAACGTGTGGTTAGAGAGTTAAATGATGCAATGATCATTTCCTGCTCATTTCCTATTACATTTAGAGGTATCATTACAATGTTCAACCTTACCTGAAATGTATTTCAAGAGATACCCTCATAGAATACGAATGTTATTTAGCATTTGGGGAAATTAATATACCTAACGTTTGACAGTCACGAAAAAAAAATGATTACAGAGAAAATAATTGAATATTAATGAAACAATATTCGAAGACCATTTGATATTTCACTACATTTACACACCATGGTGACTAGACAATATTATGATGTAAATTTTATTTACCATTTAATTAGTTTTTAGTTAATATAGGAATAGATATGACTCTGACTAGCATATGTACACTAGACCTGAAAAATGCGCAACCTCAAAAGAGCCACATAATGTTATAATAAACCTTCAAAAGTGTGGGACTAGAATTGTTGCTCATTATCTATCGTACACTCTGTGGAATCCTTTTATAAAAAAGAGACTCATAACAAACTCAAGACGATACGATAATTATTTAAGCTAATATTCAATATCTCATATTAGATGTTTAGTAATGATTAATACGAAATGCACTTAAACCGAATTCCATATTATAAATTTACTTAAATAATTATCGTATCGTCTTGAGTTGGTTATGTGTCTCTTTTATATAAAAGGATGCCACAGAGTGTACGTTAGATAATGATTACAATACTTTTGAGCAACAACTCTAGTCCCACACTTTTGAAGGTTTGTTATAACATTCTGTGGCTGTTTGAGCTTGCGCATTTTTCAGGTCTAGTTTAATATTTGTTTAAGGCAACGCTTGTAATAGCTCTAGTTAAACATGATATATATTAATAATAAATTATCGTTGTAATGTAATTAGATTATATAATTGTTATCTTATAAATGATCTTATAAATATTATTGTAAGATGTATAAAAATATTTTCAGACTTTTAATATAAACAACTACAAAAAAAACAATCAATATTAAATAAATATATTTTACATAATAATTGTTATAGTTGAATTAATAAACATTAAATATTTCATACAAAGAGTCTAACATAATAATAAAAGAATAATCTAACATAATAATAATAAAATAATTTAACATAAAACGAACAATAATATGGACAAATATACAAGTAAATATGATACAACCTATATTATAAACATGTTATATCGAACTGAAAAAAAATAGTTAATATAAATTTAAAAAATCATATATAAATTAACAATATCCCTTACCAAAACGAGAAAAATATTTTGATGATAAAACGACGAAATACAAGAGGAAGATTCGAAAGCGAAACGATAAATAAACGTGCAAACAAAGTGGTGGATTCTTTTGAGCAACAATTACTCTCATTGGTTGATTAGCCAATACGACGATGAAATTATCCAATAAAACGATACATTACAAAAGATGTTTGCCAGAGATCACCATGGCCAGCGAAACCCCTTGAATTTTTTATTCACAAGCTACGCATACAGACATGCAGAGTTAAAATATTCTGGTGTTAGTCACTGCGTGTCTAACAGATAAATCCTCCTCCCTAATGTGATGCAGTCCATGAAACATTATGTCAGTGGGATTCATGTCCTTGAGATACACAATTTGAATAGTAGAGTTTCTATTCTACATCCACATCAACATTATCAGAAGTACGGAGCTTTTTTGAGGAGACACCGATTCTATCTTCCAGCAATGTTTTCGTACATCTAAGCGTTCTGATGTTCCAGATTCAATTGTTTACGGATTCCTCCATTCCGAACCCATCTTGGGGTCCCGCAATACCCAATATGTGTTAGTCCATTCCACTCATCCCAGGATCATTTTCAGGTCAATCACTAGTTTTTGAAGTATGGTAGGCAGACTGCAATACATTTTTCATACAAGCCCTTCTACTTAAGGCCTGACCAGATTAAGGAATATAATTTATTTAAATTACTAACTTTGAACTCCTTCCCTAACTTTGTTTATTTTGATAGTTACCTGCCTTTACACTATCTAAAAGTTTTGTTTGTTTATAACTAAATTCGAAATAACCTGCCCCTGTAGAGCTCTCGCGTACCTTCTAACTCAACCTTTTCTTTTTATACAACAGGCTGAAAAAGCTGGGTGTATTGCCCAACGAAACTTAAGTACCTGTATACATTACTGATGTAACTCATTATATATATATATATATATATATATATATATATATATATATATATAAAGAGATGAAATCGAAAATGCAACTGGAGTCTTATTTTTAAATATATATATATATTTATTTGGTTCCTTTACCGGTTTCGCAGTTATTCTGCTTTTCAAAAGTAGAGTTGAGATGAAGAGTCTGGGGTTTTTCTCACATCTGGTTGGTCTCTGAATGTTACTTGTTTTATATGGAAAAAGTGGCTCGAAATGCCAGGTTTTTCGAGAAGTAATTTATTGGATAGTCAATAATTATAATAAATTTCGCGCCAGTTCGCGTTACAAAGTTCTTCAAACAAGGAGGGGGGGTGGGGTGGGGGGGGTTAAAGGTTGTTTTTTCATATATGAGTGTTTGAATTTCTTTTTGCTTAAAAAAAGGGGGCTCACGAAGGCTTTCTTTTAATAAACGTAATTTGATTGGTTATAAATGAAATTATGGCTGTAACATTCAGGGACCAACCAGATAGGAGAAAAACCCCAGACCCTCCATCTCAACTCTACTTTTGAAAAGCAGAAGAACTGCGAAACCAGTAAAGGAACCAAATAAATATATATATTTTTTTTAAATAAGACTCCAGTTGCATTTTCGATTTCATCTTTTTTTCTTTATACTTTCACTCGTGTAGGACACCTCGGTTATTTTTCATTTTGTAAAAAAACCCTCACTTTCTAATATATATATATATATAGAGAGAGATTACAATAATCAAAGTTCAGTTTAAATCATTTATTTGCTTACAATTGTTTCCTCCAAACCGAGGTTCGGATTCTTCGGAGCAACTATTTAGTGATCTATAACATACTTGACCTCTTTTTCAACACAAGAGACATATAAAAACATATGCATATATTGACCCACAGTGGGATGACATCCATCAAAATGATATAGCATGGCCATTTACATATAAAGGTTACAGGATAAAAAAAAAATAAAAATAAAAATAAAAATGAAACATTGGCAGTTTATGAAGATAAAGCGAGAGGAAAGTTTAGAGCAGTCAGTGTATGAAACATTCTCACGTGTAGCATGCACGCGTGTCTTATTTATACAGGATTAGAGTGCGGCAGATTGTTAGTTGCAGGATCAGGCAGTTGAAGCAGGTAATCGATAGTATTATGTGGGCTGAATTGTTAAATCATTTTTTCGCATACACCTGTATGGTATACAATCCCGAATGTAGAGAAACACCACAATATCAAAAATATCAAACATATTATAAAACATATTATAGCGTAGGCAAAACAGTACCACTGTCTTCGCGCACACTACCACTCACATAATCCATGAGATGCAATATATAGACCACGGGTCTATCATATAATCCACGACGGTTTAGCATATAACCAAGTTATAAACCATGTCTTGTCGATTCCAAGTTATAAACCATGTCTTGTCGATTCTTAATCAATAGATCATGTTGTTTAGTAATCTCTATATAACTGATCTGTAAAACAACTGATGTTATTAGATTGACCTATTTATCTTACTGGTAATAAGATAGTAATAAATTACTATCTTTCACTATTTGGGGTTTGTATAAAAAATATATAACCATAAAAGGTTTTATTATATACATAACCATAAATAGTATCCTTAATACTATATATATATATATATATATATATATATATATATATATATATATATATATATATATATATATATATATATATATATATATATATATATATATATATATATATATATATATATATATATATATATATATATATATATATATATCAAGAAAGAAGAGTGGCATAGTTTGTTATACAATAAGGGCTTTATTCACATTGCTGACAATTGTTCCTCTGAACTGGTAGGTCTAGAGATCGCTTCCAGCCTGTTTTTGAGTCAATCGATCACCAATACTTTATTACACCAGTCTATTCATCAGAGCGTGAATGAAGGAAATACACAGGCATGGCTTCTATATATAGTAGTGCCATTAAATCATTAGAATAATAACAATACTCAAATAAATTAGCTCGATAGTAAATAGTTAAAATAATCACAACATCAATCTAAGTAAGAAATAGAGTATACGGATGACTTTAGCATGTAAAACGAGCTGATACGAAACAGATGTATGAAATTGACATGTAAAAGCTCTTCATGGGGTATATTATATATAGTGTAGAGGTAATATGTGGCTTGAAATAATGGACCAAATAGTGACCGTAAGATTTATCTATTATCTGACAGATAAAATATTTTCATTGTAGTGAGGATGGTAATTTTTATGTGGTGTAAAGCGGATTCATTATTTAAGTGGTATATATTAGATGAAGGCATTGTTAATTCGAATCATGCGGGTTGTTCCATTTTCGTTGTTATCCCGTATGTATATATATATATATACATATATAAGGGAGTTAACATGGCGACAAGGAAGGTCGCTTGACCACGTCTTGACCGAACAAAATATAATATTTTCACCAAAAACTGCCCTTTAAACACATATCAGATGGATTACAATATTCATTATCACAATTACTTTCACTGTTCCCTGACAACTAGTACCAGTTTCAAGATAGAATTATTTTAACGAAGTATATATAATTTGACTTGATTTTCGCCAACAAACCACGTGTGGACATGGACGGGGAAAAATGGAAAAAAAAACAAAACAAATCAATACGTCCCTTAAGGATCGCAGTAAGTACTCCACAAAACATATAAACAACAATATACACACAGATTTATATACAGATACATACCATATGCATATACACACACGTGAAAAGAAACCAAACTATTTCGTGTGAGACACTATACCGGCCAATTTTACCAATTTACATTGGTAAAATATTTCTTAACATTGACCTCGCTTCTAACCCACATACACCTTTTAATTATATATATATACTAGCAGCTGAAAGTTAATAATTTGGAAAAAAAAATATTATTGAAAGTTTACTATAAAGAAGCAGTATCAGGGGAAAAAAAAAACAAAAAAAAACCTTATTTCGTTGTTAATAAACAACTGCCTTCTACAGTACGTTTCATTTAACTTACGCAGCATATTTATTTGTTTACATGTAATGTAATTCAGACTCTTCTGTACACACACAACATTTAGGAAAACGGAAACAAAATACACAAAAAAACAGACATTTTATTTCTATCGTAATCAAGTGCGCTAAACCTATATTGTTTACATTCTGTGTTTTTCTACGGATGGGTAGAAATAACAAAATTGCCATGGTGATATCCATCGATGAAATATGCGACAAAACCGGCCGATGTCCCAAGATAGAACATTGCCCAGAAAATCACATCTGCCATATCTGTGCGGAACCCGAAAACTCGTTCCGTAATCGCTGGGTCGAATGTGGAACCTGTCGCATCTCTGTCTGCCTTCAATGCGCCACAGGCTTCCGGAGGATCCCAGGCCAAAAAAAGAGACATCATAATGCTATGATGGATGGAATATGGGAGATGGTCCAGCTAAAATCCTGGTCCTTTCAGTGTCTGGCCTGTGTGCCTGCCTCCACGAATGTTATTAATGTTATTGAAAAACAACAACAACAACAAAAACCAATGACTGTGTCTTCCTCTACCATTGTTACTGAACAACGGCAAAAACCTATGACACTGGCTTCTACTGTTATTCCTGTGGGAGAACATCAGAAACAACAACAACCCATGTCTTCCACTCCCAGTACATCTCGACACCAACAACGGGTGACTGTGTCTTCCCCTACCATTCCCGTGGAGGAACATCATCATCACCAACAACAACAACAGCAACAACCTGCGACTGTGTCCTCCCCTGCCATTCCCGTGGAGGAACATCATCATCACCAACAACAGCAACAACCTGCGACTGTGTCCTCCCCTGCCATTCCCGTGGAGGAACATCATCATCGCCAACAACGACAGCAGCAGCAGCAGCAGCAACAACAACAACAACAACAACCGACCAGTACAGATTTTGCGGAACTGCAACTAATGATTTCTGCTCTGAGAAGGGAAGTTGCAGGAATAGAGGCAAGCATTCGGGTAGGACCCCACAATGAGGGGTCTTATCGGAATGCCTTGCTAAAGAATCTCCCTGTACCTCTTGCTGGAAAGACTGAAAAGACTGCGGAATCTGCTACCCATGAAGTGATTGCCATTGGGGTACCAGAGGACAAGGCTGATCTTCAGGCATTTGCTGCCAGCTCAGCCAAAGACAATGAGGGGTCTTATCGGAATGCCTTGCTAAAGAATCTCCCTGTACCTCTTGCTGGAAAGACTGAAAAGACTGCGGAATCTGCTACCCATGAAGTGATTGCCATTGGGGTACCAGAGGACAAGGCTGATCTTCAGGCATTTGCTGCCAGCTCAGCCAAAGACCTAGGCTGTGTTCCCCCAAAAGGTGCCCTCCGCCTTGGTCGACCTGGTCCAAAACCCAGACTCATCAGGCTGTCTTTCTCGGACCCCGCAGAGGCAACCTCATATCATCTGGCCTCTGCTAAAGCTGGGCGTGAAAATTGGATTACCTTCCGAACACGCCCAGGCCTACCACCCCATGTACGTCCAAAACTACGTGCTGCAGCTTCCTTGAATCGGAACTCAGCACAAGATGAAAGTTTCAGTCTGCGTGATGATGGGCAGATCTGGAGGTTTGTCAAGGCTGGTGAAATGTGGAAGAGAGATACCAGCTGGTCTGAGTGTGATCTACCCGCAATAACTGGCAATGTAAAAACTGCTACAACTCTGGGAAACTAAACCAGAACAACCTGCCACCCTCTACACACCATCATAAACTGCGAGCAGGGTACAAATTGTTGTCCTTAAATGCTCGCAGTTTATGCAACAAGATACATCTGTTCGAATCCTACGTCAGAAGCATCGACCCTGACTTCATCACAGTCACGGAAACATGGGCACATTCCTTACTCTGTGATGGGGTTTTCAACATTACTGGGTACAACCTTTTCCGCAAGGACCGCATTAACCGCCGTGGTGGTGGTGTGATGGTCTACGTTCGTTCAAACTTTTCGGTAATTCCTTGCGTTGATTTGAACGAATCACAGGAAGAAGTTTTTTCTGTGACATACGTATGACCATGTCAACACTTCTGCTTGGTGTTGTTTATCGACCCCCAAACTACCATCAGGACACACAGCTTTGCGATATCCTCAGAGTTGCTGCCAAGAAAACAGCCACTTATGTGTTTATTGCAGGTGACTTCAATCATCCTGAGATCGATTGGGAAACCTTTCGTTGGCCACAGGGTGCAAACGATTTCCTTGAACTAGTGCTGGACTCAAACTGGTCACAAGTAGTCACCTCTCCGACAAGAGGTGACAACACTTTGGACCTGATCTTCACCACTACTCTTGAAGTGGTTATCATTTGTACTACTGAGGAACCTCTAGGCGACTCTGATCCTGCTATGATCATTGCCAATCTGGCACTTGAGGGCAGCAACAAAAACCAGAGCCATCTCCAATCTGCTTGCTTTGATTGGAAGAGGGCGGATTGGAACTTGTACTGCACTGAGCTACAGCGCCCAAACTGGCATGAGATGTATAACTCTGGAGATGTGAACTCTATACACCAGAGTATCCTGGACTCGATATGGATAGCGTGTGCAGCATCAGTGCCACAGAAGCGGAAAAATAACCACCCCAAAAGTGCAATCTGGGAAACTTCAGTGGTCCGACTTGCCAGGAAAGAACGTCGGAACGCTGAACGGGAATATAAACTGCATAGATCAGATGCCAACAGAAAAAAGCGGAATAAATCTTCTAACCATCTCAAGCAAGTGACAAAGAAGGCAGTGCTTGAATTTGAACAGTGCATCGCAACCAATCCTGACAGTAAGGTGTTCTGGAAATATGTTCATTCAAAGCAGAGACCTCACTCTCCAGTTGGTCCTCTTCGCAATCCCCACACAAGCCAGATCACTGACGATCCCAAGGAATGCGCAGAACTCATTGCTGAGTGCTATGCAAGTATTTTTACTGTTGAAGACCAGAATGTACCATCTCCACCATCTCTAACATCAAATTCCATAACAACTATGGAATTTACACCTGCAATGTTGCGACGTCACCTTAAGAATAAGCGCAACTATGCCTCCCCTGGTCTTGATGGTGTGACATACCTGCTTCTCAAACGTGGCGGGGATTTCCTTTTGCGCCAGCTTTCTTTGTTCTTTCAATACTGTCTCAGCAATGGTGCTACTCCGGAGCAGTGGAAAACTGCCAGTGTCATTCCCCTGTTCAAAAAAAGCAACCGCATGTCACCTGTCAACTATCGTCCAGTCAGTCTTACTAGCTGTATGGCCAAACTGATGGAATCCTGTGTCAGAGAAACACTTTGGAACTTCTGGAGCTCTCACAGCCTCATCCGGCCCTCACAGTTTGGAATTATTCCTAAATCCAGCTGCTGTGATCAGCTTATCGAGTTTCTTGAGGACATCACCCGGATCACTGACAGCGGCTCATGGGTGGATGTTGTTTACCTTGACTTTGCTAAGGCTTTTAATTCTGTGCCACACAAAAGACTTATGGCAAAACTCTCTGCAATGGGTGTGAGGGATGATCTTTTCGACTGGCTGAAATCCTTCATTCTCAGCCGAAAGGAAGTAGTGACGGTTCTAGGACAGCATTCTTCACCATATGAGATGTCATCTGGTGTACCACAGGGATCTGTTCTTGGTCCTCTTTTGTGTGTGGCATATATTAATGACATAGATGCCAACTTACAGAATGCCACGGTACTAAAATATGCAGATGACATCAAGCTGTACCTTGAAATCAAAAGGACTGATCCTGAAATTTACAACTCTTTCCTACAATCAGACCTGGACACAATGCAGCAATGGATCACAGACTGGCAACTGAAGCTGGTTGTGGACAAGTGTACCACCATGCAGTTTGGAAGGATAAATCCAGCGTCCACATACTCCCTCCACAACACTGACATCAAAAAGTCCTCTTGTGAACGTGACCTGGGCATTACTGTCAGCAACGTTTTGCGTTGGACAAAGCATGTCTCTAAGATTGTCAAGAAGGCCGAGGGTGTATTGGCATCACTCAGCAAGACCTTTGTTAGCCGCTCTCCAGCCATCTATTTAAAACTGTATACAGCTATGGTGCGACCACACTTGGAATTCGCATCATCAGTCTGGAACCCCTATCTTGCTCGGAACATTGACCTCCTGGAAACTGTTCAGAGACGTGAAACCAAGCGCATACCCTCCATCAGACACCTACCATACTCTGAACGCCTTGCTTCCCGGGGCATGGATTCATTGAAGCTCCGACGTCTGGCAATGGACTTGGTGAATACCCACAAAGTTTTTAACCATCTCGCCAACTGCAACCCTGAGCGCCTCTTTGATCTCCATGTGTCTAACACACGTGGACATGCCTACAAGATAAGAAAACAGCACAGCTCCCATGACTTTCGCAGACATTTTTTCACGCTCAGAGTTGCTGAAGCATGGAACAAACTGCCTGCGTCAATTGTTAGCTGCCGAGACACTGCATCCTTTAAGACACTCATGCTTCCTAAAATACGCCAAAACTACACCTGATGTACCCCTTCCATACACATGCACACATGTGTGTATCATGACTCGTGCACTGTTCATTTTACTAATGTTTGTGCATTGCCCTATGTACTGTACATGCACTTTTTTGATGAGTTGTGGTGCACCTGGGCACTGTGCACAATATTTCGTTATTGTTAATATATCATGACTCATACACTGTTTATTTTCCTGACATTTGTACATTATTCTATGTACTATACATGCACCTTTGATGAGTTGTAGTGCACCTGAGCACTGTACACAATAATTTCATTATTATTATATATATATATATATATATATATATATATATATATATATATATATATATATATATATATGTATGTATGTATATAATTAACAACAAAGAACGCTTAGAACATAGGTATATCTTTAATTGCTAACAGTGTTTCGTCCACACTATAAGTGGGACTCATCAGAGCATAAAGAGTGAGTACATATTACACAAGCATTAACAAAGCCAAGACAGAAGAATATATATGGGGATGCCATAAGTTGGGAGGAGTTTAAAGAGTAGAGTGAATAGAGTGAGATAGTGTAGAAAATAAAATTGGAGGATAAAGAATAGTAAAAAGTAAAAAATAAACATTGAAGAAATAAAAAATAAACATTGAAAAATAAGCATTGAAAAATAAGAGGTGCTATCACTCGCAGTTGGGCAGGGTGTTGTTAACATACAGTTACATACAAGCATACGCATAAGCATGAGCACCCGCATGCAACCACACAACAGGCAGCCATATGCAACACATATAGTATAGACTAATACAAATAACATATCATGGACGAGTATGCAAAAGCTAAGAGATAAATGGTAGATATACAATGGGTAAAAATACAATGGCTAAAAGTAAGATAAACAAATGATAAAAATAGATTAACCATAGATAAAAAATAGATTAACCATGGATAAGAGATAGAGAATAGATAAGGAATAGACAAAAATAGATAAGATAGATAAGAGTAGATAAAAATAGATAAAAAATAGATAAAAAATAGACAAATAATATATATAAAAAATATAAAAAATATATATAAAATATACAGATAATAAAGATAAAGGGTAAAGAATAAAATAAAATAAAATTAAATTAAATTAAAATTATATAAAATAAAATACAATGAAATAAAATAAAATAAAGTAAAGTGAGATAAGATATATATTTTTTGAATATATTAGGGGCACACGAACGCCTTAAGTGTTACAGTTAGCCATATCACAACAATCAAATGCTCAAATGAGATTTATAATCAACAGGTGCTATGTCCGAGAAATCTATGGACGAGAAAAAACACACCGGATAATTTTGACATTACTATGGGGTCAAGTGATTCTGCTCAGGTCACTGACTTAGTTGGGCTATACCTCCTCAATGAACTACATAGTAACTTCCCATTCCTTAGGGGTGGGTTGTACCGGGATGACGCCCTACTCTCCATAGATATTAGTAAGTATAATATAGTGCGCATTAGGAAAAAGCTGCATAGTTTCTTTAAAACCTTTAATCTGTCCATTACTATGGATATAAACGATAGAACTGTTAACTTCCTTGATGTTACATTAGACTTGGATAACCATACGTACACACCGTACCATAAGCCTAATGAATTGCTGACTTACGTGAATACCAACTCTAACCACCCTAGGTCGGTCATCAGTGGTATATTGAAGGGCGTATCTAACAGAATAAGTTCACTCTCACATAGCGAAGAGGCGTTTAACTCGCAGGCTGATTACTATAATGATGCCTTAGCTAGATCCGGCTTTAGGGACAAATTGCATTATACCCAGGGAAATAATAGTCCTAATAGTAGCTCTTCCAGTGTTGTTGTAACACATAATATGTCCATTGGTAATAGAGGTGTCTCGAATAGGAGGGTTCTAAATGCCGGTGAAATGAACCAGCAGGGTACCATTAGTCTAAGTAATAGCAATGGTAGGCCTCGCAGCTCCCCGCATAAATTAGGTGAACATAGTAACCGTAGAAATAATAATATTAATAATAATAATAATAATAATAATAATAATAATAATGATAGAAATAAAAAGAATAGAAGAAGATTGAATACATATTTCAACCCCCCTTTTAACTCTGAAGTGGCTACAAATATTCCTAGGGCCTTCTTCTCTGTGTCATACATTTTCCTATATATATATATATATATATATATATATATATATATATATATATATATATATATATACACATATATATAGTTATTAAAATTACAGATTAAAGTTTAAGCTAAGAATCGCTGCTTTCACCCTTAACGGGATCTTCTGAAACTAACAAAGTCAATCTGTGAACGCAGAAGTGAATATTTCAAAAAATGTTGCAACCGGAGAAAGACAGGAAGACAATACTTTGGTTCGTGGAAACGTTCCCTGGCAAAGAACGGGAAAAAACGAATATAATACGTCATTATTTAGAGCGGTGAAAAACAATTACACGCAAAGACAGAACCATGTTTATGGTATAAAAGAAGTCGTAGACTAATATTCACCGCTCTAAATAGTGACGTATTTTATTCGTTTTGTCCCGTTCTTTGCCAGGGAACGTTTCCACGAACCAAAGTATCGTCTTCCTGTCTTCCTCCGGTTGCAACGCTTTTTGAAATATTCACTTCTGCGTTCACAGATTGACTTTGTTAGTTTCAGAAGATCCCGTTAAGGGTGAAAGCAGCGATTCTTTGCTTAAACTTTAATCTGTTATTTTAATAATTATTTGCTCTACGGCTCTTATATATTTGATATATATTTATCCTTATCGAGCCCTCTTTGGATTTTAGTCTTCAAATTTATTATTATTACTATATATATATGAGCGTGTAGTTCCTCGATTTATTTTCTATTCAAAGATGGAAGGGGTCGAGGTGGAATAATGTGAAATCTTTATGAGGAAAAATGGCTTATGCCAAATATTATAAAATAAATTTAGAAATAATCATAAACATATAAGTAAATGGAAAGAAATAATTGATATTTGAATATGACAGGAGATACCATCATTTATAAACCAACAAGTGTGATTGGTGAGTGATTTTGTATGCGTGTCCTTTGAGACGCCGATGCGTGAGTATGGTTGTTCTAAAACAGAGATTAGAGCATGTTATATAAGAAGTGTTGACACTAATCAATTGTATTAATGGGACGGCGCCCTCTTAACACAATGATAATAGTAGTAATAATTCATTGAGTCTTGTAAGCGTAATTCTGTAAGAGACATTTCATTAGAACTTTACTGCCTTCTGTCTGTTGTATTGATATTCGGCTAATTTGTTGTAACGTTTATGATTATATCTTTCAACTTCCAAACAGGCTATCGCCTATCATTGTAGTTTGCATTCTCTCTTTATTTCATTTTTTCTTATTTCCTCTCGCTGTTTTGCATTCTTGTCTGTCCTCAGATCCTCTATTTCCCTTGTTTTCCACTTTATTCTTTCTTACATTTCATTATCTCTTCCATTCCTTTCGATGCATCTTAAACGTAAGTGTATTGTCGATTTAATTGAAAATCGTATATTAGATTTACGTATTAAATTGCAGCGACAGCTACGAAATATATAGATCATACAAAGTTCAAATATTGTCAGAAATATAGCGACAAAACTAAATGATTTAATATGGTTGCGTTCGTCCGTCTACCGCGTGGGCTATCTGTCAGATCTTTATACATATATATATATATTTATTTAAGATAATACAATATTTCATTCCGGAACACTTTAGAGTAGTCTAGATAAATCATACGAACACGCATACTACTACTATATATATATATATATATATATATATATATATATATATATATATATATATATATATATATATATGCATGCATGCATATATATATATGCATGCATATATCTATACATATACACGCCCACACACATACGTATGTGGATTTTCTCGTCGAGGAAATCACACAGGTGCTCAATATATAGAAACAACTGCAATTAGATGACGTACACAAAATATTTCTTTCGGTGGAGTAACGTTCTGCATAACGTAGTCCATTATGTCTTATCAAGTATGAAACCTCGATTGGTAGACAGGAAAATGGGGTACATACTAGGTAAGGTAAGAAGGCAAATTAGTTATAAATCAATATTGATCTTTGTTAATATAGACGTCTACATCTTAGGTAAACTCCTTTTCTTTTGCTGAATTTTTCTAACTTTCCAGACATACAACGAAGCGGATCATAAACATAATCCAACACAAACAAAATAACATGTGTATCACAATTGTGACTCAACTTTCTTGCTACCATAGATGCATCATTCTAACAGGTTTACGCATGTTTTGCTTGCGTAGGGTATAGGATGCAACATTTATGAGTTATTATTCTGGAAATCTTCCAAGTTACTTGCCACCTCCTGTAAATTTTCCTAGGTAGTTGGTGACTCTTATGAGTTTATCTTTTATCTTGATAAGATTTCGTATTGTATTGGTGGATGTGTTGCAACTCTCATAACGAAGGTACTCCAGCATCCAGGTACTCCAGCATCACGTACTCACCAGTGTCTGCTAGCAGACATGATCTTAGAAATTCCATGTAGTTCAGAAAATCGCTTCAGGATAAGCTCGAGGAATATTTTTTTGATTTTTGTGTGATTTCCGTCATTTCCGTGATTGTTTCAATCGTCTGTTTCTGTATTGTGCCGTTTTGTCAAAATGTTCCACTCGTTTAATTACAATAGATTATATATATATATATATATCACTCTCTCTCGTTCTCTCTCTCTCTCTCTCTCTCTCTATATATATATATATATATATATATATATATATATATATATGTGTGTGTGTGGGAGTGTGTGCGTGCATGTGTGTGTGTGCTTTAATGTGTGTGTGTGTGTATATATGTGTGTGTGTGTGTGTGTGTGTGTTTATATATGTGTGTGTGTGGGGGGGGGGGAAACCCGCGTACGTTATGTATCTGTGTTGAAGTATATAAATACAAAAATCCGGCACTGAAACCTGCTTCGTGAAGCGCGAAATACTGAGTTAGACATAACCGACTAAATCTTTAGACGGCCGTGCCAAAGCATGATGGCTAGTCCAGGAACGGAAAGCAATACAATTAGATTTGCATAACTTGCTGTTCTCGATGTTTTTCTTTTAAATTTCGTATAACGTAGTGGTGATATTTTTTGTTCTTGTGCTGTTCTTGAATGTGTTGTTGACTACCGTGTTATTCTTAGAATGTAAAAACAAACCAAATCAAATACAAGTAATTTTACGAGAACTGATTTATCTACTACTCGTCCCAGACAACATACGTTATACATATCTTTCCGCATTTAGTTAGATTTCCGTACTTATTTTCCGTCAATGTTAAGCTAAAACATTTTCACACCCACACGTACGCATACGTATGCATGCGTGGGTATAAAGGAAATAGAGAGAGGGGGGGGGTGAAGGAGAGAAGAGGGGAGTGAGGGGGAGAGTGAAAGAGAGTGAATGAATGAGAGAGCACAAGTAAGTGAGAAAGAGAATGAAGATGAAAAAAATGAATAGTGAGAAGAATATATCATCGTCGAAGTGATTGGAAGAGGAAGAGAAAGTACGAAAAATGAAACGTAATAAAAATAAAACAAAAGAAAAGAACGAATATAAAATAAAATGGAATAAAAAAAAAGGTGATTCCTTGCAGTCCTTGCCAGATAGTCTTTTAAATTTAATTTAGAAACGCTGTTTATTTGGAAGGATTAGGTTTTTGTATTCGAGCCTATTTTTTTGGAATATTCCTGTCTTTGAGACTCAGCATTTCCACAACGTGACTATGAAGAATATCTAAATAGTTAGCATTGACACATTCACATAGTTAAAGCAATGATATTTCTGTATTTGTTCCATTTTCTATCGTTGCTTTCTTATTTACACCCATCCTATTAACATTCAAATTGTTGCATTCCGTAATTTCATAATATCAGCTACACTGTTATCTTATCGTTTACTTAGAAATCCACTCACTGCCCGACACTCAGATTCTGTCTGTGACTGCATATTTTATTTTAGTTAAAACGCTACTCACCGATTCTCAGATTATGTCTGCCTCTCTCTAGGTTTTCCTCACTATAACAATTCATATACCACCATAACTCACTCATATAGTCACATAGACCCAGCTTTCTCATACTAAACATTTAATTATATATATATTATAACTTTACTTTATTTATAGCGATACGTTATATATGTTTACATTATGTAACCATGCTGTATATGCTTTCATATTACTGTTTTGGGATATCCTTCGATCGGATGAAGGGGGCTCCATCTGATAGCTTCAAAGAAATTTTATACTCGTGAAATTAACTAATAAATGATTATGTTTTCCACACACACATGCACCCCTTAGGTAGTCCTCACGTAGTCCTCAGGTAGATTCAGCATGACACAATATGTGCAAAGGTTAGTTCGTTGCATTACATATACAATTTAATTTTGCCAGATGTGGTGCCTAGAGAAACGTGAAATAAAGTGTATTTTTCAATGGTAAATATCACAGCCAGGCTGAGCATATTGAACTCAGGATTTATGGTGTTTTATTCGTGAGCCAAACACCCTAATCACAAAACCACTGGCGTTCCTATACACCTCACTTTCTCTCTCTCTCTCTCTCTCTCTCTCTCTCTCTCTCTCTCTCTCTCTCTCTCTCTCTCTCTCTCTCTCTTATATATATATATATATATATATATATATATATATATATATATATACATATATATGTGTATGTATATACCTATATATAGATATAGATATACACAGACACACATATATATATATATATATACATATATGTGTGTGTGTAGGTGTATATATATATAAATATGTATATATATATATATATATATATATATATATATATATATATATATATATATATATATATATTTATATATATATATATTTATATATATATATGTATATATATATATATTTATATATATATATATATATATATATATATATATATATATATATATATATTAGAAAGTGAGGTTTTTTTTTTTACAAAATGAAAAATAACCGAGGTGTCCTACACGAGTAAAAGTATAAAGAAAAAGAGATGAAATCGAAAATGCAACTGGAGTCTTATTTATTTTTTAAATATATATATTTATTTGGTTCCTTTACCGGTTTCGCAGTTCTTCAGCTTTTCAAAAGGTGAGTTGAGATGGAGGGTCTGTGCTTTTTCTCACATCTGGTTGGTCTCTGAATGTTACTTGTTTTATATGGAAAAAGTGGCTCGAATTGCCAGGTTTTTCGAGAAGTAATTTGATTGGTTTGTCAATAATTATAACTGCGAAACCGGTAAAGGAACCAAATAAATATATATATTTTTTTAAAAAACAAGACTCCAATTTATGGCTGTCACGTGAACAAATTTTCATTAAATTTTTGTGCCCTTATTTGGAAATCCATTCTGTAGCCTTTTTAGAGAATTTTTGATAAGTGAAAGATAATGGTCAAGAGAAAGGGATGGGAGAATTGTTCTGGTTCAGTGAATATGGTTAGTTCGCTGGGGTGTCAGAATTCAGATTTTCTATTGAATAAAGAAAGTAAAGATATGTGTGTTTATTTGTGTGCTTGTGTGTGTGCGTGTGTGTGTGTGTGTGTGCGTGTGTGTGTGTTTGAATTTATTTACATTAAAAAAGGTGGCTCACGAAGGCTTTTATATATATATATATATATATATATATATATATATATATATATATATATATATATATATATATATATATATAGTGGTAGAACACTGGAAGGTAACATCCGTAGTGGTAGAGCACTCATTCCATGGGACGAGTTAGGTAGAAGTGGTTACACAACAGTTAGTTCACCATACCGAGAACAATTGTTTCACCTTAACGGATCCTCACCTCGTAATGGACATGGTTATTCCGTATAACCATGTCCATTACGAGCTCACGATCCGCTAAGGTGAAACAATTGTTCTCGGTATGGCGAACTAATTGTTGTGTAACCACTTCTATATATATATATATATATATATATATATATATATATATATATATATATATATATATATATATATATATATATATTATTCGTGTTTATGAAATCCAATGTACGGCGTTGTGGTCGAATATTTAATTCTACTGTGCAAACACGAAAGCATGTGGCTGGTAACTGAATCTCGATCATGTTGACACTGGACAGAATTCCCCAGTATTCATACTGCCATTCTTTTTGTTCCGGAGAACTTACTTTATCGCTTCTCACTTGCCATTCCTGCCCATTTATAGTTAGCCAGATATACTTATTTTTCTGCCTGTTTTTAATATAATTTGGGGCATTTTGTTGTTTTTATTACTTTCCTATATTTGGCAACTTCCATTTCCTAAACTTGGAACAATGTGACTAATCCATTTGCAGCATTCCTTTGATATTGCTGCATCAAGTAAAGATACAATCTGTTGTTTTACATTCAGTCTCAATTACTTGTTTTATTATATTTTCTCCACATTTCCCTGCCGTTTTTTCATTATTTGATTTATTTCTCGTCATCCTTTTTTTCTTTCTGTGTTTATTTTCATCTAATTTTCATTAATAAACGTAAACTATAACATAGCAAAACTAAACTTTTCTACCCGATACTTTAGAGAACACACTCTCGCCATAATATGATATAAACGCTTGAATTCTTTACTTAGAATATCTGACATCCCACTTCTTAGAGAGTGGAAGAACTATTTTTATATAACTCGTACGTTTCGATTTCTTGTAAACCATCCATCTATTTTCTTCTGGGCCTATGAAAGTAATATTTCTTTCAAATTAATACAATCTTCAACGCATCGACCCCCTATAGCGACAGAGCGAGATCTTTTTGTTTCTTTTTTTCTGTAATCTCCGGGTTCTTTCATAGTTCCCAGTATGCGTTGTACATAATAGCTAGCTAGCTATAAAAACTTGTATCAAAGAAAAACATTACCTGATCTCTCTCTCTCTCTCTCTCTCTCTCACTCTCTCTCTCTCTCTCTCTCTCTCTCTCTCTCTCTCTCTATTTCTCTCTCTCTCTCTCTCTCTCTCTCTCTCTCTCTCTCTCTCGCACACAGTCTCTCTATTTCCCCTTCTGTCACTCAATTTCACTCACTCTTCATTTACATATCTCTCTATACATCTTCCCTTTCCTCTCTCTGTGCAGTTACCTATCTATAAATCATTTTTCATCAACATCGATATCTCTGTTTTTATTGACACACACGCGCATAATCGTAGACACTTACATATAAGCACACATTACTATTCCACTAGAATGAAGAAGTATTGTCAGAAGTCGATATTGATTCTGTATGAAAAAAGTGCAAACGAGACGTTAGATTTAAACTAAAAATGATGGAGATTACACACAAAATACTTTGATCACTACTATTCGTCAATGAATGCTTTGTTCTATTATATATAACACAAAACATTCCCAGTGAATGAAGAAATAACTAATAGGTAAAAGAGACGAATAATTTCACCTCCACAGTCAAACGCAAATACAATATACATGGATGCACACACAAATTATATACCATATACTGAATATATATAGCACGGTGTAGTGGTATATAGCTTGGGTGTGTTCAAGTGCCATGGGCAATGCTGCCATATGTCTTCTGACTCAAATGTATGGACTATTTTTTTATGTTTCTACCTTTCAAATTCAAAATTTCCTATCGCTCAACATTTCTAAAAATAGATGGTTTACACACAAACATACACACACACAAACACAAAAACACACACACACACATACACACACACATTCATATAAATATACATACCATTCTATTGTGTATGCACAAGTATATCGTATGTGGGTTGAGAGTGTAGCCAGTTGCAGTTCCTAGTCCATTCGAAAAGGAATGTATTTGAAGGTAAGGAGTATATTTTCTCCGGTTTTCAAGTTAGTCAAAGAACTCATAATCTAAAATGGATTGCGTATTTCATCTATACGTCACATGTTTTGTCACATGGCACAACTTTCTGGACGTAATCGAATAGATGCGTTGTCTTAAACTTATTTTAAATGAATTTTGAATAATCCAAAATATGTATTAAATATAATGTAAATTCTGTATCTAAACTTAATTCGATTTTTTCAGAAATAATATATTATGTTATTTGTATTGCTAATTTTATAACATTTCATGTGTGTCCCTTTCTATTATGATTTGTTTCTACTGAGATTCACCATCACTTGAAAACGAATCAGTTCTAACAAATTAAATAATGAGGACTTGACACCTTCAACAAAGGAAATTTGGTAGAGTTTGAAAGAGTGATGAATAGGAAAACATAACATGAAAACATCTAAGCCCCATACATGCAGTGATTATCAAAATAGTTTTTACATGAATAACAAAAAGATTGTGTGTGTGTTTGAGTGAGTCGTCAAACGGGTGGACATTCAGCTAAGTAAAAAATCATGAATCACAAAACGGAAACCGGAACGGCCATAGATAATGTACGCACAACGGCAACGTAACCGACGTATCAATTCCAAACATTCACAATAGTGGCAAGAAACAGGATCAATTAAATGAGGTAGAGGCAAGTAAGTTTCCAGCCATTAGGCACACAAACAAATCTCATATATATGAAATAAAGTATAATATAAAATACATTACACACACACATGTATAAAGGCACACATACATACACACACAGACACACACACACACACACACACACACACACACACATATATATATATATATATATATACATATGTATTTATATATACATTTATATACATATGTATATATATATATTAATTTATTAATATAACAGATTAGTCTTCACATTTATTATTATTATTAGGGCGGTGGATTGGCAGTATCGGTAGAGGGTCGGGCGCCATGCTTTGAAGCATAGTGTTACCTCCCTTTATGATCTGAGTTCAAATCCTGCCGAGGTTAACTTTGCCTTTCATCCTTACGGAGTCGATAAAATAAAGTTACAGTAATGCACTGGGATAATTGCTGGCCTGGTGCCAAAAGTAGAAACAAATATTATTACTATACATATATATATATCAAATTATCGTTATAGGTAATCCAGTAAGAGGTTGTGAATACTCCGTAATTTGGATAGTTTTAGCGTAGTTTTTTGTTTGACTCAACAAGTGGTTTCCTTAGGTAGCGAGTTTGTGTGTTCTCAGGAGTTCCTATGCAAGTTAATCTTGGAGTAATAATAGTGAAAGAGTGAAGAATAACATGGTCAGCAGTACAAAAAGGGTTCTATTTACAAAATAACAAATATAGGACTAAACATAGAAATAGATAACGTGCATCAGAAATAAAATGAACCGAATACTAATATAAGGACCCTAGGAACTATAGAAGATCCAGAGACAGGAAATACTTTGGTGACCATCCGGGATTTGACTACTGTGATTTACGGATTAATTGGTGAAATATAATTTTTATTTAAAGAAATATATACAAAGGAGATTAATCATTTTTAAAGATATCTATATTTCAAGTTCAAGTTAAACTTTAATTAGTTACCTACTTAGCTATGTGTGCTTACACACTTTACAAATTATTACCTGTGATTGTTTCATATGTTTATTTTATATATGTCAATCAATATATATGTCAATCTATTTCTGGTTGATATAAAATGCTCGGATCTATTCATTGGAACCTTTCAGCTTATTCTGCAGTGGATAAGGTTCATGTCTCTCCAACATGACACCCTTAATTAAATTTTGGATATATATATATATATTTATACTTGAGGAGGGTCATATTGTTGTAATAATATTGCCAGAAATAATAACAGAACACACTCACTGTTTAGTGGGTTTTCACTTCTGTATCTTTTATATTTCCACAGTTAATTCACTCGGTCCTCAATGTTTACCATTGACAGACCAACGGTAAAAAATACAGATATAATATAGATATAAACACATTTATATAGTGAAACAAATTTATTTCGTTGCACATCTACAACATCGTCAGTGGTACTATTATGTTCCTCCTGTTGTATTGTATATCTAAGCCATTTTTTCAGCTTGTGTTTTGTTTAATAATAAATTATTTACTCGTTTTGATATGTTTCTCTTGTATATTTTGAAGGAAACACAGTGTTTTAAGAAGCGATTTGTTCTGTTATTGTAGTTTTTATATAATAGACAACAGTATCTTTCAATAACCTTTCAGCTTGGCACAAGCTAATGCCATGACGGCGATAAATTTGTTTTGCGAGGTTTTTGATATGAAATCGTGTGTCGAAACAAATATTGTTATATTGGGGACGGTCATAAGGTTGTAATAATATAGCCAGAAATAATAACAGAACACATTCAATGTTTGGTTGGTTTTTGCTTCCGTATCTTTTATATCTCCACAGTTAATTCATTATGTCTTCAATGTTTACCATTGACTTACCATATATATATATTGTCGATAGCACCTATTGTTCATGCAGATACAAATATGAATGTATGTCATTTGCCACGCTCCATAGAACAGACTAGCCTTTTAATATAATGTTCAGCGTACAATCTGAATATTTTTTAATGTTTTCTGCTTCGGATTTAGAATCGCTAAGGTGTATCTATTTGCAAAATAGATTATTGTAAAAGAAAACAAACATCACGTAAGAGCATTACGTACAAAAACGAAATTTGTGATTCATATTTGTGCCGCTGGCATTTGTGAGATATTTTCCTCATCTATTTTTCATATACACGAGCGCACACATATTTAGACATATACACATACGAATATATATATATATATTCGTATGTGTATATGTCTAAATATGTGTGTGCGCGTGTATAAGGAAAATAGATGAGAAAAAAAATATATATATATATATATATATATATATATATATATATATATATATATATATATATATATATAGTTGTGACTAATATGAAAGATTTTTTAAAGTTCTCATTTTATTTAAGTCATGAAATCGTAAAAGAAAATTGTTAACATTTTGTTTGTTAATATAATTTTGCGCATTCAAATATGTGAAAATTAGCAGCGAAAATGTGTGTTTATCATTGCTTTCGGATAAGATAAATTATTATAAACACAAATTGTTTTGTTTTGATAACTACACCCCGCCTCAGACACCCCCACACCCCACACAAACGCACGCACGCACGCACACACACACACACACACATATATATATATATATATGTACGTCATGTACGTCAATACTCATCTTTTTCCATTTCTCTGTGGGTTCTTAACCCCACTGTCAGGCTAAATAATTTCTTTCATTTCTTTAGTCAAAATACGGCGAGAGCTTACATTTCTAATAATATATATATATATATATATATATATATATATATATATATATATATATACACACACACACAAATATATATATATGTATGTGTATATATATATATATATATATATATATATATATATATATATATATATATATATATATATATACATATATAGATATAGATATAGATATATAGATATATATATAGATATTAGAAAGTGAGTTGTTGTTTTTTAAATAAAAAAAAAGTGGTGTCCTAAACGAGTGAAAGTATACGGAAAAAAGATGAAATCGTAAATGCAGCAGCAGTCTTTTTAAAAAATATATATATTTATTTGGTTCCTTTACAGGTTTCGCAGTTCTGCTTTTCAAAAGTAGAATTGAGATGGGGGGGTGGGTTCTCATATATATACATATATATTGGCAATTTGCCTATGCTTCAGAAATGACAATGAAATGATTGAAAATGAATCGCATGCAATGAATACACTAAGGGTTTTAACATTATTCTAAAGTCAGAAGCAAGACACACAAACATATGTGACTAACTGACTCCATCTCACGTATTATTTGCAATTATCCACAAAGTATTTGTTTTAATTACAAATTTCTCACTATTGAAACATCAACTTCTGCACAAACTATTATAAATTCTTGTTCTTGAATATCCCCAAAGAAATCGGAAAATGAACCACTAGAAAAATGAATCAGTAGAAAAAGCGAAATAAGAATTAAAAATTTCAGAAACGACTATATTACACGTCAACAAAATACAGCATTTCAATTGTGGACGGTATCGTACTAATCATTATCTAGCTAATCATGATTCCAGACAATTCATAGAACACACGCCTCCTTAATCACCCCGGCTCATAGTGAAGCTGGGAATGCAAAACGCTTTTAACAGTGTCAGATGGGAGTACATCTTAGTGAAAACACGTGTCCTTTTGATATTCCTTCAAGCACACCTCCCATGTGGGACACCCAACATATCCTACAAATCATCTTATGTCTAAATTTCCTTGGACATGAAATCCACCCGCCCAAGAAGCAGGTCATAAATATGAGTTACAGGGAAGCTGAATTCCATGAGGTTGTATTCAGCATTCAACTCGTCTTGGCTGAGTCTCAGCCAACAACGAAATACGTCGTCTGCATTCTCGGCTTTCCATTCATTCCAAAAGATATACGAAAGTGCATGAGAGACGAAGAATGAAGACCCAACGTGGATAAGGGAGAGATTGCACCTCCCTGCCGGGCTAACTCTCTTGAATATCCAATTCAAAGAATTCCTCCAAAAGACGACAGAACGTGATGTAGCACGGAACTGGAGTCAACTCCGGCCGGTTGGATTGATGAAAGCCTCACCGACCCCCAGTATACTGGTGTTCAAGCTAACTTGGGCAACATCAAATGCAGGTTTACTTTCAGCTGGTTTGAGTCTCCCTTGAATCAATAACATCTCAGCTACTTCCGTGGAGTAGTCAAGAACCAGGGTCTGTGAGCCACACAAATGCCGTTGCCGTACAGTTCTTGATGAATTCGGTCTGCAACCGCTGTCGTGTCACCATACCGTCGGCCAGTTCCTCCGACACGATGCTGTGCCTAACATCAAAATGATCATCGATGGCATTCTGTCACAACTATAACCAACTGCTCTCGACAATACTGATGGTAAGCACCCCAACGGAAAAAGCTTCTTCCTATTTGAATTAGCTAAATCGTCATTCCGGTATGTGATACGTTGCGATGCGTTCTCTGCTTCCATACTAGTTGCTTCGATCGCAAACCTGGGCATTTGAGGTGGATTGGTTTTTTACTCTTCTTTATTTCCGCATTGCCATGTATATTATACAATTTTTATTATGACATTTTCCATTTAGTAAAATGAAAAAGTATTTGACATTCTGAAAATGATGTGTTTTAATTGTTCAATAACCATATTATTGACATCGCTTCTACCATAAAGAAATCTGCGGAGATATTTTCACATGCGAATTCAGATGTAATATATTGCACCTATATCTAGTATGAATGTCCTTAAATAGTTGTATAAATGTTTCAACATTAACATGTTGAATGGATAAAGAAAGATGTTCAAAATTAAATAGTGAAAAAAGTTTGTTAATAAAATTAAAACCGTTTTAATTATATTTCTTTATTATTATCGCACGCTTTCTCTCCTTTTTATTTCTCTCTAAATTCACTATCTTTATCTCTCTCACACACTCTCTCTCATTCTCTTTCTCTCTTGCTTGCTCTGTCTGTCTTTCTAGATACATATATACATTTATCACCTCGGTTGCTGCGATGAGCATTCACATAGTCAATAATTACATTACCTAATCATGAAATTACATTACCTACTCATGAAGTTAATATTCAGATAACTGAAACTTTGAGGGACACGTGTAACAATAATCTAATTCTCTGTCCAATTGAGATGGTAACATGTGGCAAGGATGATCACATGCTTTGGTGACTGACGGACAACACAAACCACATAAACCTAATAAACTATATGTGAAAAGGAAGCAGCTGAGAGTGAATAGTCATCACCTGAAGAGGAGTGGTTGCAGGCGTACTCAACATTGAATACATAGAACTCTGTATGGTACTTAGAGGGATGGTGACAAAAACGACAGAGCCCTATAACGAGAAATAACAACAGCGAGCTGTTGAAATCAACACATGACTTAAGTCTGTCTCGCGAAAGCTGTGCAAGGGGAGAATTACCGCACTTATTGAAGCAGGTGGTACACTCATCCATGACTAAAGCAGAATGATCAATATGTTCAAAGAATTCTATACCGAGCTTTTCAGCACCTGGCCGAGTGAACAACACGCAACAACCACCAACGACTAAAGGACAATAGAGATGACAGCAGTCATAAAATGACTTAAGCAAGGCAAATCAATTGGAGACATCACAGCTGGTATTCTGCAAGTCGCTGGAGAGCCCATTATCAAACTCTCGCAAAGCTGTTCAACATATGCTTTAACAGTGGCAAAGTCCCCGGATACTGGAATAACGCTCAGTCGAAATAATCCACAAGAACGGCGATACAACACACATCAAAACTAATTGACACTCGGCATCCAACCAAAGATTTAAAAGGTGTTCTCTCAGGTTATATTGCAACTAATGCTACAAACAATGGATCAGCATCAGGAGTAGGACCGCTTCAGAACAGGATTCTTCACCATTGACAACATTCAAGTCGGAAAACAGGTGAATATTTTTATGCCTCATGTTTTCAGGAGGTATGATCAAATGTGAACCTTGGGTAGGACCTTTCTTCGGTGTATAAATATTAATAAATAATATGATATTACTGCTCTTTTCCTGGTTGAGTAATATTTTCCTTTTTGCTTTTCACAACTACTGATATTGCAACATACACACACACACACACACACACACACACACACACACACACACACATATATATATATATATATATATATATATATATATATATATATATATACAGTTCAAGAGTAACCAATCTTAAAGAGAGAGATGGAGATAGGAGAGGAGATAGGAGAGGAGAGATTGGTGAATTAGTTAGAAGCCAAAGCGTAAAGGCATGTGCTCAATGTGCAATATGCAGTAGAAAGCAACTAGGTGGCTGGGTTCATGCAGAAGTTAGGTGCGGAGAGCTGGAAATATTCATTAGTTAAGCAAAACAAGACCATAAATTTTACAAGGAAGACATTATTAAAAGATTGTCAACATATTTTAGTTTGATGTAAGGAATGTAGAGAATAATAATAATAATATTAATAATAATAATGTCCGTTTACAATTGTTTCGCTTCTCCATCTCATATTTCTGGATCAGATGACTATATATAATAATTTATCTTGTTCAGTTGAAAATAATTAACATATTTAAAGAACTGAGCGTCTCATCGGAACTTCAAAGGAATATAAATTAAAATAATGAGAGAATGTTACATAATATAATGTTCCATATATTGGTTTTTCACTATGGTGTCTTGGTTGCAGCAGTTGTCAGCCACAATCAAGCAGTATTGATCTGTCGAGGCTTCATTGTATGAGATCTGCCTATGGGTAACAAGATGGCTGCCAAAGGACATATCTACCTTACTAATTAGAGGGTGGTTTCAGGGGAAGTAACTCCTAGAGAGATTAGAATTTGTGGATAGTTTATAGTTAAGTGCTAATTTTTAATTTTTTTAATTGAGAGACAATGTAGGGGAGGTAACTTATAATTATCTAAGTTAGTCATAGCTATTTAACTTATTAGCTACAAGTAAAAATGGGGCTAGATGACTAAGTTGGTTCAAATATTCTATTGGCGAAGGAATTAGCCCTTCGATGTTGACAGCTAATAGTTACCTCCGTTCTATCGTTAATCGGTCGAGGTCATGATAGATTTATGTAATATGCTTCTGTAATACAGAGATCACAAGATTGTCTTCGTCCATTGAACGGTTGGGCCCTAGCCACGATATCCCATTTTAGTGAGTGTTGAACGTTGCTTAATTTAAGGTTTTTAATGAGCCTAGCTAGCTATGTCGAATAGCTATTGCTAGGGTCTCGGAAGGAAAAAGCGTGCGCGTTATAGCGTACTTTAAAGGGTTAGAGGTAGTCCCGATATAAGAGCAGGTATTCGAAGCAGTTTTAACCGTGCACCTATAGGCTATGTTGGGTGTCAGGCAGTGTCCATTTAATGGGCATGCGTTAGGGTAACAGCAGTTGCAGTTGCTTCTGCGGTTAGTGAGAGTAGGGTAGTTTAACCTAAGCGGTAGGTCAGTGCTAGAAGGATTAGATGGGGGAGGTGTGTTACTAGAGTAATTATTGGTGTAGTGGCGTGGTGTATTTGATAGGGGTGGTGGTACTGCGGTGTGGGAGTTATACTGTCTTAGTTTATGATGGTTACTGAATGCGATGTGGCTAGCTAGGTTAGGTGTTGTGGAGAACGTGATTTTAATGTTATTTTTATTAAAGAGTTTGTAATATCTATGGTTGGGGGGGGGGGGCTGTTTAGATAGGATAGAGAAGAAGCGTTTAGGGATATTAGTGGCTAGATTATATGAGAATGGGGGGTTAAGCCAGGTGATATTTCTAGGTCTATTCCTTCTAGGGGTTCTAGTGGAGTTGGTAGGGGCCTTCCTAGGGTTATTATTACCTGGGGATTTGTTATTTGTCATCCCATTTCTCATTCCTATTCTAGAGTTGATTTTAAATTTGCTACTTGGAGTGGGGAGCAGGCCGCTGCCACCATTAAACTTCCCTGTATAGGTGCTGTAACTGCTAAAATTCCGGCGAGTCTTGGTATATGCTAAGGTAATTCTAGTTCTAGTGTTAAGTTTATTATGGTGAATTGCTGCGTTATCGCATTTAGGTATGTAATAAATTGATTGTTCATAACCAGATTCAGAAAGAACCTTATTATAATATTGTGCATGGTTTATAAATATCTCCTCATTTGCTGATAGCATTGAGATCCTATACGAGATAGATTTGATTACTGCTCTGAAGACTGCCGGTGGCTGGTTAGAGTGTGGGCTAATATATGTGAGTATTTCACCTGGTTTATGGTAAGGGTAATATAGGTTATTGTTGAGATCCAGGGTGACGTCTAGGAAGTTTACTACTTTATGGTTCGGCTCGTGTTGATAGAGAGACCGTTATTTTTAAAGAATCTATGTAATTGTTTTTTTAGCAAATGAATGCCCCGATTAGTGCAATTGTGGACTGCACATAGGGCGTCGTCCCTGTATATTCTGCCTGGCAAGGGTTGGATTTCGGCTCTGATGTTATGTAATAGGTAAATTCCAACTAAATCGGTGATTTGCGCAGAGTCACTTGAGCCCATCGTGATGTCAAAGTTGTCTGTTCTATCTTTTCTAGTCCAGAGTGCTCCGTTGAATTCAACGATAGTCTGCCTAGCCATAAGTATGATGTTAATATCATTATTGGTTATGTCCGAGTTGGTCCTGGCTAGAGTTAATGCTTTGTTGAGCAGTTCCAGGGTTATTGACGCGTAATAGCTGTCGATGTCAAATTGGATGAACCTCATAGATTGCTTGGACCTTAGATCGGAGAACCATCTAATGACTTGGCCGGTGTTGGACCACAACTTGTAGGTGATATCATCCCGTAGCCCAGAGATTATCCTATCAATGATGTTCTTACTGATACGGCCCAGTCTAATAGATGGGTTCTCTATAAAATTTGGCTTATGATCCTTGAGAGAGAACCTTGGGGTTGTTGCTACATAAGGGTGGGTAAATCTATCCAGATGCAAGTCCTTAACCAAAGCCTGGGCTTTTCGGTTAAGTACGTTTACACTGGAGGGTATAGTTTATCATAGTTTTTATTGAGTTATTTAAGAAGGGAAGAGTTGTAAGTTTCAAGAGTCATGGTCTATAGATTTTTAGTTTTGTCAACATAACATGTAAGAGGAGGCTATCTTTAAATTGTTTTATAGTTGTTGCTAATTTAGTGAGGAAATTATTCTGTGTCTATAATGCTTTTTGAATTTAATGCTCCTGACGAAGTTGAATAGATCTTTCTCAAAAGGGTCCAGCAGGATGTTGTGTGGGGGGTTCTTGCAGGTGGTAAATCCATATCTATTTGTGTACTTCCGGCGTCAGCAGAAATCGCACGGTCAAAGTGGAACGCTTGCCATCTTATTCTTCGGATGAAAGAGTTGACACTCTGTATTAGGAGTTTGAGGTATGTCTTCATGTCCTGGATAGGTATGGACTTAAGTGAGATTCTGAGTTCCTGATTGCTCAACATGGTGACTTCTAACAGTACATAGCTCAACTAGAAGGAGCTCAAGTATACACAGTTCAAGAGTAACCAATCTTAAATAGAGAGATGGAGATGGGAGAGGAGGTAGGAGAGGAGAGATTGGTGAATTAGTTAGAAGCCAAAGCGTAAAGGCATGTGCTCAATGTGCAATATGCAGTAGAAAGCAGCTAGGTGGCTGGGTTCATGCAGATGTTAGGTGCGCAGAGCTGGAAATATTCATTAGTTAAGCAAAACAAGACCATAAATTTCACAAGGAAGACCTTATTAAAAGATTGTCAACATATTTTAATTTGATGTAAGGAATGTAGAGAATAATAATAATAATATTAATAATAATAATGTCCGTTTACAATTGTTTCGCTACTCCATATCATATTTCTGGATCAGATGACTATATATCATAATTTATCTGGTTCAGTTGAAAATAATTAACATATTTAAAGAACTGAGCGGCTCATCGGAACTTCAAAGGAATATAAATTAAAATAATGAGAGAATGTTAAATTAATATAATGTTCTATATATTGGTTTTTCACTATGGTGTCTTCGTTGCATCAGTTGTCAGCCATAATCAAGCAGTATTGATCTGTCGAGGCTGCATTGTGTGAGTTTTGCCTATGGGTAACAAGATGACTGCCAAAGGACATATTTACCTTTCTAATAATGTTGACAATATTTTAATAATGTCTTCCTTGTGAAATTTGTGGTCTTTTTTTGCTTAACTAATGTATATATATATATATATATATGTATATATATATATATATATATATATATATATATATATATATATATATATATATATATATATATATATATATATATATATATATATAATCATATATATGTGTATATATATATATCTATATATATATATATATTTATATTTATATATATATAATATATATAGTAATAGAAAATTTGAAGACTAAAATCCAAAGAGGGCTCGATAAGGATAAATATATATCAAATATACAAGAACCGTATAGCAAATATTTATTACAATATCAGATTAAAGTTTAAGCAGATAATTATTTGCTTCAACTTTAATCTGTTATTTTAATAAATAAATAAATATATATATATATATATATATATATTTATTCAGGTTTGAGGTTCACCACTGTATAGAGCTGGTCTATTCCGTATGGTCAATCGTAATGCAACAATATAGAGAGTACTCAACGTAAAGCAGTTCAACCGTCTTTGTTTTTGTAGTTGGTGGTGCTATTACGGAGTTAAATATTATAATGAAATGACAGGAGGCTGGATTTGTGTAAATCCTTGAAAGGTTTATTATACTATGATCATTTCAATGACCGGGTTCCGTATGAATCCGGTGATATCATCAGGTATTCGAAATATAATACGTGAATGTAATAGGTAAAATCCATGGGGCTGAAAATCGAGACCCGAAATGATCATAGTATAATAAATGATCATAGTATAATAAACCTTTCAAGGATTTACACAAATCCAGCCTCCTGTCATTTCATTATTATATATATATATATATAGGAAAATAGTCAGGACCCCAAAGATTGAGCCCTCCGGCCGTTTCGACAGCTATATATATATATAAAGGAACAAGTAGGACCCCGACGGCACAGCTCAAACCGTTTCGACGGCTAATTCTGGACTAAATAAGAATGTTTAGCCTGGTAAATAAATGCCCGAATTTCTCAGGGGGTAATTCCATATATGGGAAGATAGTAATTGTCAAAAGGATTGGTCCAAATATTTGTTGTAAAGACATATGATTCTATCATGGCATTTAGTGGAAGGTAGGGGTAGCTGAACTTACCGGTAGAACAAAGAGGGAGTGGGGTAACGCAGTCAAACGTTGAAAGCGAAATCTATACAGCAGATTCTAAGGATAGATGGTCGAAAAAAGTGTACTGGAGAAGGGAATAGGGGTGGGCGTGAAAAAATAGGTAAATCGAAAGGGAGTAATCAAAAGCCATTATAAAAATAAGGAAATAAATATATAAAAAATATAAAAAACAATTTCTGGTCACTACTCCATCGCCACGATCACCAAATCTCTCATTGCTATTGCTAAGCTATAGAAAAGTTTAATAGGTGGGGAAGAATACTAAATACGAGATTGTAGTGAAATAATTTTAGAAAGCCATCTTTACAGGGGGTCTAACACCACTGCTATATTTAGTAATAATCAGCCAATGTTATCTTACAATGATAGGTTAATAAGTTGAGGACAAACATACTAAAAAACTAATACTAAATATTAATTCAGAAAGCTAATACATAAATACTAATACAAGAATACTGATGCAAAAATACCACTAAGAATTTTATAAAGCCATCTTTAAAGGGGGTCTAACACCACTGCTATATTTAGTAGTAATCAGCCAATTCTATCTTACAATGACAGGTTAATAAGTTGAGGACAAACATACATCGGTCCTTTGTAGCCTCAGTACCCCCCCCCCCCTAAGTTTAAGATAGAATTGGCCGATTACGCTTTTTATAGCAGATGTGTTAGACCTCAAATAATTGCTTTCTTTTTGGTTGCTGCCCCATTTCCGTGATTTCTAAATTTCTTAGTGGTATTTTTGCATTAGTATTCTTGTATTAGTATTTATGTATTAGTATTCTGAATTAATATTTCGTATTAGTTTTTTAGTATGTTGTCCTCAACTTATTAACCTGTCATTGTAAGATAGCATTGGCTGATTACTACTAAATATAGCAGTGGTGTTAGACACCCTGTAAAGATGGCTTTATGAAATTCTTTCACTATAATCTCGTATTTAGTATTCTTTCCCACCTATTAAACTTTTCTATAGCCTAGCAATAGCAATGAGAGATTTGGTGATTGTGGGGCTGGAGTAGTGACCAAAAATTATTTTTCATAATTTTTTAATAATTATTTCCTCATTTTTATAATGGCTTTGGTTTACTCCCTTTCGATTTACCTATTTTTTCAACCCCCTCCCCTCCCCTTCTCCGGTACACTTTTTTCGACCATCTATACTCTATCCTTAGAATCTGCTGTATAGATTTCACCTTCAACGCTTGACTGAGATTCCCCCACTCCCTCTTTGTTGTGACCGGCAAGTTCAGCTACCCCTACCTTCCACTAAATGCCATGATAGAATCATGTCTTTACAACAATTTGTTGGACCAATCCTTTTGACAATTACTATCTTCCCATATATGGAATTACCCCTGAGAAGTTCGGCTATTTATTTACCAGGCTAAACATTCTTATTTAGTCCAGAATTAGCCGTCGAAACGGCTTGAGCTCTGCCGTCGGGGTCCTACTTGTTCCTATTACCCACTCTACTATCCTAAGTATTGAGTATTTTGGTGCGTTATGGTCCATTTGGTTCCTTACCACATTTCCTTCGTTATATATATATATATATATATATATATATATATATATATATTTATATGTATATAAATGTATATGAATGTATGTATAGTATATTTTACCACATACTGTATCTTTAATTAAAAAAACATTTGAAGCCAATTCGCTATGAATTTTAAAATAGTGACTATGCCATTTACTTATTCTCGGAAGAATAGATTAAGTAATTGATATAGACACTACTTTAAAATTCATAGACACTACTTCAAAATATTATAAATTAAACATACAGTATATAATCAAATATACTATACACATATTCATATATACATAGCTATTGTAGAGCACCAACTCTAACACAGACACACAGACACAAACATACACACACACACGCACACACACATACAGTCTGTCTTAAGCCAGAAGGCTCATTTGGCCGGTGCTTATGCCGGTTTTATGGCGTGAAGCGACTTAGAGTACAAGACAGTCCATCGCTGGGTTAAACCTCCAGCTATTGCTGGTACTCATTTTCAACTGAGTATACTGGAGCAACGTGAAATGAAGTATTTTGCTCAAGAACACAACACGCAACCCAGGAATCGAGCCCACGACATTATGATCGTAAGTCCAACACCCTTACCACTAGGCCCTGTACCTCCACACCTACACACACACATACAGATATATATATATACACACACACACAGACACACACACACACATATATATATATTATTATAATAGAATATATATATTATTATAAAATGATATATATATATATATATATATATATATATATATATATATATATATATATATATATTATTATAAATTATATATATATATATTATTATAAAAAAAAAAATATATATATATATTCCTTTGTTAATTTTCGAATACCTGATGATGTCACCGGATTCATACTGAACCCGGTCACTGAAATGAGCATAGTATAATAAACCGTTTAAGGAATTACACCAGGCCAGCGTCTTGTTATTTATAATAATTAACTCCGTACTCGCCTCACCAACAACACAAACGAAGACGTGTGAGTTGCATTACGTCGAGTGCTCTCCCTAATATTACATCGAGGTTGACCATACGGAATGACCTGTTCTATCCAGTGGTGAACCAACAAACTTAAATAAATAAAGCTCCAGGAAATGTAGAGCGCTTTCAGATGTAATAAGGAACAGGAGCCCTGGCTGCAGTGTACAGCTATCGCCAGCATGAGACTAACTACACACCATTCGGATTTGGACTGCATTAAGCTATGTCTACCGCCCACCCAGACCATGCATTGCTGCTTCCCTATCGGGAACATTCAAACTCCGTCAGACCTCAGAGACCCCTAAAAAACATCAACATATTCTATTATACCCTGTATTGTATTGACTGAATTCGCTATCCTATATTTCAGGGTTTTGGGGATTCACATTGAAAATTAAGACTCGAACCTACACTGAGTATCACCTGATACCACTCCAACTCTTACATCCTCTAAACTTGTATTCTCCAACCGTGCTATCTATTGTTCATTTACTGTACGTTGATCTGTATTTTATTTTTTCTGTATTTTGATTTTTTCGATATGTTTTTATATACTCCATTTTACTCCCTCAATTACCACCCTAGGTATGACTGCATTTTATTTATGGTTTTATTTATGTATGTATTTATTCACTTTACTCTCCTTATATACTTATCCTTCTACTCATCTGTTACCTAATATTGGCAAACGACCCTAGAATATTACTCTTTGTACCCTTTATATCTGTTTATCTTTACTATCTATCTCTGTCTGATGGACACATGTGCTGAGCTCGCTCGGTAAGTTTCGTTTAAATTTATCTGGAAATTGTGAACTGTAAACTTTCATTTTTGTACCATTTTGTAGAGGGACTGCCAGGTCAAATTTTAATCTGGTCAGTCTCTAAAAATATTCTACGCCTTTAGGCGAAATAGTGTTGTAAACATTTCATCTTTCGAAAAATTTCGAAAAATCCTATTTTGAGAAAAATGGCTGAAGCATCTTCACCAACAATCAAAGAAAGAAAAGGGAAGTCATACTCACAGCTTCCCCCTGCCACTGTCACAGCAGCAGATGCCAAAGGCAGAGGTCAGCCAGAGGAAGAATTTTCTTCACCTGTTGACCGACAACTTGATGTAGCCACAACTATACAAGAAACTGAAAACAACAACAACAACGACAACAACAGCAACAATACAGACAACAAAAACAACAACAACACAAACGTCACAAGTATCCACACACCAAACGAGAAAGACAACAACAACAAAGATGAAAACAACTCAAACGACGAGAAACAAAACAATACAAACACCAACAACGAAAACAAAATATCTTTTGCACAAACGGCTAAATTATCACTTATGTGCTTGAAGATATTTCAAAAGCCAAAGAAATGCTGGAAAAAGCCCCAAAAATATGTATCTTTTGGCGAAAACGGTTCGTTTTCTATAAATTCACCTCCAGAACTAAAAAAACAGACGGAATTACGAACTGTCGTATTCCGTACAATTTTAAATAAAACAAAAAAAACTAGCACAACCATCTCAAGCTGAAATTCAATTAGTGCTGAAAGAAGCGATGAAAGACATCACTTTCATACAAAAGGATAAACTCTATGGGAGTATATCCATATTGATGAAAGACGAATTGGCGGCGAAAAAATACTCTGTGTCGCCAATTCGTTCCACACACTACACCTTCTTCCCCACCTACATGGGTAAAAAACCCCAGAGAATATGGATAACCACCATCACCCCAAACATAAACTACTGGTGGTTACTAACCGGTTTCCTCAATTTAGACGAGGACAACCTCATTTCAATAGGTAAGGCATCCGGCGACGCGTTCAGTGGAACGTGTATCGAAGTTCTGACCCAAATAAGGCCAGAACATATCGCCCAAATCCCTGAGCGCGTCATGCTGGATGACCGTACCCACCTCAACATTATATTGGATGGTAGACGTCCCTCCTGTTACCTCTGTGGCAATATAGGTCAACTGAGGGATGCCTGTCCTCAGCTCACACAGAAAAAAAACACTGCTACCAACACCAACACCACCCCAACAACAACAACAAAAACAACCACAACAACAACAACAAAAACCAACAACACCACCACCACCACCACCACAACAACAACAACAAACATGTGAAAAAAACAACACAGAACACTGTCCCACCCAACCCCTCCCCACCCAAAACAAATACAAAAACACACACACCGCAAACACTACCAGAAAACATACCCCTCCCACCCAACAAGGAAGACGAACCCCTTTCGTCGCAAGACGAAAAAGATCCCTTCCAAACAGTAAAATGAAAGAAGAGGAGACGCACCACAGACACACTTGTTAACATTAACGCTCCCCAAGAGAACACAAACTACACACAAACCACCCCTCCCCGTCACACAACACTAACTGCTACACAAAAAAGACTTTACAATATACATATATGAACACAGACAACAAAGAACTAATGAACACAATTGCATCAAACCCTTCGGTCCAAACTGAAGGGCCTAACTTCATAACTGCTGTGGGACTATCTCATTTAAAAATGATTAAAATCCCAATGAACTTTTATAAAACATTGAAAACAAATTTCACGGAGGACGTGTCCCCCCCCCACCCACGCGCCAAGCCAATCAACCGCGTCCTCCTAAAATATTCCACCCCTCCCCCTAACCCCACCCAGACACCCACTCAACCACAAACGCCCCAACCCCACATCACACTGATGCCCCTTCACTTCCACAAACCACCACCCCACCAAACAACCCATCCCCAACCAGCATGGAAATTGAGCGGCCCGTTTCCCGGGACGCAGAGAGGTAAGTGCCTTTTCTCCTTACCACCAACATAGCTGTGCTTAGAATACGGTGTCTAAATGCGCGTGGCCTGGGCTCATCTTTGAAGCAAGAAATTCTTCTAAATGACCTCAGGTCACGATCTATAAATGTGATGGTTATCTGCGAGGCCCGGATCAGCAGCATGCGGCAGCTATCCCCCACCTTTGACGACTTTGAGATGCACGCATCTCTCTGTCAGCCCGGAGTTGGGGGTGGGGTTGTCGTTCTGCTGCAAAAACATCTGGGCCTTGCCACACAGATAGTTCACTTGGACCCAGGGGGTCGACTGGTGATGCTGGACCTTGGCAGTGGTGAAGGTAGAGCCTTTAGGCTGGTAGCCGCATATGCCCCTTTTGGGACAGAGCGGCCCGACTTTTTCCAGCGTCTGGAGTCTTTTCTAGGGACGTCCCGTTACCTGCTTTTAGTGGGGGACTGGAATGGTATCCTTGATGCACGTTGGGAATATGCAGGGGCATGTCCCGATAGAGAGAGGTGCAACAGCCTGAAGAGGTTACTCGGCCGATTTGACCTGGCCGATAGATTTCGACTAGATTTTCCGACAGTGCCAACCAGGTCTTGGTCAAATCGCAGCGGATCATCTAGGTCGTACCTAGATAGGTTTTTAGTTAGAAATAAGGACAGGGACTTTTTAAGTTGTCCAGAAATGCTCATGTTTGGCTATTCAGACCACAAGTTGGTGACCTGCTTGGTCAGCCTTGATAGAACGCATAGACAGGGCCCCGGTTACTGGAAGCTCAACTTGTCCTTGCCGGCAAGTAGAGCTTACAGGGATCGGATTAGTACGTTAGTTAAGGAACGGTTGACTGGAGCGATCGTCAACAACAGGTGGTGGGTATCTCTAAAGAGAGGGATTAGAGTAGTCTCGATAGAATTTAGTAAGGTTCTAGCTGCGGATAGGAATAGGAAGGAAAGGGAGCTAATAGATAGTGTAGAAGAGGCAATTAGAAGCGGCGACGTGGCCAGCGTGCTAGCGTCGAGAACGGCCTTGAGCCAGTTTTTCGACGCGAAGCACGAAGGCTACGTTGTCCGAAGTAAAATACGAGCTCTAGGGAACGAGGGGACCAAAGCTGTTAGCTGGGCCCGCGTGACAGAGGCCAAGAGTGGAACTAAATCCACCATCCGGTCTTTGCGAGACAAGGATGGACGGGCGATCCTGAGCCTAAGCAGATGTGTGAGGCCTTTCAAAGGCACTTTGCACGACTGTTCGGAAAGGGTGGGGTGCCAGTTGGGGACGTGGACTTCAGTCCATACCTCGACAGCCTGCCGCGTCTCTCGGACAGGGAGGCGAAGTCCTGCGAGGAGCCGATTTCGGCCGCTGAGATAGAGGACGTGCTGAGCCAATGCGGCAAAGGCAAATCCCTGGGTCTCGATGGTCTCCCATACGAATTATATCTAGCTATGCCGGACTTGTTCCCCGATCTCCTCGAGGCGGTCGACTGCAACTGGCGACAGAATGGGAGAATTCCCTGTACTGTGACCAAGGGCGTAGTCACGCTAATGAGGAAGGACGAGAACAAGGGGGACGAAATAAGTAACTTCAGGCCCATAACTCTGCTAAATACAGAGTTACAGATTTTGGCCAAGGTCCTACCAAAGAGGTTGGCGCTTGTCGTGGGCAACCTCGTGGGAGATGCGCAGACATGTGCTATCCGGTCCAGGTCCATCTATGACAACCTCCACCTCATGCGATACATCATAGAGAGGGTTGGGAACGAACCCGGCTTTGGTGGGGCTCAGATCAACTTGGATCAATCTAAGGCGTTCGATAGGGTCGACCATGGTTACCTGGATGCGGTGCTAGCGGTGGCAGGCTTCGGACCCGTTTTCAGGGGCTGGATCACTGCTATGCACAACAGCCGCATCTGTTCTAGGGTCAAGGTGAAAGGCTACCTCTCGGAGCCGTTCAAAATCGCGCGGTCCATCCGACAAGGGTGCCCTCTCTCATCCCTTCTGTATGTGTTGACTCTCGAGCCACTACTGCGGAAGTTGGAGTTGTTGCAGGTCATCCCATTGGAACCGGGATTGCGGAAAGCGGTGTCGGCCTACGCCGATGACGTGACAGTAATGGTGTCGATGGCCTCCGAAATCGGGGCGGTCGGCACATTACTGGAGGAGTACGAAAGGTTAACAGGGGCTAAGCTGAACCGGGACAAGTCGATCGGTTTGAAACTTGGCACGTGGAGGGGCAGACCGATGCCCTCCGATGGCGTCGTCGGATGCTGGACGGAGGGCCCGGTGAAGTTGCTCGGGGTCTGGTTCGGACCGGACCTCCAGGTGGAGAAGAACTGGGCGGAGGTTACGAACAGGGTGTTTGCACTGACCCAGAAGTGGGCCAGTTGCAAACTATCCCTGAAAGGTCGGGCGGAGGTGGCGAACACCTATATAGCGTCCGTCATCTACTACCGCCAGACCGTAGTGCCCTGTCCAAGGGAAACCCTCGCCAAGAGGCGGGCTCCCTTGGTGAGGAGATCCATCTGCTGTCAACACCCTTCGAAAGGAGGGCTGGGGTGCCGTGGCTAATGATGCTTAAACACGCATTAAGGCTACGGCACCTCCACATTTTCCTCACCGGTCAACCGGTGTGGGCCTCGTTTGTGAGACGAACCTTTCCCAGACTCGTCTCACTCACTGAGCTGCAATCCTGGGTCAAGCAAAGACCGAGAAAACTGGGCGCCTGGCACACTGAGTGTGCCCAGGCGCTCACCGCCCTCTGGCAGGCGGATCCGGTTATCACTGGAGACTCCACCGCAACATTCTATAGAGGGCTGGTACGCAGTAGGTGCGACGACGCCCTCTGAGAAGCCCTAGACATGGAGGAGGACGAACTGGCCAGCCTGTTCGGTAGGACATTCATCCCGGGACCTATGGACAACTTCCAGAAGTCCCTGGCCTGGCAGTGCTACCGAGGGGCTCTACCCGTTCGAGAAAAGCTCTACAGACACGGGCGCCCGGGTAGGGACCCCGCCAAAAAGATCTGTCCCAGATGCGTGTGCGACGAGGAAACCGTTGCACACGCATTGGTACACTGCTCGGGCGTAGCCGATCTGTGGGGCTATGTCGAACAACTGCTGTCAAGGGTGGGACCGATCCGGTTGACCACCGAGTCTATTGTAATGATCAAGCCGCCTCCCCCCTTCAAAGATGAAGGAGAGGCGGTGTTTCTGTGCGTAATAGCCATGGTGAAAGAAGTTGTATGGTGGACGCGTCTGAAAGGACTGCGGTTAGGCACCTTTCTCTCTGGCCAACAACTGGTCCGTTTCTTCCGATATCATTTCGGAAGAAGGATCAGGATGGAGAGAGAGGTGCTCCACCCCAGTCGTTTTTATGAAAGGTGGGTGAAAGTGGCGAGAATGGCCCGTGTGAATGGGCCTTCTCTTTACATAAGCCTGTAGGTGGAAAAGAGGAAGGAACGAGGGAGCACCCCCTCTCTGTGCTCCTGAGGAGAAGGGTTGCACACTTGTTTCGGGGGGGTGGGGTGCGACCCCCCAAGGCGCCTCCTCTCTATTGAGGATTTTGTTATAATTTTATTTTTTGTTATATTTATTTTATTTTTATATATTGTTATTGCCTCCTCCCTATTGAGGACGCCTTGTTTTGTAAACTCCCCCCATTGTACTTGTCCCACTTTTGATGCCCTGGTGGCAAATAAAAGAAACATATCTTTAATCACTCCCCCTACCCACTCAATAATCACACTACATAAAACCCGGACTAACTGGGGACTAAATATAGTCTATTTACACATTTCATCAGATTTTGCCACTTTTAAACTTCACATCACGGGTGTGAATAACTAATAATCGTTTGATACACGCGATAATCCGACGGATGTGGCGGTTTTCCCGATTGCACGCCAGTCGCTCGGGTCGATCAGCCTTCCTAGATTGCTTGGAAAATTAAATTTCCTTTTCTTTCGGTAAAGGAAAATACTCGGAACGGCTGTTTCGCCCTGGGGCCTTTGTCAGGCTTGGAATCCGCCCTGCCACCGGTTATTCAGCGCCAAACAGCACTTTTAAATTCTAAGCTTAATCATAACTTTAAATGTTATCATGTCACCTTCTACTAGCCCTCAACTAAATCCCCCACCAGTGTGAATAGCTAGTAAGCGTCTGGTATATACGATAACCAGCCAACGGTGGCGGATTTCTCGCTAGCACCCCCGGCACTTGAGACAGTTAACATTCCTGGAGTGCTCGGAAAAATAAATTTCCCTTTCTTTCGCTAGACGAAAATACTCGAAACGGTTGACACGCCATTGGGCTCCGGGCCAGCCGAGAGTCCGCGACGTTGCTAGTTAATGACCGATAGCATGGGCTTAATCTTTACTCTATTTTCTACCCTGAAACTGTATCGTGACTATCTATAATACACTTAAATTTTTCATAAACGCCTCCTTCTGTGAATTCTTTAACTAAATCTCCCAATTTCAAACCTAAATCTTACTTTTCTAATTTCATCTTAAATGGCATCTTTTAACTCTAAATATAAATTATACATTTCTAATCGTAACTTATGACCCTACAATATACAGTGCAGACGCCCACTATATAGAGCTTTGTTAAAGAAATATGTTTTTTGAAAAATATATTTCGTAGCAATTTCTAGCACTTCTGACCAGCTTGAATGTAACCTGATCCCACCGCTCGCCTCTGTCTATGACGGGGTGGTAGTAGTACACTATGAGCCTACGCCCCTTCACCAGAAGGACATAAGAAGACTTAATAATCACCACTTGAGGGCGGCTGACCGGGCTAGAAGATGCTAAATGTTCGGCCGCCCTCCTGTCTCTGCTTTTCAGCCCCATGCATTTTTCCATTATATTCCTTTGTTAACTTTCGAATACCTGATGATGTCCCTGGATTAATACTGAACCAGGTCAACTGAAATGACCATAGTATAATAAACCTTTTAAGGAATTACACCAGTCCAGCCTCCTGTTATTTTATAATAATTAACTCCGTACTCGCACCACCAACAACACAAACGAAGACGGGTTAGTTGCATTACGTCGAGTGCTCTTCCTAATATTACATGGAGTTTGACCTTACGGAATGACCAGTTCTATCCAGTGGTGAACCAACAAACTTAAATAAATAAATAAATATATATATATATATATATATATATATATATATATATATATATATATAGATATATATATATATATATATATCTAAGGCGGGTAAAATTCCCGAGTTCCATGGACGAGTTCTCTCCAGCGGTCTCTGTCCCTCATTATCGCTGCCATATCCTGCAACTTCAACAGACCAGTGTCTGTCCTTAGGGCATCAACATATGTTAACCTTGGTCTTCCTCTTCTAGTGTGTCCATGTAGGGGCTCCCAAAGGAGCACTGAGTGCAATGTCAACTCTGGATGTCGGTGAGCATGTCCAGCCAACCTCAGTCTCCTCTGTGTCACTTTTGAGCTGTATATATATATATGTGAGTGTGTGTGTGTGTATATATATATATATATATATATATACATACATATATGTATATATTTATCTATATTTATATACATATAACCATTTACAATTATATACACATGTATATATATATATATATAAATATACATAAAAAGGTGCAAATACACGTGGGGAGGTCCACGTGTGTGCAAGTGTTTGTTAATATGGTAAGATAAAATATGAACAAGTTCCTGAGATGAGAATAACATTCTTACCTTAAAAATTGGTACTGAGACAACCCACTCACAGTGAAGATTATGGGGATAATTTCGAGGCCAGTTAGGGGAAGCAAGATTACCTCGTTCTTTGTTATATACACCACCACAATCTATAAAAAGATATTTAACTGGTCTTAAAATTCATTTTCATACAATGTTAATATCATTTGTAAAGTGACAACATTTCTTAATATCAAGCGATTCTATTTTCAAAATGTGCTTGCTCATATTAATAAGTGCAATAAGTGTGTATATATATATATATAAATATGTGTGTGTGTATAAATATATATATGTGTGGGGTGGGGGTATAATGCCAGAAAGAAAAGACAATATCAGTAATAAGAGATTTCCTGGTCGAATTTCAGGTAAACTCTGGGTGTAGATCCAGATTTAGAGTGAAAATCCGATTTGAAAATAATCCTGCCTGCTATTTCAAGCGTCAAACTAATATATTCCTTCCATATACTGTACTGATTGTGTTGTTAGTTCTGTCTACTTTTTACATACATACATACATACATACATACATACATACATACATACATACATACATACATATATATATATGTATATATATATATATATATATATATATATATATATATATATGTATAAAATATAAATATTCTTATTACTATATATATATATATATATATATATATATATATATATATATATATATATATAAAAATAAAGATCCGAAGGCATGGTATACATTTCCAATTATTTTAATCACGACACATGTTTCAATAAGAGATAGATCGATCGTGTAGCCATGATCGATTATCACTGATCTCGTCAGGTGAAAATGTATTGTCTTCAAATCCTTGATATGAGGGATAAAATTAACGGGTTTAGTCCCTCATATGAAGATCACGCAGTCAAAACACGGCGACTGCTATCGCCCTCAGTTAGGGTCATAAAACTATTATATCTCTATCTCCCAATAGCTGTAAAAGACGCTGGGCATCAATCAGATTCTGTAGAATTACAGTCGGTCACAGTTAATGCGAGTGGGTACACACACACTCACACACACTCGACGCCAATTCAAAGAAAAAAATATATATATACATATATAGCAGTCGCCGTGTTTTGTCTGCTTGATCATCATATGAGGGACTAAACTCTGTGAATGAACGCCGTTAATTGTCTCCTTCATATCAACGATTTGAAGACAATTCATTTTCACGTGACGAGTTCAGTGATACACGATCATGGATACACGATCGATCTATCTCTTATTGAAACAGGTGTCGGGATTAACATTATTGGAAATGTATACCATGCCTTCGGATCTTTATTTTGATACAAATACTCCGTTTTACATCAACTAGCTGTTCCCATAAATGGAATTGGAGATATACGAAAGCGTGGAGAACTTAACATTGCTAACAAAAAATTATTGGACCGTTTGACACAACCAATAATACACTTTACTATATAACAACTATATATATATATATGAATAAAGTTAGTCCTTCATCAGTGATCTTCCAACCATCATTGGTATCTCATCGCTTTAAAGACCATATACCTCCGGTTGGGGCGAGCAGCGGCTAAAAAAAGTCGTTGGGACACGTAAATAAAGGGGACACGAGAGTGTAAACAAACAAAGATGGTGAAGCAATGAAAAGTGAGGAAGAAGGAGTCAAGTCCCAAATTTCCATGAATATAACTTCGGTGAAATCGTGAACGAGAGAGAATAAAGACCATCAAACCTGGTTGGAATGTGAGCAAGGAAGGAATTCCGTACATGTCTAACGGGAGGAAGAAGGGATCTAGTCTGTGAATTCGGTGAACGTAAGTTCTGTGAAATCGTAGACAGGAGAGAGAAAAAAGCGACCTGCCTGACCAAGGGTGCGAAAGAAAAGAATTACGCACAGGTCAAACGGGAAGAAGGAGTAGGATGAGAGGTAGTAACAGAGAGTGAGTGAGTGAAAGGTGAGGAAGAGGCTAACAGAGAGAGTGACTGTTAGAGAGGGTAAAGATACAGAGAAAGAGGAAGCAGTAAGAACGAAATAGACGGGTTACAGCGGGGGAAAACATATGTGTAAATATGAGAGCTATGTAATGGACAACATAAGATAAATATTTCATTTATCAGTGGTTTCTTGCAAGCAAACAAAATTTGCTTTCAGTCATCAGAATGAAAAAAATCCTGGTGTATTTATTGACAGTGGATTTTAAAAACGAAAATATAATCTATATGAGGTCGGAAAAGGAAGAAGGAAACGAAAAATGATAAATACAAAAGTAGATAAACATAAACACACGCACGCACACATATACACATACATATATACATATATACACATATATATATATACATACACACATATATACACATACATATATATATATATATATATATATATATATATATATATATATATATATATATATATATATACATATTTATACATATCCATACATACACATACACATAAATACACAAACCCACACACATATATATATATACATATATATATATATATATATATATATATATATATATATATATATATATATATATATATATATATATATATATATACACACATAATCATACATATATATACACACGTATATACACACACATACATGCACACATATATACACGCATACATACGCACACACATATATAGATATGTGTACACACACCTACATACGCACGCACACAATTAATTATAAGAACAAATAAAAAACAATGAACAACCATATAATGCAATAGGCCGTCACATAAAAATAAAATTAAAAATATACGACTTAAGAAAGTAAAAATTATTATTAAGTTGACAGCGATACAGGAAAGGACACAAATAAATAAACAAACACACGTGGTAAGCAATACACACATTTACACATACACATACACATAAATATACACACACACACAAACACACATATATACACACACATATATATATATATATATATATATATATATATATATATACACACATATATACACACACACGTATATATACACATACACACACTTATACACACACACACACACACACACACACACACATATATATATATATATATATATATATATATATATATATATATATATACAAAATACATAAATATTATATCTATGGAAAAAGAAAAAGGTGGAAGGGCTAAACAAATAGTTGGGAATACGATAAATAATAAATAAATAAATAAATAGATAAAGGTATAAATATTTATAGCTGATTTAGAGCACTCAACATATTCCTGGAGCAAATAATCAATGAAAATAAACATTAAATCACTCTGTATGTAAATATGCATATACATACACACAGATACACACACACACACAACCGTACAAATACATACATATATATATATATATATATATATATATATATATATATATATATATATATATATATATATATAAATATAGGAACATGTATAACCCCTACGGCAGAGCTCAAGCCGTGTCCACGGCTATTGTATATATATATATTTATATATAGAAATACATATATACACACCCACACACTAATATACACACACACATCTAAACACACACACATATATATATATATATATATATATATATATATATATATATATATATATATATATATATACACACATACATATACATACATATATATATAAAATTATATACACATATATACACATATATATAAACACACATATATATTTATATACATATATACGCATATACACAACACATACATACACACAGAAATAAATATCTATAAATAAAAAATGTTGGTATGTAAAGGGTAAGGTAGAAAGTGGGGGAGGGATATATGGAAAGTAAATAACATAGGCAAAAGTTTAAATATAAGGGGAGATAAGGAAGAAAAAGCATATAAGTGTACAGAAAGTGAGTTCAGAGAGTAATAAAAGTCGTAGTGGATGTAAGGCGTAAAGAGCAGAGAAGATGTTCAAGGTGGTTGAGTCATCTTTGGAATGTCAATCCAGTTACAGAGCAGATGTGATTTCAAGTGAGGACTACATCTGAAGATATCGGTCTTGGAGTTCAGGCAAATTGAAGTGGCTTTCAAGCTTTGTAGAATTCTAAATTTTTCAGTGGTACACAAAGAACAATTCTTTGTGCCCCTTTGGTATTCCCTCGACGTGGTCTAAAATAGACCAATCGATAGAGTACGGGATGTTTTTATCTTTGAATTCCTACATTTGCGAGAGCCGTTGCTGTTCTTTTATCAGAGTGTTTAAAAGAAGAGACATGTGCATAAAACCTGGTTTTGAACCTGTCCTGAGTCATGCCAACATATCGTTCACTCCTGGCTGGCTTGTTGTTAATCAAAGGTGTCACTTTGGTCTCATATACAACGGATTCGGTATTACATTTGCTCTCTAATGGGCATTCATCCGGCTTCCTGCAACTGCATCCTGGATTTATTCTCGTACGATTAGAATTGGTGATTTTAGACTTCATTGATGAGCAGCAAGAGTAACTGATTTTAACTACATTTCTATTAAATATCTTATAATATCTATGATTAGGGGGAAATGTTTGTCTAAGAGGTCAAGGGATTTCCTTCCTACATTAGTTTTGACAGTTAGAGAGAAGGGGGGGGGGGGTGTAAACCAAATCATTTTCCTTTTCCTATTATTGTGATTAGTTTTATGGGGAGGTGTAGGTAAATATTTAATGTGTTCTGTAAAGTCGCTGTTATTAAGGGCTTTATTATAATAAGGGGCGGTTTGTTAAAAATGTCTAGAGACGAAGATAAGATAGAAATCGTACGGCTTATATTGGGAATAAGATTTTTTAAAAACTATAGGTGGATAGCAAGACTAGATTTTCGTTAGGTTTATGATAAGGTTTAACAGAGGCAGTAAGTAGATCAAGATTAATGTCAAGAAATTTAGCATCGGTAAGGTTTTTATCTATAGTAATTTTAAGGTTTAGGTTAGCAAAAGTATTGATTAAATCTTTACACACACACGCACGCGCACACACACACACACACACACACACACACACACACACATACACACACACACACACACACACACACACACACACACACACACACACATACACACACACACACACACACACACATACACACACACACACACACACACACACACACACACATATATATATATATATATATATATATATATATATATATATATATATATATATATATATATATATATATATATATATATATATATATATATGGTTGTACCAGCGCTGATTATTTGTAAAATTGACAACAAACTGGCCAAAGTCATTTGAAATATACTCGTTGTAAAAGAAATGAAGGTAAACAGTTCAGGAATATTCACCAAGAACTGAAAAATGAATAAAAGTGCATGTTGGTAGGCATCGCAATAATTTCTCACCTTAATTCTTCCGGGATGAAGATGAAACACTTTCGAAGTATATGGTGTTTACGATTTAAATATATAAGTTGTTTCGAATTATGAATACGAAAGTATGAATAAAAGTCTCCTTGCTACTTAGTTCTCTACATCAGGCTTACCATCATTTTAAAAGAGGAGAACTATGCTTTCCTCATCTAATACACAAAACTGTTCGCAGATTACGTGATGTTTCTAAGAGCCTTGATTTCTAAAGCGTACTCATCTCGTATTTTGTTTTGTTTATTTAAATGGTCATGAAAATCAGGGGTCATTGATCCCCAAAACACCAATCACCACGGGAAGATGCATATTTTTTATTCCACGTTCGTGCTATTTCTACCCCACAACCAGAGTCATTCCTTACTTATCATTTCTATTTCCCGCTAAATTGCTATCCACTGGACAGGTTACGACAAATATGAAACGCTTAGATGCCGTTTTCTCAATCCTTACGATGTTTCATCGTTTGTGTTTGATCTCTATTTCAATTCTCACATCCACACTATCTTAACATGGTCGTTTTCTACCACAGGTTTCTGTTTGTACTAGTACCATTTTCCAGCATATGTAATGCCATACTACTTGCAATCTGTCCGTTGAGCGGAGAGTATGCAAGTAGTATGGCATTAAACATGCTGGAAAATGCTATTAGTAAGCTTTCTGTTTCCCTTTTCAGGTTTTCGTCTCTTAATAATTTCCATGATTCACAAGATTTTTTGTTATATGTGTCTCTTTCAAACAGGCCATACAACATTTTTCTTCTCAACTCATCTTGTTTTTCATTCAACCTTTCTTTTTCAACTATCTTTCATAGAGATTTTGCTCATGCTATAACTTTCAAAGGTATTCTAAAACACAACTATCTCAATGATACGGGCCGTAATAGTATGGAGGCGCATTCTCCAGTGTTCAGAACTCTAGGTGCTGGCCGGAAATTGTCCATCAGCAGAATGTCGACAGCGTATTCCCTGAGGATGGTAAGGGGCACGTTGCTATTCCAACTAATTTTTATTAAATTGTAAATGAAGCCTTTACATCATATCCAATGGAATACACATTGTTATACATTTTTCTGCGTTGGTTTATTGCCAAATCTTTATTTTTGTAACGGTTACTGCGTGCTTATACAAAAAGGAAGAAATTAAGACTGAGAAAATTCAGATAGAGTAAAAGTAGATTAGTCACGAATTTATCAACGAAATAAATATATAGAATTAGAGATGTGAAAAAGATAGTTTAGCAACAAATGTAACACCACTCCGTTATTAGAATAAAATTAAACATATCTAATTTTTTCATGTTCTTCGTCGATCGATTTAATCATACGATAGGCATTATACAACTTCCTCAATATATATATTTTGTTTTCACATTATTGTATTCCGCTTGTGGGCTGATACATTTGATTTTATATTATTGTCGTCCTTGTATAAACATATGCATTCAATGATACACAAACTTGCAAGGAAATAACGAACTCTTGTTTAACATGATATTAGTATATTTATTATGTGCTTCTAGTGCATATATTTACGTCTATGCTGTTTGGCTATGAATCTGACAGCATACATTTCTATCGAATGTATATAGGTTCTTGTTATCACTATTTATATATATGGATTATTTTCCACCTATTTTCCATATATTGTGGTCCATTCGGATAGAAACGTTGACCTTTTTCCGTTGAAAAAAGACCAACAGATTAGATTTGATTTAGTTTGGCATATATAGGAATATTTCATTTCTCTGATATTTGTTCTTTTGTATGTTTTCATCACTTCTTTCCTGTTCATATTTCATATGCGACAATGTAGAATTTGTAGGCCACAAATGAGCAAACCAATATAGCTTCATACCGTTACATACTTGACCAGCTCCAATCGTTAAACAGCTCCCAACTATAACCATTTCCTAATTTCCCCAGACACAGTGTGCCGTGGTATTCAACATGATATGCCTCTTTACTGATTAAAAATGGTGCATTGTGAGGAAATATTACTTTTTCATGTAAAAAGCGAAAAGATGGTGAATATTCGGAGAGAGCCTTATAGATTCATAATGTACATACTTATTGTCAGTGGCGTTTATTATTTAGCACATCCATGGTACAATTTCATTGCAGTATAATTATGTAATTGAATATCAATTTGTATTCTAACCCAACGATAGTCCTAGACACAAGAATTAAGCGAAGATGTATTATCTATAGAATTAGTCCAAAACTACATATTGATGCTTTAACAAGCAATAGTTACATAATATTTTCTCTGTTGGTCTTCAGAAGTTAGGACAACGAAAACTTGGTAAATAAAAACACAATGGGACTTGAATTTGGGGTTTTGGTTTGATGATGTAATAGGTCATCAAAGGAATATAGCTTTCCTAGCTTTTACAGTGTACGATACTGAGCAAATTATGATTCTTGTCAGCATTGAACCTGACCTGGCAATTACTACCCGCGACTTACCAACGTAGCAAACCGGGGGGGATAAGTGTCTGTGTGTGTGCGTGAGTGTAGTGTGTGTGCGTGCGTGCGTATCTTTATAAAAATATTAGTAAAAAATTAAATAAAGGTAGAGTGAGGGGGAACAGAAAGAGCGTTGCATCTTAACCATGAACCTCACTGTACCTATGTACATTAAACTAAGTTGTCTCCAGACAAATATGCACAAACTTGTCAGTAGCTATTAAAGGCGTTTATTCAACATCACATAGCAGAGAAATCAATACATAAAAAATAATGCCGCATATCTATCAATAAGCTGGTTGAATTCATATACATAAATAAATGTAAAAGGTAATTTTGTAAAAGAAAATATTAAAATGTCAACAGTGAGATAATAATATATTAAATATGAGACATGTGTCAAGAGACACGTATCAATATTCAAATATACAGAAAAAGATGCAAAATTAAAGATAACATTTCTGATAGAAATTTCAGGTGAATTGATAAAATTCCTGATATCTTGTTTAATGTTTAATATGCGCAGGCTATCAGGTACACACTAAAATATGATCACAACGTTCAACGTCGTTTGACAGAAAATAGAAATATGCAACTTGTGTGTGCACAATTGGATATCTGTCAATGAATATTTAGTGAACACCATGCAGGTAGAATTCGGAATTCAACAATAACACTAAAATACGCGGGGTTATATTATATGATATGCGAAATAAATATTAAATCATGGATGATATTAGTTATCACCTACAATCTCTCTCTGAAAAGAGGAGTCGGATTAATGAAGTAAATGGATGGGTAAGGTGTGGAAGGTTTTGGGGAAGTGTCTGTAGTATTATTTCATCATAGCGACTTAACACCTGTGGGACAATTTAAAATAATTATTTTTAATAACTATCAAATATATGCTCAAATAAGTAATTAAATAAGTGAAAGGTGTGCATAAATACTGATTATTCCTTTAACTCTTTAGCATTTACATTACTCTATATTTACTATTATATTTTCACAGTAAAGGCTTTACCTCACGTAATTATCTCGCATAAAATCGAAGGTACAGGATTTTGATAGTATTTATTTTGTGAACAATACCTTAAAATCAGTATGAACGAACGATTATGCTAGTTTGAACAGAAAGAGGTGAAAGAATTCTGGCCGGGTATGGCCGGTTTAAAGTTCAAACAATCTTAATTTCAAAATGTTGAGTGAACCAAGAAGAAACTACACGGTAGTGTGAACCTATATAGTCGCTCTATCTTCTAAAAGGATGATCACCTTGAAATGTATCTCTACTATCGTGAAAATAGACGCAAAGGCTGCACTATTTTGACGCTCGTTTGTGCTAAGTTTGTGGGTAAACATATATAACTCAAAGAAATGCAATGTAGTGTCGTTCCAGATTTAATATCACAGCTATCCTAACCTATGAAAATGTTAAATAAGGAAAGTCGAATACGTGCTCACTGAATTTCAATAATAGTTGTACAAATTTTTAAAAAAATTGATATTTTCTACTATCTAATTACAGTTAGAAAGAATCCCTTGCTTCATTATGAAGCCTCTGATATAACTTTCATGAAAAACGAAATTTAATCATTATATGTAAATTATTTTGTATTGTATATGTTGTTTTGCAATATATTTTATATATATTTGGAATATCCGAATTAATTGGAAAACGCAAATAGAGTCATATGCAAATGTGAAGCATGAAACACGAAATAATACCCTGCGTAATATCATATTACTTCACATAAATTCCCTTGTTAAAAACACAAGAAGGAATAACTGTCATTTAAATATTTCTCTCATAAACCATAAACTACCTCATAAATTGACACACGATTAGGTGTGTCAAATTTGCTTTCAGCGTTGTTTCATATCATAAGGTTTACGTTTCTGTAAGCCTAAATATATTTCGATGTTTCAAAATTTACTATGAACTATTTTAGATTTGATGGCTTTGAGAGTAAATATGTGCTTCGGATGCATCTAGGAACGTATATATGAATATCACAGTGGATATTGCGTATGTCGGGATGTGATTGTATGTGCAAATGTGCTTATGTATGAGTCTGCATGTGTGTATGTATGAGTGTGTGTGGGGGGGGGGGCGTATATGCAAACGCAGTTATGTTCACAGAATCTATATTCCTGCAGTTCATTTTTCCATGGATTAATGTCTTTTAATTTTCTAACATCAATGTTCATAGCTAATTATAAAAACATTCATTATGTGAAAACATGTTTCACTTAGAAGTAAATTGTGATATTTTGTTAACTTCTTAATTACCATTACATTGCTCTGACTTTTAAATTGAATTTACTCAGATATTCTTTAAAATATGTAACTTAGAAAAGCAATTTCGTATTATGGTTCTCCTGTTGAATTTATACGAATTATTTTACACTTTGTAAACATGTATTAATATTTTAAATCTATTGAGCTAACAAAATATTTGAATTAGTGCAATATATATTACATTATATGGATTCCGAAATGAATAGTTAAGAATAAAGCAACATGAAATTGCAAGGAGGTTCATTAATGGCCAATCCTCCGGGAAGCGGAATGGTTGAAGTATTTGTGTAGTCCACGCCTAGCTCTTATTACACAGACATATTTCATGTAATCAGCATATCTAACGTTCCACATATACCCTGTCACAAACATTTAATGGTCCCCCTGCTCCATTTCGGGCGGCAGTGATAAATCGTCTCTTGGTAATCTTCATATGCATTCTCCCCTCACTTTTATTTATATTTGTAATTCGTGTTGTTTAGATTTATCTTTCTAGATTACAAATAAGAAGTGAGAAAATTAGAAAATTAGAACATTAGAAATGTAGAAAAGATGATATAAAACCTGGAAGGATTAGAAAACAAAGAGGAAGAAAATAATTGCGTATGAGTAATAAGGAGAGGAATTTGAGAACATTAACATCAATGAGGAGAGAAATGGAAGCGACGAAGGGGACGAAATTCAAGAGGAGTTTTCGTATAAGCTCAGAGATTATATATACAATAGGGAGGATGGTCTATTCTGGTAGATTTTAAGTAATTTGCTATAGATGTAAAATGAGGAAATAGTAGTTAGAAGTGACATCAAGTCAATGAAGTAGAACACGTTTGTTAGTAAGTTGCTCATTAAATTAAATGGTAGAACATTACATGTCAGCCTCTATAGCATGATTAACATTTGCAAAATCCGAATTTGCATTTTATGTAACATCAAGAAAACATAATCAAAATATCTAAATATCTAAATGAATAAATACTAATCGTATTAAAATATGTTGCTCTAGTAAGATATAACATTTACTTGTGTTGACGTTTGATCGCTTACTATAAAATTAAATCTAAAAGGCTTTTGATGTTCCGAAAAATACAGTCGTTAAATCCTTAGCCTAAATATTTTAAGCACTAAATGTGTATAAATAATAAACAGTAAATTGAATTTACTCAGATATTCTTTAAAATATGTAACTTAGAAAATCAATTTAGTATTATGGTTCTCCTGTTGAATTTATACGAATTATTTTACACTTGAAGAAATATGCAAACTACTATAAATTCAGTTTTAATATTAACCACACAAATAATTTTGAATCTACTTTAGAATAATAAAATACAAATTTACTTGATCCATCATAACTTAAACTGCCACAACCACCATTGTTATGTGTGTTATTCTTTGGTGCATGAACGTAATACAGAAAAAAACATAACATTAAAATAACTTCTTTGATATTAATTATTTCTCTAATATCAAAATAAAAATTCAATTTGAATTGTTCAAGTATTGCGATAAATATACCAGAATAAAACAGTAAATGTAAGCTAACGTAAATAAATACGGTGGTTTTCCGTTTTAAAGAATGGAAGACTTTGAAATAATTGCTTAGAAAATCCTTCCAAATCAAAAAAATAGAATCTGTACAAAAATACATCTCTTTTATTATAGGTTTTCAACTATTTTCATTCATTCGCAAAGAACTATTGCTGCAAATATCCAAAATTAAATTAACATGAAAACAGTAAGCCTCTTATTCTTCATTACTATATTTAGGTTAGAGCTGGTCTATAAACGTTTAGTATATTTTAGTTTATTTAAGGTTGTAGAGGTTGCAAAATCTAAAGACCAATTGGTGAAATTTGTAAAATTGCTAGCTAAATTGATCGTATCAATTAATAATTTCTCTCGACAGAACGCCTTACAACGATTATAATCATCGTATGTTCTATATTGAATGCGAACGTCTTTCCACGTTGAGATAAATGTTAAACGACGAGCATCAAAACAATATAAATATCTAATTCTCCTAAATTCATCATTTAATGACTGAATGTTTTTGACATTTATACGAAATGGGCGAAAGATAACCTAACGTTAAGTACAAAATATATGTAAATCATTAAGTAATTATGTAAAACAAATATTTAGTTATCTAGGTAGTGTTCAAATGATTGTGTTTAAAATGGTTTGGACATGAGTCAGAATGTAGATATCAATAACATCTTACACATCGTAATGTCAGAATGTAGAGATCCATAACATCTTACACATTCCATTTAGCTTCAGTATCGCAGTGATTGATCAGCCGGAAATTGATCATGTAAGGAAATTGATCATGTAAGGAAATTCCTTATTTTCCATTTCGATATAGTCCATCTTAGACTAGAGCATTGAGTGTGACATATTTTCTTCAAGGGTAGTGTTTGAATAGAGGGACAGTTGGCTGATATTTCTCACAACTGGATTAACCATGAAAAACATTGCTCACTGGTTTGTACTTCATCGTTTGCATATCGTGATTATGATTTCTATATCCCATTATACAACTACCCATAATCAAAATTAAGATCAGCATTGCAAGCTAACGTTTAAGTTTTATAAATGGATCGGCCTCCAATATCAATACCTTTATAGTAATTTCTGTTATCTATATATGGCTAGCATTGAATTTCATTACTGCACGTACAACACATTGTCTATGACACGAATCTGTCAGAACAAATCGATTTGATCCAGCCGGTTGTCTAGTATTATTGAAAAGGTCACCTGTACTGTTTACAAATTCCTTCACACTTGAAATTAATATATTCTCCAATACATCTGGATATTATTAAATATTTCTAATTTAAAAAGCAATGCCTCTAAACATTTATAAATAAGTAATGTATACAGTTCAGCTTAATAAATTTATTGTTATATAACTGAATTCGTTTCCGTAAAATTTAAAGCAAACTTAACATCTCTCTCAAGAATATTGCGAAGAATCAAAGTATGCTAAAGGCATATCAGATTAGATGATATTAAGTACTTTCAGATTTTAAAACGTTTGTAGAAATAAAACTATTTCTACAAACATTTTAAAATCTGATCAAATGGCGTTTATATATTCAATTTAATCTTTAAAAATATATATCCATGCTCAATAGCAAAAGAAAATTTATAGAAATGCATTTTAATTTTGATGGCTTTTTCATTTGAAACGTATTATTGCCAACATATTACGGCATCCATGAAAACACATTATGTTTGTGTGTCTGCGTATCTGAGAGTTTGTGTGTGGGTATTAGGGTGTATGTTTGCGGGCGAAGCGAGGATGTATGTTTGCAAGTGTGAACATTAAGACAGATGCTCTTTAACTCACCTAAGAATGGTTTCAATTCAAAATGATGAACTTGAGAAAACCCTTGATTGTAAAGTCCTCCAACATCACTTCCCGTTTTTGAACTCAACATGCATGTTCCTTCGCGGATCTGAAAATAATTGAAAAATAATTTATAAATAATGCAGCAATGGCATACGGTGATAGCATAGAGAATGGAATCAGTGTTAAAGACGTAGATGTGTGTGCCAACACAATTTTATATAGCATAATGTATTATTACAAAAGTAATAATTATATTAGTTTACATTATATAAAGTAACATTATATTACAGAAATATTAAATTAAATCGTGTGTACATTTCTCTAATTTGTGGGTTTATCGAAAATACCAATTTCATGCAATGCATTTTTGAAACATGTCTTTTTTTAATGTTGACCGGCTAAAACTCTGATGTCCTGTCTTATGGATACGGAGTAATACTATGGTAATATTCATGTTTGCAGAGCAACAATTGGGTTGAACTAAAAGGATCATTTCATACTATTACCCTTATATCATATTTGGTTTTTATAAAACACATCTCCAATAATAATTGCTTCAGTTCTGTTCTTCTATTATGCACTAATAGTCATAATAATTGTTTCTACATTCGGCACAAGGCCAGCAATTACACAGTGTATTACTGGTACTTTATTTTATCGACCCCGTAAGGATGAAATCCAAAGTTAACCTCGGCGGGATTTGAACTCAGAATGGTAAGGGCCGTAACTCAATGCGTCAAAGCATGGCGTCCGACCCTCTACCGATACTGCAAATCCAATAGTAAGATACAATGAGTTTTGAGAGACAGACATGTATTTCCCAAGGCCTTTATTGGCATGCATATGGATGCTGTAAAGCCAATTCGATAAACATAACTTCAATTGAAATATGAACTATTTTATATGGTGTAAAAAACTATTTCTGTTCACTCCTACTTTAGGATCATATACACGTGAACTGAAAATTGTCTCAAATAAGAATCAAACCCAAGTCATAATTTCGGCTAACGAGGGACACACCTACCACATTACTGCACCGGGTCGAATTAATAATCGTTATATATATATATATAGAAGGGCGGTGGATTGGCAGTATCAGTAGTGGGTTGGACGCCATGCTTTCCAGCATAGTTACGTCCCTATACGATCTGAGTTCAAATCCCGCCAAGGTTGACTTTGCCTTTCATCCTTACGGGGTCGATAAAATAAAGTACCAGTAATGCACTGGGTTATGGCTGGCCTTGTACCTAAAGTAGAAACAGTTATATATATATATACATTTATACGAGATGGCATTAAACGCTGGACAGGTAGCATTTCAGTCTTATATTGACTGTGGTGTGCCGTTTAACCCCAGTGACATACAATATCATAATTAATTGGTGGTAGAACTAAGACAGTATTTAAGCATTATAGAAGTATATATAAAGAAATACATATCTGTTTATATACAAGAAACATATATATATATATATATATTTAATTATTCAACGTACCACATTATGTTGAGAATAATGGCTTCTGTGTATTGTTAATTATTTTATGAGTATCTAAAAATAAGTGATAAATTGGAAATTATTTATTTGCTTGGTTTGATCATAGAAAGTGAAACCATAATTCAACATAAGGGTTACTTTTATTGTATTCTGTGTCAGAGTGTAGAATAACAAATATGATGTTTTCGTGTCTTCACATAACAATACATACACATATCAGTAAGTAATAACACAACGAATCACCAATAATAATTACAAAATACTGGACACGGGATTGAAACTGTAATTAACCCCTTATAGAGGATCAAGGGAAACGCTCATTTTTCTTTCATTAACACAAACTACGTGCTTAGCAAAATATCAAAATATTTATCAATGTAATTAGGGTGTTTACGCTGGTAAAATTCCCGCACTATATCTGAGATCCATTATAAGAGTATGTGCCCCCAAGTGGTATCTCTTCACTAGCGTGATATGAAATATCAAACATTCAATCCCAACCCATATACTCTCCAATATATATACGCTAATACCTCTGCATATTATTCATTTCAGAAGAAGATTAACCTGATAATATGTTACTTCACAAATCTTAGAATGCATGCACACTATTCTTCTATATTGTGGCAATAGTAGATACACGCTAAGGAATTAAGCTTATTTTCGAAGAACATTAATTTTTTAAAAGAAACCATGTTTGAATTCATGTGTTTAGTGCACAGGTCTTGCCAAATCTTTAATATATCCAATTAATTTCTGTTGTACCAAATGACATGACTGCGTATATTTATAATCATAATTGTTTCAATAGCGATTTGATGATGTCTATTAAGATTTTAGAAGGAAAAATCAACAATTATTAAATAGTGTTCTGTTGACAACAGCCAAACGATCACCTCCATTTTCTTTCTCCCATAGATTTTCGTCATTATTTCCAACCTGATATCCTTTATCTCAAAATACTTCTCTCTCTCAATCTCTCTCTCTCGCTCTCTCTCTCTCTCTCACTCTCTCTCTCTATATCTATCTATCTATCTATCTATCTATCTATCTATCTATCTATCTATCTATCTATCTTTCTGTCCCGCGCTCTCTATGTATGTATATATATGTATAAATATAATAATAATAATGATAATAGTAATAATAATAAATTTGAAGACTAAAATCCAAAGAGGGCTCGATAAGGATAAATATATATCAAATATATAAGAACCGTAGAGCAAATATTTATTAAAATAACAGATTAAAGTTTAAGCAAAGAATCGCTGCTTTCACCCTTAACGGGATCTTCTAAGTTTCAGAAGATCCCGTTAAGGGTGAAAGCAGCGATTCTTTGCTTAAACTTTAATCTGTTATTTTAATAAATATATATATATATATATATATATATATATATATATATATATATATATATATATATATATATATATATATATATATATATATTTATATATATATAAAGGAAATGACTACAAAGAGTTTAAAACCGTTAAAACATGTTTATATAACTGTGCACCTACGAATGTTTCGCCCTAAGCGGGCTTATCAAGGGCATGGAGAGCAAAATAATGTTCAATATAGGTCCCACGACTGAATTTACGGTGAATTAGAGAACGCTATAGCCATGAGGGCGTCAAGAACTTTAGTACAGAAAACCACACTAAGAAAGTTTGCTACATCTATAATTACATGAGTGGCGACCAAGACAACCGATAGTATGGTAAGTGTTACCCGACTGGTAGCCCCACCCGCAGCAGCCTATTAGAGTTATTCCCTAACTATAAGACCAGCAACTGCGGCGGCCTATTACCAATACCCTCGAACCCGCGTCCAGCCACACATAGAAAGTACAGAGGTAAGGCGTCCCCACCTGAACATAATGTAATGGGGACGAATAACCGGCTATAGCACAGGAACAACCGTAAGCACTGTCAACTAGGAAGCACAACCTGTAACAAACCAACTGTAAAGAGGAAACGCCACCGTAATATCATATGGTTCTTCCCCCTACTCACGGAGTGTGGCCTCCGACGTACCAAGGATATTCGTCGAAGCCTTGGAGAAGCATTTCCCACATAATCATAAATACAGAAAAATACTTCACAGGAACAATATCAAAACATCCTTCTCTACCACCCCCAAATCTAGCTGACATCATAGGAGCAAGCAATCACAGTAAGATTAACAAAATACTACACCTTAGCACAGATACATCTAGACATAACAACAACAATATAACCATAACATCACTCTAACAGCACCAAATAGGGTGGATGCCCCCCCCCCCCCCGGCAGACGAAACCCACGTAACTGGGGCATGATTGGAGAATATATCGGCGACCCAGACGCGTCACCCACCGGCAACAGAACGGGCTGCGGCGTGCGGAATAATAATGGTACAACACCGCACGCCTTGAGAGATAACAGTACCAACGACGAAGTTAGAGACATAGATAACAACATAATAGCAATAGTAATAGCTTTACTTTAGGAACTAGGAGCGACCGTGACGGAGATGCAACTGTCGTGATAGGGAAGGCTGCCCTCTCAGGTGAAACTGATAAGATTGTTTACAGGTGCACCCTAACTAGCCATAGCGGAATTAAACACTATATAGGAGCCACCTTTGGCTAGTTTAAAACGAGATTTAGGACGCATCTCCACTCTTTCAGGGACAAAAAATTAATAAATAATTTTGAGATAGAGTATCCGTGGTGTTTGCACGGACACTCTATCTCAAAATTATTTTTGAA
>OZ024740.1:383181691-383204191 GCA_964016885.1 Eledone cirrhosa | reverse complement strand
GGTTGTCAATACTTATCTCAGGACATTCTTCTCTACATACTATAACATCAATGCCAGCACACACGCGCACATACACACACACATATACGCACATACACACACACTCTCTCTCTCAGACACAGGCGTGCGCACGCGCACGCACTTACAAAATATGATAGACATACATACGTATTTGCTTAGATGATATTGACATAGACACAATGAGAGAGACTTGTGTCTGATAAAAATCGGCTTTCTCACTATTGCTGAAAATTTACAAATTAATAAAACCAGAAAAACACATTCATACATACGTCCATATGTACATCATACAAACCTTCATACCTAGTGTACATATATACTTGCATATATACATATGTATGTATTTGTTATTTCATATATATATATATATATATATATATATAAATATATATATATATATAGGAACGAGTAGGACCCCGACGGCTGAGCTCAAGCCGTTTCGACGGCTAATTCCAGAATTAGCCGTCGTAACACCTTGAGCTCAGCCGTCGGGGTCCTACTCGTTCCTATTACCCACTCTACTACCCTAAGTATTGAGTACTTTGGTGCGTTATGGTCCACCTGGTTCCTTACCACATTTCCTTCGTTATATATATATATATATATCGGTCACATGTTCCTACCAACTGATACATACCAAAAATATGTAAAAGAAGCAATAGTTAAAACGAAGAGAAAGAAAATAAATATAGATCAGAAATCCTAGATCAATTGACCGACTGAGTATCGGTAATGTTTTAATATATTCCTGAAAGAAAATATATATGGCAAACAGCTGCAAATTATCAGAGTATACAAATATAAATATAAGTGAAAAATTCTGAACTTTAAGTTATATATTCGAAAAACATTTTTTTACTATTTCCTTTATTGATTCACCAAAAAGCAAATGTCTTACATTATTTAACGCACTAAGCATTATACCTACATAAAAAGTAATTTATACACTCATAAACGTATTCTAAAACATGCACCGACTAATATTCGTATATCCCATGCGGGCGAGTGTTTCTAGATGGTTGTGTTTTTGTCTGTGCGTCTATATTTCAGTACATGTCTGACAATAGGAATATTCAATATATTCAATACTGTAGACTTAATATTCAGTTATTCAAATCAATCACTTCACTCATTTACATCCTGAAAGTGGCACACACATTTCTTTTTTGTTCGCTCTTTGATATACAGTAATCGGCATGAAGTACTTGACGAGGGTAATTTATTCTCCTGGTGTCATGGCAATTTTACCTTTATAAAAATTACTTCACTTATTACAACTGCTTAACTTAAGTTTAGCTCTCCAATTGCCAGCTCTATGCACAAGGGAGATTTCAGTAATATATGAACTTCGGCAGTATGTTTATGCTGGTGAGAACATTTTAAAACTTACACTTGTTTATTGCTTGCGTTTCGAAAAGGCTGATGCAAAATGAATGCGCATCTCAACTAGGCAAAAGGAACATCGTTTCAATCATTTAATATAAGATATTGTAGTTTCATATACAGATCACAATACTGCCTTGGTTATTCCATTCTATATTAGAGCTATACGGTTTTCTAATGTAGATGATTGCAGGCCTCTCTTAAATCATGGTTTACTGAACCTGATATAATTCATTTTTGACACAATCCTCCGATAATAAGTTCGTGTGGAACGCTAGTTATTCCAACGTTGTATGTCATGAAATAGATATGGGTATTTCGCTTCATATTACAGGTTTGAATTTTGTAGTTAGGTTCAAATAAACTTCCGGTAACAGGATTCCCATTTCATCATACAAAGAGAGTCGTTATACCTGAGCTGGGCAGTGATGTGAGCTCTTGCTATCCTACAAAATGGCTCAAATAGGGTGTGTTTCTCCACCATGGCGACCAAATTCTCTCACCTGCGTTCCCGTTGCAGAACTGGCTCCACCGATTTGAGTTGGGTGTGAAAGCGAGAGTTCGGCGTTAAAGTCCATATACTTGCGGCTGGGCACTGCTTGTGAAAGCAATTACCTGGCGAAACTCGATTGAAATAAATGTACACCGTGAATTAAAATGATAGAGCCTCTTCAATCCAGCCCGGGAGAAAGCCACCACAAGCACAAGCAAGTAAGTAAATATACTGCTACGTTATTCCTATTATATTTTTATTACAAATAATTTGTGGTTGAAGTACCAAGATTGTCCATTATTTTTAAGGGTGGTTGATTGGCAGTATCGGTAGAGGGTCGGACGCCATGATTTGCAGCATAGAGCTACGACCATTTACGTTCTGAGTTCAATTCCCATCGAAGTTAGCTTTATAATCCGCTGGTATTTTGCACTAAGATTTTGTTGCTGCTCATCTTTGGTGTCACTCCCTGCATGATATACGGATGTACTAAATAAATGCGTTAGCATTCTTCACCACATGCAACAGCCGTATATATTTTAATTTAACTTACTAGCTGAACTGTTAAATTGAGGACATTTTATTTCAAAAGATTTATGAATTACTTCCAGTTCAATAGTGATACAGATAGCATGAATTCAAACCTAAGCAGCTGGTATATAGTTTTTTACTGTTTCAGAATTAATAGCACCAAGTATTGGAATGTTCTTACTATCTACGTAATAGGATAATATTTCTCAGGTCAACGTCAGATGTCGATACTTGTACGGCAAGATCTAGTGGCATAGGTTATCAAAGTTGTATTGCAGCTGGTAGTAGAAATGTTGCATTTTCCAGTTTATTTTTAATTGCATGATGTCGTAGTATGCCCACCTATAAGTGTATACTTTCGGGGTCAACAATTATTGTCGTCGGTATATCTAATATGTGGTGAGATACTAACAATTCCATCATATGTATATATATATATATATATATATGTATGTGAGCGTGGGTATATGTGTGTGTGTTTGAAACAGAGAGAGAAAAGAGAGAGATAGAGAGAGAGAGAGAGAGAGAGAGAGAGAGAGAGAGAGAGAGAGAGAGAGAGTGGGAGTGGGAGAGAGTATGTTTGGTTGTGTGTGTATTTGAACTTCTGTATAGTGCTAGTAGGCCATTGAGAAGTATCTAATACCCTGTAAAATTCAGAAACAAAAACAAGAGAAAGAGAAGAAAAAATGAAAGAAGTGAAACCAGAGACAGAAAAAGCAAAAGAAAAACGGTGAACCTCAAGGACAAACATAGATCAGTTAAATGTTTATGTTTGTTGAATCATTTAGTTGCATGTATTCTTTGTCTTTTCCAGTGTTTTGTGATGATCTCTTACTAGGTTTTACTCAATAATCCTCGAATGTGCATGACATTACTAATTATTTTTAATCCTGCAAATTGTAATAATCACATTTTCAGCACGAGTATCATAACTATCACAAAACATTTTACAGCGTCGACATGGTGCATTTTCCCGTGACACGAGTATTCTCAATTTTAAATCAGAAGAACTGCGCTTTTGGAATCGTCTCATTTTCTATGTCATCCGGACTTCTCTTTTACTCCGTGTCGTCTTATTTGTTTTGTGTGAATGCTCTCCTAGCGGAAGTGTCTTCCCATTTGGTAATAGAGTCTCCGACGTCCCTGTGCATTGTTGTTCTCACATATTCGGATTTCCTTCCAAGCGACTTAGTGAACATACGTCTACTCCAAACGTTATTTGATAACGAAGAAAGTAAAACTGATTAATATCATAATATACCTGTCATAAAGTAATCTACTTATCGGGTATGTAATTCAGCAAAATAATAGAATTATATGAAACAAAAGTTGAAATGTACATAATAATATATTCACATTATGAATTCTATTATTTCAACATAATTGTTTCTACTTTTGGCACAAGGCGGGCAAATTATCAGTACATTACTGGTACTTTATTTTATCGACCCCGTAAGGATGCAAGGCAAAGTTAACCTCGGCGGGATTTGAACTCAGATCATAAAGGGACGTAACTCTATGCTTCAAAGCATGGTGTCCGACTCTCTACCGATACTGCCAATCCACCGCCCTTATGTGAATTATTTCAACATAATGCATGGGAAATAGAAAAGTCGTAGTCAGCGGAGCACGAATTTGAATCTACTGTCAATAAAATCTACTACAAATAAAAACATTGTTCGTAATTTAAGCAGGCGCTGATAGTTGCAGAACGTGTTTCTGCAAAAGAAAATTAAACGAAAATATGAAAATAAAAAAGCCCTGATCAAGTTCCATTGAAAGATATACAATGAAGATTTATATATATTATGAATTGATCTTTGACTCAAGCATTTAAAGATTTTTCTGTGAGTTTGTGTTCATCAATTAAACAATTTTAAGCATTATACCATTGATATAGATGCGCATCGAGCTCGAAATATTATCTGCACATTTCTTTATATGCTCTGAGTATTTATTTATGTATGAACACAAGCATTTTAGCATGACTGCTAATATGCATACATTCATCAATAGACGCAAATAGAGGAATAAACAAACACTAGATATGTATAGATTTTTCGTATAGTTTAATTGTTCCTAATAAATTTCAACGATAGTTTATTTCATATATATTGATAAAAAATAAATGAATGAATAAGAATGAAGCTGTAATATACTCGAAGTGTTTTAAATAGTTGTGCGTTTTGTCTGTATTGATTTAAAATAAACCCAGGGAAAATAAGAAAAGATAAACAGATGCTACTATGCCCTTCGGTTACGATATGATCTAAAATATATTTTTGATGATGCTTACTGTTTTATCTGACGCATTCTTAAGGAATATTTCATGAACATATGTTATGAATATATAGTTATTAATATATCGTTTTTATTATATATAATCAAACTATAGAACTGCATAAAGAACTCAATATATAAAGTACAGTTAGGTATTTATGTTTTTAAAATGAGCAGAGTAGTAGAATGTCAGTAAATATTGTTTTTCGAACTGTAGATAAGGAGTTGATATTTGACACATCAATCATTAGTGACATTGGAACAGGTATTGTTTTCTCCAAATAGTAGAGGTGGAATTATCGGTAGATCAACTGAGAAAAGGTTTTCTAGGTTTGGATTTCAAATTTCACCCGGATCACCTTTGTGTTTCACTTTTCCAATGTTAACTATTGTGCTCGGTTATGTGCCAATGTTATCAAATTTACTCAATCCACATTAATTTCCTATAAATATTTTTTACGCAATGTTTCTATTACCTCATCGAAAAAGACGTAAATAAAACTTTGTTCGAAAGTCCTTATATTAAATGCTTGCTAGTTTGTATTCTGTTAATATATGTCAACATTACTTTTTAAATTTAAAGTGTCACTACTTCATCTGAGTGAGTCAAGTGATCTGCGGAAAGGATTACATTTTCGGAGCCGTTTTCGATGAAATATTATATTTCGTTAAATTTAAAAATATAGACGTTTGATTGATCGCAGGGTTGCGAAACATAATTAATCTCAAACTATTCCAGCCGAATGAATACAATTATTATATTCCATTAAGAATTGTGTCTATATATATATATATATATATATATATATATATATATATGTATGTGTGTGTGTGTATGTATATAGTAACAATAATAAATTTGAAGACTAGAATCAAAAGATGGCTCGATAAGGATAAATATATATAAAATATATAAGAACCCTAGATCCCGTTTAGGGTGAAAGCACAGATTCTTTACTTAAACTTTAATCTGTTTTTTAATATATATATACATATAAGTAGTGAAAAAGACACAATATATATATATATCGAGTGAGAGAAAGAAAGAAAGAAAGATTAAGAGAGAGAACGGGGGAGAGAGAGATAGGGGGAGAGAGATGGGTAAGAGAGATTCCTAAAATGGATATGCAAAGAAATTCGAAAGTCTTCTGACTAGGCTGCTATACCAAAAGCCGGATTACCGAAGGAAAATTATAAAAAGGAGTCTTTGGGTCTTTAGGGACAAAAAGGTTAGAAATTATACAGATGTCCATGGCCATAAGAAATACAAACAATTATTCATTCACAATATAGCAAGCTGCTCATCCCCATTATCGACCAACTATATTCTTCTTCCTACAGTCCCTCATCACCAACTAAGATTGACTGAACTATTGACCCCATCCATCACGCCCCCCCCCCCCCAAAAAAAAAACAGTAAGAACTAAAGAAATTTGCGCAGCAAGATGGAATCGACGGAATAAGTTTATGCGTTTAACGTTTATATTGATTGTCTTAATGTCCAATTTGCGAATGATAGTGCTATTTTTTTAAATATATATATATATATATATATATATATATATATATATATATATATATATGTCTTTATACATGTGTGTCTGTGTATCCTTGTGAACGCGTGTGTGTGTATACAAATGCGGAAATGCAAATAGAGACTGCTCCAATATTTTCTGCATACACTTATTAAGAGTTTTTTTTTTTTTTTATAAAACCATTAGATGCGACATTACTAAATGCTCCGTTGCACTCAATAAAGGTGAATTTGATCGAGAGAGATGTAAATCCCTGTTAAATTGCTTTTGTATATATGAAAGTAAATCTGTACTATCAATCGCATTTGCATACACATAGTAGATGTGAGAAAATGAGATAGATTGAGGGAGACGGAGAGGGATAAAAAGCAAATAATAGATTGTGTGAATATATGCATGTATAAATGTGTGCGTGTACTCCTGTGTGAGTGTGCGTGCGTGTACCATTACGCTTGACCATCTGTACATGAAAAAATTAGTAGACGAAGTCATTCACAAAGCTAGGCTGCTGCAGACAATCACAATAACTTATTCACCTATATTTTTGCATTAAAACATAAACATGCACCGACACAAGGTTTCTACCCCATTCTCTCTCTCTCTCTCTCTCTCTATATATATATATATATATATATATATATATACATATATATATATATATATATATATATATATATATATATATATATATATATATATATATATATATATATATATATATATAAATATATATATATATATATATATACACATATATACATATATATATATATATATATATATATATAGGAATGAAAAGTGAGGGATTGAATGATGGTAAACGGGTAATCTTATACGCATGTTTATGTACCTCAAATGATAATGTTAAAGGTGGAAGGTGGTGGATTGGGTTTTTGTTTTATTTTCTAAGATCTGATGTGTTTTCAACATGTTGGTATATTTTAAATTGTAGTAAATATTCACAACAGCATGGAAGTATGTTATATTTATAGCTTTTATTTCCCTTTTAAATTTCCTTGTAACCTAATGTCCATTGCTTGACATCTTGGATTTAAGAGCATATAAAATCGAGCAAAATAAGATTTCTTTGAAAACAATTCAAACGAAATTTCGTTTATAGCTAATTATATATCTTTCATTCACGGGGAAATTGATATGTGAAACAATAACTATTGTTTAAATGGGATTTATGAAACAATAAATATTTCAATGTTATTACCCATAAAGTTAAGGTTATGAGGTGAAATAGAAAGAGTTTCATGAACTCCGATGGCATGTAGTTAACTCTAAGCTGAATGAGAATTCAAATATGAAATTATTGAAATCATAGGTATATTGTTTGATTCAATAATTATCTTCCACTATTAGCCGAACATTCAGCTTTTTGGTATAACCTATCAGCTATTTATATACAATATGTACACATACCATGCAGTTCACCCATGACATCCTTGACTGTCAATTTGCATGAAATCGATTTGCTCTGCGGTACATTCTGATGATTTAGCACTTAAATTCAGTTTCCTCCGATATAGTTGTATTTCCTACACTTGTCACATATAGCGTCATGTCATAAACCTCGTACTAACCCTTTTATCTACATATGATTAATTTCCACAACTCCATAGAATACTGCCCCAGCATATGTTTCTACCCGCTACCGGCCACATGTAGTTTCAATGAAATCCGTTCATCTCGACACTAACAAAATATACTAAAAATATGCAAATTACCCGTATGACAGCACGTTAAGCAGATAAAAGGCTTTGAAATTTGTTAATAAAAAAATAATTAATCTTCCTTGTGCCGTTGGAGTCCTGGTTTGATTCGTAGGTGTACAGCGCCATTTTTAGTTTATAGGCAGGTTAAAGATGATAAGGAAAACAAATGAAAATATATATAATCTAAAAGTTATATGCATTGAAATTATGACATACAATTTCCTTGGACTTGATCGCATCCGTAAAAATGTCGCGAGGCATATGCCTAACCTACTGTTTCGGTTACATAGTGTAACACATTGGGAATGTGCCCGGTTTCATAATCTTGCGTAAACGCAAGTATGAGGCGTGTTAGAGATTAGACAAAATCTACGGAAATCCGTCTGGATTCTTTAACGGTAGAGTTAATCGATACTAAGTTTATGCACTACTACCTACTGGATAAAGATATGAGATATCCTCTTCCTTCATTACGCGCGGCCTCCAAAACCCATGGATGATGCGTCAATGACTTTTGGTTAGGTTAAAGGTGCGTAGAAATAAAATTTCAAATCTTCAACTCACTTAAAACTTTCGTAATCAACCTTTCAGTTTACTTATTTCATTATTAATGCACCTGATATCAATTTTCTTATCAGGAAAAAAGTAAACCAAATAACTTGCTATGGGCGTTAACAGTGTTGAAGTTATTGGTGAATGTGCGTTTCCCTGTTCCTAATGTAAGTGTAAGAGAATCCTCAAAATGTTAACTGTGAAGATAAAGATCACTCGCTTTATATATATATATATATATATATATATATATATATATATATATGGAGGAAGTTATAGTTCACTTGACGCATTGTGTAATGAGGTATAAACCTTTGTATTTGTATAATAAAGCCAAAACAATGCAGGTATGGACATATAATAAAGAATGCAAATGCAAAAGATATTGTTGAAAATTAGTCTTTTACCTTGGATTTATTTAAATGTCGTTAATTTTCGAAATAATCTCTTCTTCGGAGGGAAGTAAAGCGGTTAAACCAGTGTTCTAAATAGCTTGCCAAGTCACTGGTTTAACCGCTTTACTTCCCTCCAAAGAAGAGATATTATATCGAAAATTAAGGACATTTAAATAAATCTAAGGTAAAAGACTAATTGTCAACAATATCTTTTGCATTAGCCTTCTTTATTCTATGTCCATACCTGCATTGTTTTGGCTTTATTATACATATACAAACGTTTATATATATATATATATATATATATATATATATATATATATATATATATATATATATATATATATATATATATATTTATATATATAAAGCGAGTGAGAAAGAGAGAAGAGAGAGTGTGTATGTCAGCATGATGCTTATAATGATGATGATCATGATGTTGGTGGTGGCGATGATAATGATGACGAAGATGCTGTTCTTTGTTTTAGTGGTGATGAAGGCAATTACGACATGGTGAACGACGAAGAAAATTATGGTAGAGATATGATGATGGCCACAATGATATTTGTATTCAAACGCCTTTGGTTATTATTTTCTTTTGTTTTATGTTGGCACTTTTATCTATTGACCTGCTATTCACATGTTTATTTCTATTTTTATTTTTTATCACTAACCTTTTATTCCTGTCTGCTTAAATCACTTTATAATGATACATCTTGAAACGGCGTTTGATTGTTGAAGCCGTTATAGAGACCAGCTGCAGTGAATATTTATTTACAGACACAGATAAATAACAATTAAAGTTTACAAGAATGTGTTTGATTTGCTCTTATCAAAGAAAGTTGAAGCTGTTTGAAAGAGAAGGTTTACACTTTCTTTCCGGATTTCTTTTTGTCTGCTTTGATTTTTAACGATCTATTAAAGAAATTCTAGTCAATGTGTAAATGTTATAACAGCTTAAAGAAAACGTGATAGATGATAAGCTTAGGAAGGGTAGAACAAAAGAGAATGTCACGCTACTACTACTACTACTACTACTACTTCTATTACTACTACTACTACTTCTGCTGCTGTTGCTACTGATGAGGATAATGGTGTTGATGAATATGATCATTTGATGATGACGGTGGTGGTGGTGATGACGATAATGATGATGATGATGACGACGAGGTGGAGGAGGAGAAGGAGGAGGTGAATGAAGAAGAAGAAGAAGAAGAAGAAGAAGAAGAAGAAGAAGAAGAAGAAGAAAAAGAATTCTAAAATAAGATATTTGGTTAAAATCTTAATATATAACACATGTTAGTCAATATTACTGTATGCAAGCAAATGCGTGAGCGTATAGAAGGGTAGTGTGTCTAAATACATATTGTGCATGAATGTAATTCACAAAATGCTGATGAATTTTAGGATTTCGTGTTACACTAATTTGATTAGTGTAATATGTATTGCCCCACACCCTCAACATACGTACACTACAAAAACGGACACAAGTATTATTTTTTTTTTGTGTAAGGATCGAACATCAATAATTGTTTCTACTTTTGGCACAAGGCCAGCAATTACCCAGTGCATTATTGGTACTTTATTTTATCGACCCCGTAAGGATGAAAGGCAAAGTCAACCTCGGCGGGATTTGAACTCAGATCGTAAAGGGACGTAACTATGATGGAAAGCATGGCGTCCGACTCTCTACCGATACTGCCAATCCATCGCCCTATATCAATAATGTTATTATAATATTACTATTATTTGATATAAAAATCAAGAATGCATTTACTTATCCGCTATGTTAGAGAGAAAACAAATTTTGTTTTTCAGTTTGTGCAAAGCCAGCAGTGTAATCATTCTTTTTGCAAATTAGGCTAATCATCCGATGTATACATTACAAAATACTATATATTCTCAAGAGTTCTACTGTGTAGCAGAAAAAATAAGAGATATGCAATCTTGACAAGGGGCAATTACCTTTAAAAAATTGTAGATTGCTTCTCTCTGTTACTGGTAAATCGAAAGAGTCACGATAGTCGTCTAAAACACATAGCGTTGTGAGGCGATTTGTTTTCAAACGAATGTAATATTAATAATAGTTTCTACTTTTGGCATAGGGTCTGAAAGGCAAAGTTAACCTCGACGGGATTTGAACTCAGTTATGTCGAGAAATTCGTGAGATTAACCTACCAGATCAAGTGCAACAAGATTTACTTTATTAACATTCAATCAGTTACAAGGATGAAAGCCCACAAGATCGATGTAACACCGCATCCTTCAGCGTCTAGTGCTTGTAATGTAAGAGGAGGAGAAATTTCATATGCAGGAATGTAACCAAATTGCTTGCACTAAATAGAAATTCTCTGGGTGTTGATAGATTACTAGTCTAATGTGTAAATGACTTAATGATAGATTAGCGCACATCTTCGATAGTAGACCACACATAATTATGGGTAATCGATTCGATGTTAAAGAAACAAAATAACGCGACTGACTATAGCGTTACAGACGAATATTTTGGTTTTTAATCGTTAAGAAATTATACTTATATTTTATAGTTATAGGTTACTGACATTATAAGATGTTTGCAATAGAGAATTCAAAATGCCCAAGAACATTGTACGAATTTAGAGAAACAATTTTGAAAAAATATAGAATACTTTGCTAGTGAAAGATCATGCTAATATTACTTTTATCGTACGTTTGAACATGAAATAAATAAATATTATTCCTTATTCACAGTATAACATGTTTATAGATGATAGGTATAAAAGAATATATAGCATGATATGTGGCAAAGCAATTACAAGAAAACAAATCAAATTAAAAGTAACTAAATACTTGAAATTTGTGTAAATTAAGGTGCATCGTAGGGATATGTGTTTCCGTATTTTCTTTCTTATGCACGAAATAGATTTTGTTCTATAAATGGTATATAATTGCTAACTAATGAGAAGCAATCAGCATTAAACTAATCGACTTCTACTCATGAATAATTTAGCGTTTGAAGATGGAATTATCGAAATTCGGCAAATGATTTGAATGTAATATTTGGATTAAATCTTAATAAGAATACAGAAAATAAAAGTTTACAGTAGATTACTCTTTTGCAAATTACTGCACATGTTACTTAATATGAAGAAAAGTAAAATAAGAAAGTTTCTTAAAAAAAGAAAGAAAGCGAAAGAACTAAGAAAATTAATATGAAACTAGTAATGGCTTCATGGGGAGGACAGTGTAAATATCGAATGAGGTTATGGTGCAGTAGGAAAATATGTAACTCATATTTGAACGCATGCAGGCTTAGTTCTAATCAAGAATATTTTCCTATATCTGTGCATAATTATTAGAATCCTCTTTGCATTAGATAACCAAATACTAACCTAACTATTTTTCTCATATTGTCGCTGTTTCTGAGGTACTTGTTCTCCAGAAAATAATACTTCCTATGCTAACGAGTGTAAAATATTACTCAGCTGTACTTACCTAGCATCTTTCATATGCACAATGAAGACTATTCTTCACTGAGTAAATAACCAAAACTTATTCGCATTTTCTCCTACACCTTCTTCGTCTCCCCCTTCTCCCATCCCTCCTCCTCCTTCTCCTCCTCTTCCTCATCATCATAATCCTCAACTTCATATTCATTTTTATCTTCTTCTTCTCCTCCTTCTTCGCACACCTATTCCTGAGAGTATCGTTGGGGCAGGGTCATCAAACCCTCCTTCCAGCGAGTCCCGGCAGAAGCAACCCTCTCTAACTGATCCGGCTGGATCCCTAAGCGTGAGCAGCCGAGATGTTATCCATCCATCTTCCTCGGGGTTTACCTCTGGGTCTCCTATGTTTTTTTTTACCCGTGAAGTCTGTCTAGCGATACTGTCCTGAGACATTCTAACCACATTCCCATTGTATCGGACTTATGAACACTCCTGTCTATGCTATTTGCTACGGTGATAGCGCTCATATTAGTTCTTGTTGGACTTATTACCCTGTTCTGTTGATGTTTCTCTAAGTATCAGTTAATATTGTGGAGACTGAGTGCAAATAGTATGTAATTGAATATATATTTATAGGATAAGAATAGTGGTATTGGTGGCATCTGTATACTAAATATAGAGAACAATAGAGAAACGTATTTTAAAACAAAACGTATTTTAATAAAAAATATATCTGATATATTTATATGTGCATGACGTCAGTTACCTAGCACATAGAATACAAAGTATATTGACTCTAATGTTAAAGCAATAAAAGAATAATATTTAATTCTTAAAATATTATAGGCGTCAATTAAATAGCGAATTTCTTTTTATTGTCGTCGGTTCTATTTTATAAATGTTTTTGATGCAACGTGACAATCTCTTTGAATCCCATCACCATTTTATTTTAAAGAACGTAAACTATCATTGCAATGATCGACTCACCACTGTCTTGTGGCAGTTATATTTTTCCGGGTGGAAAGATTTTTGAAAGGTTAAATGTGATTTTTAGAACAAGTTACGGGAATTCCTTCTTTGGCTTCTATCCTATATAGCCTAATGAATGAACTAGACAATTCTTTACATCATTCTAATTTGCGGGTGTGGGCAAAATCCAATACCATCCTTTACTGTATGAGGATCACATGAAATAGTTTCCAATAAAATTGTTCATGGTAAACAGGAATAAAGGATGAAATTGAAATAAAAGTATATATTTAAATCTTCTTTGTACCCACAATCATTTAAACATATAAGACAGTATTTTCAATTGGAAATATTTTTAACATTATACCAAAATGGTGAAGAATGCTTTATGATAACATTTTATTTAACGTCAACCAATTCGTTACAGTGTAAATATCGGCTAAATCTTAAACATATTTGAAATCTCTTGCCATAAAGGAATAATTCAGAAATAATACATCGAAAAAGTTACCTCATAGGTTTTATTTTAGATACTTAACATGGGCTGTATAGCAAATTGTAAGACAGATAATACATATAGAAGTGATATTTTAGATGGCTTGAGGTATATCAAGTTCATATCGGGTCATGTATGTTAAGCAAATTCGAATCATTAACTACTTGTATTTCCACTCGGGAAACGCAGCTGCTCCAAGCACCAAATCAAGACACTTTTGTTGTACTTATGCAGAACGAAAAAAAATGTAAATTGGTTTCAAGTTTTACGTTTTTTCCCACAAAATGTTATTCTTCAAAGTAAATTACGGGAGGCAGCTACAAGCATTTATTCCCTGCTCTATTTTTCTATCACTAACTATTCTCAATATTCTGTATAAGGTTTGTATTTATATTAATTCTCTGATTTCTTTTCCTCTATTGTTATGTCCATCATTATCATTGCTTATGAATTGGTTGCTTTGTTACATTTTATTCCCTATTCTCAAGTGATTTGCATACAGACACACAATGCACTCAAGTGCATACAGAGACACACACACTCAACTTCTTTTCCGCTCCTGTCTCTCTCTCTCTCTCTCTCTCTCTCTCTCTCTCTCTCTCTCTCTCTGCCTCCCACACGCACACACATTTTCTCTCTCTCTCTCTCCCTCTCTCTCGCACACACTCTCTCACACACAGACACACATACACACACTCTCTCTCTCTCTTTCTCTGACACACAAAATATCTCTCTCTCTCACACACACACTCTCTCTAGCATATCGTTCCTACTACTATAGCTTTTTTAATATTCTACAACTGTAACATCAACAACTGTAACATCTAAAACACCATATTAAGAAAAGGAAATAATCGAGAATTACACAACAGTTCCCAACACTATATTGATGAAAATATAATTCTCTAGGAGGGCAGAATCACAACATATCTTTTTTCTCATATCTGAGTGTGCATTTCAACCACATTTCCCCCTAGATCATTTAATGTTGTTTAACGCTAATAATTCAAACTAATTTCTTTAAAATATTGCTGTTTTATGAGGTTCAGGTTACACACGATAAAATGTGGGTATGTTAGATAATAGAACTAAAATGATTTTGTGTTCATAGTAATTCAATTTATATTTAGTTTAATATTTCATAGGCATTCGTTGGAAGACAGATAATTGAAGTAGACTCTCTTTATAATGTACTAATTAAAGATTCAATTTCATATGAATGCTGTTATTGAAGAGAAAAGAAACAATTTACACTCACAAAATATCAACGTTTTAAGCAAGACGTTCACGAAAAATACAATGGGATTGTGTTCAAAATCTTTTAGAAATACTAATATATATTTTCATACGATTTAATATGAACGACGAATAAGATATTAAAAAACATATATGTACAAATTAAACCACAAGCATGATATTATTTTGCATCAGAAGGTGAATCTCCTGTCCAAGTAGAAGCCCAAACCACAAGATTTGAGTATGATTTTCCGTTACAAAAATACCGAATTGGCGAACCATCCCCGAACCAAGCCTTTATACACTGTTTGTGTTCACCGTAATCCTGTTATATTATAGAACTAATTATTGCAACATGATCGGATTGCAACATGAGCCATAGAAATAAACATAGATTTCAAAAGCTTAAAACTGTAAAAAAGGTTTTCCACTCCGGCCTGCTTTTACTTATAAATGAATACTTAACTTTGTTCCTGCGCCAGCCACTGAAGCCCACATCTAGGATGGACAATTTGCATAACATCGAGTGATTTAATTTATTCCTTCACGGTTTAATAACCGGAATGGACAGTTCTACCCATTCGTTAACAACATAACATGAATATATATATATATATATATATATATATATATATATATATATATATATATATATATATATATATATATATATATACACAGATAGGAGAGAGACATAGATATACATGGATAAATAGATGTCAGCACATATGCACGTAAATACACATACGCACATATGTGTGTGTGTATATATATATATATATATATACGTGTACAGTATGTATAAAGTACACATACATTTACGCATTCATATACATAAATACATAAATACATTCTGTCCGCCGGGGCTGTGGGTGGGCCCCATCGCGTACCGTTGTAGTTGTTGTAGAGTCCCTTCTAATTAAATACACATTCTGAATTATTGGACATTTTTCATGGGTCTACTTCCATTTTTAATGTCAATTTAAATCTGTGTATATTAAATAGCCAGCCATGTTTACGGTGTATATGTGTGTATTCATATGTATATCAACATATTCTAATACAGACGCAACGTAATATATTAAACGTGGGATCTTAATATTCACTGTAAGCGAAATTGTGCAAAGAGAACCAATATATATCTGCATTAATGTATATAAAATTTAATGTTTTGACTATCTTTCCCTCCAGTCCCGTTTAAAAAATATTCCGAGTGGAATAAACATTGCTTAGACGTGTTTACCTTTCTTCATATTGGCCACATGAAGGTTCCCTTAAATTGCCTTTTCGTTTTGAGAATGATTCATTGTTTTTAACAATTCCTTTCACCGCCTCATTTTCTTTTTCGTTATCACTTAATGCTTAACCAACTCATTTCCTCAATTTACTATGAAACCCTTTTTCAAATACGAGCGCTTTTTTGTTTCTTCTTCGCTTCGTTCCTGATATCCTTCCAATATCATAAATTTCATTACACATAGCAGAATAAAAAGATCGATAAACACACATATTGCTCATGCTTTCAATTCATATTTGCTCACGCATAGTTAACTATACATTTAAATAATCTATATAATACGGATACTCAAGTAGAAACGCCTGTGCCCACAAATGTGTATGTAGCCAAGCAATTGTAATTATTTTTTACGGATATATACACATTTCAGTTACACACACACACACACGCGCACACACACACACACACACACACACACACACACACACACACACACACACACACACACACACACACACACACACACACACACACACACACACACACACACACACACATATATATATATATATTTGCATATATACTATGTGAAAAAAAAAGTATGTGTGTGTGTGTGTGTGTGCACGAGTGTGTGCGTGTGCATATGTTTGTGTATCGTAGTTCGTTTATATGTCTGCGTGCTTGAATGTAGGTGTGAATTTTATGTATGTATGTAATATGAGTATGTGGATCTATGTATGTATGAATGTAATTATAATGTTCTATCATCATATTACAGAAAATCCAAGAGGGTGAACTGAACACGTACTAACTTTCAATCATTATTATATTAAACCAAATGGAGAGTTTTGTTCTTTGCTTTGTGTGTTCTTCTCTTGCTACAACATATCTAAAATTGCACGGAATCTACATAGAAAAGACACGAATACAATACACGCTCAATGACAGTCTTTGTTACACCTCTCTTCGGGACAATACAGATGTTGATTCACACTTCTATTGCTCCCTTAACCTACTGACCTATTTCCATAGCTCGAGGACACTCTGGAATGAGATGCAGTGTAAATATACTTGTAACAATAATTCTTTTATTGGATATTCCTATATTTTAATAATGCACATGCAGTCAAACTGCAGAGAGACAGATTTGCTTTACATGTACACATAAATGTACATATATGCAAACATACGTGTATATACACACGCACTAACGCAGACATATGTGGATATATATATATATATATATATATATATATATATATATATATGTGTGTGTGTGTGTGTGTCTATTAAAATAAAACGAGAATCTGTTCGCCGGACATATGTCTCCCCAGAAAAACGGTCACCAATCGGTCACAAAACGATGTTTTGTCTAGCGGCATACACACACAGACACGCACTATATATATATATATATATATATATATATATATATATATATATATATAGGAACCAGTAAGACCCCGACAGCTGAGCTCAAGCCGTTTCGACGGCTAATTCAGAATTAGCCGTCGAAACGGCTTGAGCTCAGCTGTCGGGGTCTTACTGGTTCCTATTACCCACTCTACTACCTCAAGTATTGAGTACTTTGGTGCGTTATGGTCCACCTGGTTCCTTACCACATTTCCTTCGTTATATATATATATATATATATGTATATATATATATATATATGTGTGTGTGTATTTGATGTGAAAACGTAAGGTGACAAATGTGAGACATGGCTAAAACCAATTTTGGAAAATTAATTAATTTTACCGATTGTTTTGAATATTTCTTCATTTCACATGAAAATGTTGTAAACTATTAATATTGTTATATTCATTCACTGTTACGGATAATGTAGAAGACATACATATGTACCTTATATTATATATATATATATATATATATATATATATATATATATATATATATTGACACACAATTATTTTGGTATTATAGTAATCATAAACGTAAGGATCCTTAAATCGTTGTTACAAATGTATTTTTGTAGTTTTCTTTCCTCATACTTATTTAGAAAAGTAATTAATATAAAAAAAATATATATATAAAAATTATTTTGGTAAATAATTATGAGGAAAGAAAACTACAAAAATATATATATATATTTGATAACCTAGATAGGTTTCGGCCAGTATTGGCCCAGACCATGCATAACTTTATAGTACCACCTGGCAGATGGCCCACTCAAGTAGAGTGTTATTTTTTGCGGAGACATATATGGATGTAGGAGGTTTATCCGAGATTTCTTGAAGGAAAGTATCCAATGACTTCTTGAACTTTATGGGGTCTGTTTATGTTTATTGTGTGTTTGTGTAATGTTAAGTAGAGCGGGGACAATTGAGGTGAAATAATTGTGCCGTATTGTTGTTTCGAGGTGCGAGTTTGATTTTTGTTGTTAGCGGATAGCACGAGGCCCAAGCCTTGGCTGTAGTTTAAAGGTGATGCCAACATCATTTTGGCAATGCTCATGGAATATTTTCCACATAACGTTGGAGGGAATAAAGTTTGGGTTTTTCTAGTCGACCCCAATAGTGAAGGCCTGACAAGTCCTCTATCTTTTTTGTGATTGGCATTTAAGGATGTTCAAATTTCATGATAGATTGTTTCGTATGGGGAGACCAATGGACAACAATATTCAAGGTGGGGTCGGGCAAAAGTGGAGAAGAAAAGGATAATAGTGTGGATATCTCTCGACCTGAATGTTCTTGCTTGCGATTATGAGTGTATGTAAACACATGTTTCCGGGTATGTATATTTATGTGTACATGTAATGCAAATTTACTTTACTATCAGTCTCTTGTCTGAGTGTATGTATATATATATATATATGTGTGTGTATGTGTGAGTGTGTGTGTGTGTGTGTCGGTGGGTGGGTGCGTGTATGTGTATGTGTGTACGTGTGTGCGTGTGCGTGTGTGTGTGTGAATGTGAGTGTGTTTCCATTTCTGTAGAGAATATGGGTGTGGAAAACTTCGTTTGTCTTCAACAATCAGACCATTCGTCAGCATTTTTATTTTTCTCGTCTCTATATCGGAACCGCATATATTTATATATGTGCGGTTAGCGCTGAAGAAAATTAGTAGTGACGTTGCACATATGGTCTGGACTTGAAGAGTAATCTGTTTCCTCATGCCACAATGCACACCAGCCGAAAAATAGAGATGATGTTTAGGTGTAATACGTTAAAAATGCTTCGTGAGAGCGGTTCTATACGCATAGAAATTACTCATCTTTAAATTTAAATTTATACATTCATAGGTACACACACACGTAGGCACACACACGCGCGCGCGCGCTCGCACGCATATATATATATATATATATATATATATATATATATATATATATATATATATATATATATATATATACATGTATATATATATATATTTATATATATATATATATATATATATATATTTATATATATGCGTGCGAGCGCGCGCGTGTGTGTGTGGGTGCCTACTACCTTATTACCAGTAAGAGAAATAGCTCAGTGTAAGAACATCAGTTGTTTTACAGAGCAGTAATATAGATTACACAAGTATCAAAGTTATGTTTAAAACATTCAATCGCTGAAAATTGTTTCTTCCAAACTTAGTCCTCGGAGCATTATCAATGTTTGTACATATAATTAACCTCCTATTCAACTGAAGAATCATACATATATATTGATGTTGTGGACAACAGTTTCATGTTTACAGGGTGGAATGGATGCGGCATATATTATACGAGATTTGTACAATAATTCAAATCAAGATTAAAATTAAAATTAAAATTAAAAGCACAGGGTGGAATACATACGACAGATAATACAAGAGAAATGCATTATGCATATATGAGTACTGTACGGCAAGGTATTACATAAAATACAAGCACTTTAATATGTTAGTGTATTATGGGGGATGCAATGCGATGATTTTTCTGTATAGTTCATATTTGTATGTTTGCCGAATATGAAAGTTATAGATTTCACATCCATTACATATGTTAAGTTATATTTGTATTGAATGTTTGTTATAGTAATGGATTGTAACTTGGTATTATTGTATTTATATTCATGGATTAGAGTTGTTCTACTGCGAGAATTTTCAACGGTTTAATATCCGGAAGTGGATATGGAATTAAGGGGAGCTAATGCGTAAGGGGATGTAACTAGCTCATTATAATAATTAAATTCCTTGCTCTAATAGGCATTATATAGTGCCACAATTGAATCCCTTATATACAAAGTTATATATTTATATTCAATTTTAAATACAGTCTATTCTCTCATAATATATTAAAGGTTTCATTAGATTGTTGTCTACCCGATATTTTGCAAGATACGGAATAACATATAGCTGTTTGCATGATAAACTAGATACATCCCTAAGTAAATAAATTAATCCTTCATATACAATGTTATTAATTTATACATTTAATTATAAATTATAAATGTATATATAATTCATTGTTCCATATTACATTTAAGTTAGATAAATCCCATATGTTAATAAATTAATCCTTTATATACAATGTTATTAATTTATACATTTAACTATAAATGTTTATATAATTCATTGTTACATTTAACATTTAAAGTTTATATATATATTATATTATATTTCAATCACTATATAATTATACGTAATCTAAAGTAATTATATTAAAAAGTGGTGACTATAAGAATATTTCTAGAGTATAATGTTAGAGATAAAAATGATTGGTGTAGAGGAAAGGGTGGATCAAAGAGTGTGATGCAGCGGTGGACGGCAAGTCTTAGAGGTGAAGTGCTAATGGTGGTGATGAGTTCAAATCTGACATTGTTATATACTAGGTTTAAAGCTATGGAATGAGTGTCGGAGGCCATGCTGGCACGATGAAAACACTTCCGATTTTTTTATTTAGGAGGTTAAGATTCGAAAAGGTGATAGTATGGGTCTCTAGGAGACAGAGGTTACAAAATTTATTGGGTGGTTTATACGATGCAGCCCAACCTACCACTTCCCATTGAAGTGTATATATTCTATTCCTAGTTTTCAAATAGTATATGTAGCTAGATAGTGAAGTGGAGTTGGCTAGATTGTGTTTTTTGAAAAAGTGGAGGTGCGAGTTGTATCTCGTCTTAAAGCAGTGCGAAGTAGAGCCTATATATGTTTTAGAAGAGTCGTTAGTGTTGACCGTGCAGGAGTAAATGATGTATTTGATTAAGCAGTTATTACCTAAAGGGCAAATTCTATTTGATCTACAGTTACATTTATTTTGGCTGTTATCTTGCCGGTTATTATGTTGTGGAGAAGTATGGTTGCTATGGTTAGTATTATGGCTATGATGGTTGTCATTCCTAATGTTATTGATTTCATTAGTGTTATTACTAGTATTACTATTGCTATTAGGGTTAGTAGTTATTATGTTGTTATTATTTACCTCCTGCTGTGTTTTAATTTGTTGAAAATAAGTATTAATCTTTCTTTTATTACTACTAGCTATATGGTATGCTATGTTAGGTGTGGTAGAGTAAGAGATTTTAATGGTGTTTTTATTTATAAGATTATGGTATTTGAGGCCAGATGGGAAGTTTTTTTCTATGATTGAGAAGAAAGCCTTAGGTAAATTGGTAGAGACGTTTAGATTGAAAGGGAGATGGAAAAAATGTATTAGTTCTTCTTCTATTTTTGTTTTTTATAATATCTATTGAGGTATTTCTGTTTATAATATTATTTTGGTTTCTACTTTGGTGCGAGTTAAGTTTGATACTACCCTTCGTTTTAGAGTAATGGTGGCTATCCTTCTTATTATTATTTTTCCTCATGGCCACATTGTGAGAAATAATGTTGTAACTATGTGATTTAATAGGTAGGAATTCAATCCCATTATTATGGCCTGATTATAGTATTGTGAATTATTGTTAAATATGGTTTCGTTATAAGAAGATTAGAGATTCTATTAGATATTCCTTTAGTGATTGAGTTTAATATGGATTTAGGGTGGTTAGAGTTGGTATCTACATAAATTAGTGTTTCGATAGGTTTATGAAAGGGTGTATATATTTTAGAGTCTAGGTAAAGGGTAGCATCAAGGAAGTTAACATTTTTAGTGTTTTTGTCTAAGGTGATACTTAAGTTGATGTTTTTGAAAATGTTATGTAATAGTTTCCTAGTTCTTTCTATATTAAATTTGTTATAGTCTATAAGGAGTAGTGCATCATCGCGTTATAAACCACCATTGAGCTACGGTA